>BSBK01006603.1:1417500-1820762 GCA_027943335.1 Chamaecyparis obtusa | reverse complement strand
GAATATCAAATGTATGTACACATACCTTCAAGTTCATGTTGTCGAAGTGCATGCTTCACACATGCTCCTGCTCCATCATGCTCTCATTTTCCATGTCCACTTTCAAAGAAGTTCCAAACAAACTTAACGTTGTGTCTAGCATGTTGCATGGCTAACCAATTAAGGGCTTTTGCAGACTTAAATTGACCTACAATTCAAAATAAATACAAAAATGTATTTATGTGACACATAAATATATCTAGAATGAGAAATTTAAAAGAAAATTTATAATGTACACGTACTTACCTGCACACCCATCAAACTAGATCCAATGTTGTGAAGCATTTATCCCATGACTCGCAAGATTGTTGAAAAACATGTTGAAACAATGAGCCATGTAGCTCCTATCATGAACCCTATCATCCATATAGAAATGAACCTCCTTGATGATAATGTGTTCATATAGATCTATAATGTCTATCTCGTCCAAATTATATTGTGCATGTCTATAGGTCACATGCACAAATATTGCAAATTGATCAGAATGATAATATTGACTCTGGAGCTCCTTTTGAGGGAAAAATATATAGTTCTCCACAAACTATACAATTGAAAGAATACAACTAGGTGGGAAACAATGTTTGGAATCACAAAACTATTTAGCTTGCCATCGTTCACCGTGCAAATGTTAGATATGTGGATAAATCATAGATCAAAATTTGTCCATGAACTGAAGGTACGGTAATTCACTCTCCTTTAATGTAATTTTTTTTTATTCACCTCTTGTCTTCATTTGGTATATCTCATATTCAAATCTCTTCCACTGGACTGGTGTTGTAACATCAATATTATCAAATTGTAAAGGAAATTTTTGCAAATTTCCATAATTATTGCATTCATTTTTTATACACTGGACATTGAATTCATCTAAATCTTCTGATTTATCACATAAAATGGACTTTACAAATTCTGGTGTACTTCCAGTAACCATATCTAGATTAAGTATTTCCATAACCCTTTTATATGATTGCAAGTATAAGTGAAACTCAACATGATTTCGACAAAAACATGTTTTGCGAACCTTATTTATGTGTATGAAGCAAGGGCACAACATCTCAAACATTCTCTAACCTATTTTCACATCTAAAAATTCATGCTTGAATGCTTCAAACAATTCACTTTGTGTAGTATCGATAAAATGTTTTGGATGTGAAATTTTCATACCGGTCTCTTCATCACTCATTTGCATGGTGTCCCTTCTATTGGAAGAAACACAAGAGTGGTGTACACTAAAATGTGCACTTCTCTAAGTCATTACTTCCAAGAGAATCCATGGGTTGGAAACCTTGAGAAAGTGACCTAAAGCTCCCTAGGCATGGAGTCACAAGGATATTAAGAATGCTCTCAGCTAGAGCTATTAATCCTATAACCTTTATAGTAAACCACACAATGGGAGATTCAAAGAGACAAAGGCAAGAATGCCAATATCTTCAAGAATCAAGATGAAAATGCAATGCAAGGCTAGAAATGAAGAATGCAAACTAAGCTATGAAAGGAAAATGAAAGTATTACAAGCCTTACTAATTAAGCTATGTGATCTAAGCTAGAACTTGAAAGGAAATCTAAGCTAAGAAAGCATAAACATGAAGCTATGATGCAAGAATGAAAGCTAGAATGCAAGAAGATCTCCAAAGCTCCAAAGTCACCAAGAAATCCTGCTGCATAAGATTAGTATCAAAATTTGAGGATCTAGAATGAGAAGAGAGCTCTTCTTTTATAAGAAATGAGAATCAACGGACGATGGAGATTAAGAGGCAAAAGATTTAATCAAGGGTGGAGTTTGAAAGAGGGAGCAATCCATGTGCACAAGTTTCCTCCAATGAGAAAGAAGTGTTGACTTTTGAGCCTCATGTGAGACAAAAAGGCCTTTTCTCCTTTTTATAAAATAAGAATAAAGCTTTATTTGTGCAACTTAGGATAAGAGGAAAGTGGGGGCTTTTTTATTTAATAAAAGGGGAGGGAATTCTTTTTAATTAAATAAAGACTTAGGATAAAATGGTTAGCCCATAGAAAAATAATCGAATAAATGATAGAATTAGGATTTGATCAAGGAAATTGATTTAATTAAAATATTGATTTTTGAAAATATTGATTTAGGGATTTGATAAATTGCAAGAATGGGGGCCAAAGTCTAGGCGACCATTTTAGGGTGCATATATTTGCCCCTCTTTGAATAATGTGAGATCGATTTGGGATCACATGTAGTCAAAGAATGAAGTTGAAGTGTGAGATCAATTTGGGGATCACAAAACAATCCAACATGTGTTCGACAGATGGGAACATATCAGGAAAAAGGTAAGCTAATTGAAAAAGACATGGCCAACACCCTATAAATAGGTAATTGTCAAGTCTGAGATAAGAGATAGAATCTCAAGATTCAATTGATAAGCTGAATCAAGGATTGAAGTTTGATAGGTACTGCCCCCTCAGAATTGATATCAAAATTAGGTAGAGGAGAAACAGTAAATTGATAAATCTGATCAAATCACTAGAATTCATAATCGAACATGAAAGATGATAGGATAACCATCAAGCAGTGAAAATATGCCTAGTTTGACTAGGTTTGACTGAGAAAGATATAGGATAAAGGTAAAGTCAAACCTTAGAGAGAGGAAGTGAATGAAAAGGAATGAAATAATAGAAGGTTGAAAGAGATGGGGATGAAGAAATGAAGATGCCCCAACAAAGCTCAAAGGATCAGGCCTCAAATGGTCAGCCAACTGCACAAAAGAAGGAGAAATTTTAAAATGCAATTTTGACTATCAAGATGAACTCAATTTTGAATTTGATCTCAAAAATAGATCCAGGATGTCGACATTAGCCAGGGGTGCTATTTTTGTGCAATTCTAAGATGTTTTGAAAATTAGGTCAAAAAGTCAAAATGCTATATAAGGGGTAAAAAAGGTCATTTTCAAATTTATTTCTTTTGTGATATTGAGAACTTTGAGAGCTCAGAGAGAGATTATGGCCCAACAAGGAGTGATTCTGATTCACACACATCAATTCGAGCATGGTCGATTGCACAATCGGCCTCCTCAGTATGGTGCCCCGATAAGTTTTCAGAAAAACTCACCTTTTGAGTCATTTATGAGCTATTTATTGCAATTAAAACACATTTTTAATTATTTTTTAACATTTCAAATTTTATTTATGCAAAATTTTGTATGACACTTTGAAATTATTGCACACATTGATACTTTTTTATCGTGCGATAGTTCATGGGTCCACAAAGTATTGCCCAGGTATTGGATCCAGTATCGCACGATACTGGATGAAATATTGTGCGATCTTGTGCGAACTATCATACAGGAAAATAGTATCGCACTGCTAGAGGGGAAAGTATCACATGATACTACATCCAAAAATAGTATCACACTAGTATATTAAGAAATATCACATGTGTTGAATTTGAACAATATAACATGGGTCTAGACAATTTTTTGCGTTTAAGATTTGTTGTACTGATTTTTAGACATCCATCATGATATGTTCTGACATTTGGGTTATGGGGTTATGGCTTGTAGGAGACATTTCCAGTGCTCCTTATCAGGGCTCTAAGAGTGACCAGACTTATGCTATGTCAGAGATCTTGATACTCCTGGGAGAGATGACCTGATCAGCATGGGATTCAAGTTCTTTCTATATATGCCCCATATTTGGGCAGATCATGGACTACTAACGGCGTTGGTCGAGAGATGGCACAATGAGCACAACACCTTTCATCTGCCTACTAGAGAGGTGTCTATCACTTTGGAGGACATCTATCAGATCCTCTGGGTATCTAGCCATGGTGATCCAGTGAGTATAATCATGTTTCTAAATGTCCATAGATGTAAAGTTTTCATATGATAGAAACTGACATGATTTTCTATTGGCATAGGTATATTATGATCAAGATCCAACTGAGGGGTGATAGGCCATCCAGGACATGTTCCAGTATGTCACCATCATTGATAGACACCTCAGTTGGGACCGACTGATGGAGGAGTTTGGTCATGATTACCCAGTTCCATGCATAGTGTGCTCGATAGTTACACATTTGCTTATCACTGACAAGAGGCAGAGAGGGTTCCCATTGGGCTAGGGTAGATTGGTTTTTGACTTGATAGAACACCCTCGATGGATGGCATGGGGCCCAACCATCCTAGCAGACATGTACCATGATTTACATGAGATAGTCTACAGGGAGAGTAGGACATGGGCATGCAGTGTTGTTCTAGCACAGGTATGGGCATGGGAGCACATCGTCATTATGTTCCCACATGTGAAGCCTAGGGAGTAGAGATGCCCCTATATCTACAAGTACATGGGATTCATCAGCCAGCCCCATAGCAGAGACCTCACATACTATAGGAGGCTCCTAGACAAGCTCACATCTTTTGAGTGGATACCATACAGGGCCTGTGAGCCGTGGAGCGATCGAGATCGAGAGCTTGGATATATTCTATGTAGCTAGCCACTAGTAGGCCACCACTCTGAGATATTTGAGCCCTTCGTGATCTCTTAGGTATGGAGGTAGTTTGGGTAATAGAAGAGAGTACCCATAAAGACTACTACGTATGCCTGGGCTAGGGATGAGGAGGCACAGGGATGGCTGCCAATGCTGGACTACTAGTAGGTAGTACAAGACACCACATGTATATGCTAGGAGCCATGGGATTACCTTCCTGATATGGTAGATGCAAGTGTGGATGCAGCCTACAGGGCAAAGAGGCGGAGACATCCATTTCCATGATTTACAGTTCCTGATGCACAGTTGTCAGCATAGGGTGGTGATAGGGATGATGATAATGGGGGAGATGGGGGAGGGAGGGGAGTGGACAGGGGACAGGGATCCAAATTGGGTGGCCAAAAATAGTCACGAAGATAATTTTCTAATGGTGAGGAGGAGGATAATGCGGCAAGATTAGTTCACCGATGGGTGGAACACAGGACAGGATCAACCTGAAGATAGGGGAGGGGAGGATCTCAGGGCTAGAGTGTAGGTTTTGGAGACTGAGATCCAACAACTTAGGATTACTATTGCCATGCAAGATTAGTAGCTGATGAATGCATGAGCTGAGATAGATCGGTGGGAGAGAGTAGCACAGGTTGATGTAGCAGAGATCCGGAGAGAGGCTGCATGAGCTACATACTATCATGGATTATATATAGCAGTCATCCCTACAGCATAGAGAGTGCCACTCTACTCTAAGAGGGTAGGTAGGTTTGACATGGTACGAGATAGAGTGGCAACACCACCTCCACCACCACCATGTGATGGGGAGAGTCAGACTTAGGTCTAGGTTTAGATGTATAGAGTCATATCTTGGGACATCATCCAAATTTTGGATCCCACATTGTACTTTGTATCATGACACATATATATATGAGATTTACTAGATTTGCAATGTATCTTGTGTATTTGTCCCACTTGTGATGGATGTTTCAGTATATTGTCTTGTTGTATTGCTCAAATATATGCTTAGAAATGGTTTATAAATGCTCATGTATAATTTCTCTCATAGATGTATGTTAGTTCTCATGTGATGATATAGACTCATGTTTCTAAAAATGATCACTTTGTTGATATAGATATGATGATAAGATTAACCCCTTGTGATGATAGAAAAAGGATGTGGTGAAAAAGATAAGGAGCGAAAGACATGATCGAAAAAAAGTGAAAGGTGAGAGCAATTGATCGACAAGTCCGTGAAAGATGAAAGAGAGCTCTCTCCATATGCAAGATGAAAAATTAATCTAACATGAACCTAAGAATGCAAGCTACTATCAAAAGTGGTTTACTTGCAAGGTTACAAAACCATTAGTCTCTAGTATTCATCATCGAGCATTATGGGTAGCATCACAAGATCATACAATGCACACTAGTATAATTATGTGAATCTGAATATGATCTATATCAAATATGTATGTGGGAATCCCACCTAGCACCAAAGACATGTAGGTCAAGATGGCTAGTACAGTAAGGTTCCCTAAGTTTAGTATAGCAAGAGTATGCTCGCATCAAGACACAAGAAAAGTCAAGATGACTATAAGCATGCACTTGTGAAAAATAGCCAAGGATAATACCTGGTAAATCCTAGGGTCAAGTGGAACAAGCATAAATGCTCATGACCATAAGATCAACAAGATTTACCCACAGGAAGGAAAGAAATAAAACATGTCCTCATGCCCCCCGTCTTCTAGCTCAGCATCATCGAAAACTATTAGGGAGAGAAAACTTAGCAAAGAAATCATCATAGACAACACAAAAAGAAATACAAGCAAACAAGACTCAGGGATTCAAGTGTTTAAGTGCATGTGTGTAGGTCATAGAATCAAACTTTGAGTATCACATCTACCAGTGGATCATATTGTATCATAGTAGACTATGGGTAGGATATCTGATAAGTGTTGAGAAACACTCAGCGCTAGGGAAGTGTTGAAAAACACATTTGGGGTGGTGTTGAAAAACACCATTTGCAAGATGTCCTAAAGACCAACACATCCAAGAGACCAAAGCTAACATAGTTATGCCCCCTAGAAAAAGACAAAGACCAATTCCAAACCAAGTCAGCAAGGACAAGGCATGATGGAGAAAGGCTAAGTGTCAAGGACGCGTGCTAAGAAACAAGGGTGCAAAGGCCTCAAGTAGCGCCTGTTTCTAGGTTTTCACAACTTGACAGATTTTTTGTTTTTCAATTTTTTTATATTTTTGCTACCAAGGCACTTATTTCCAAGTTTTCACCAAGGCACTTTTTCTATTTTTTTGCAATTTTTGATTTTTTTTTATTTTTTCAGGACTTATATGCTTTTTAGGATTTTTTCAGCATCATATATGAATTGTTTTGGAATTTTTCAGGATCAATAAATATGTACAAAGGATGCCCCTAGACAGAATAGACATTATGGATAGAACTTCTTCAGGTGAAAGATATTGATAGGATCAGAGAGTTGTTCTCCCTCTACAGTAGATAAAAAATAAGCACCTGTCCCAAAAGTAGCAGTAATGATGTATGGTCCAAGCCAATTAGGTTTGAATTTTCCCTTTTGATCTCTATGTTGTTGGTTCTTAGGGTTTTCTTGTAAGACAAGATCTCCCACTTGGAATTCTCTAGGGAAAACCTTTTTGTTGAAAGCTTTGGACATACACTTTTGGTAGACCTCATATGGTCAAATGATGATTTACACTTCTCATCGAGAAGTTCTAACTCTTGGAGTCTCATGGTGTGATAGTCTTCATCTGTAACTAGACCTTTGAGGGAAACTCTAAGGGAAGGAATCTCCACCTCCAAAGGTAACACTGCTTCAGCACCATAAGTAAGGGCAAAAGGAGTAGCCCCTATAGGAGTATGAATACTCATTCTATAGGCCCATAAGGCTGGATTTATCTGTAGATGCCAATCTCTACCATTCTTATGAACTGTTCTATGGAGGATTTTGAGAATGGTTTTATTTGAAGCCTCTGCTTGACCATTTCCTTGCGGGAAGTAAATGAAGGACCAATGTTGTTTAATCTTGAATTGTTAGCAGAGTTGCTTTAGGTCCTTATTTTTGAACTGTCCTCCATTGTCAGTGATAATCTCAGATGGCAAGCCATATCGACAGATGATATGGTTAGGATAAAAAGAGACTATCTTGCCTGAGGCAACAAAAATTAGGATAGCTTCTACCCATTTGGTAAAGTAGTTAGTAGCAGTGATGATAAATTTGTGTCCATTTGAGGAGTGGGGATGAATCTTCCCAAAAAGTTCAAAGGCCCAGCGCTGAAACGGCTAATGAGAAATAGAAGGAATAAGCTCCCTGCTTGGAGCATGTATTAGGTGACCATGTTTTTAACACTTTTCATAGTATTTTCAAAAGTTATTGCATCCATTTGCATGGTAGGCCAATAGTACCCCACCCTAAACAACCTTCGGGCCATGGCAAGACCATTGGAATATCCCCCACAAATGCCCTTGTGAATGTCAACTAGCACTTGATCGGATCCTCCTTTTCTAAGCATCTAAGTGTCCCATCTAAACCCCTCCTATACAAATCACTAGATATAAGGGTATGGTGAGAGGCATTTCAGGTAAGGTTTCTTCATTTAGAGTAGTTAAAGGTATCAAGGATAATGTCATCATAGAGGTATGAGCAAATGGCACCATATCGGGATGAGTCATGACCAACAAGGGTACAGATGACATGGCTTTCGTATGATTCATAGATGGGATAATGTAGCTCTTCCACCAAGAATTCAAATATGGACTCATGTTGTTCTAACTAGAGGAGTGAAGCAAGTGTAGCCATAGTATCAGATGCTTTATTTTTTGCTCTAGGGATTTGCTAAAATGTGACAAATGTGAAATATTGTCTCAATGAATCAACCATTTTCTTGTAAGGTACTAGTTTTTCATCTTTTGTTTGATATGCTTCATTAACCTAGTTGATTATCAGCTGGGAATCCCCATAGATATGTAGCTCGATGATTCTCCATTCTATATCCATTTTGAGCCCATTTGTCAAAGCTTCATACTCCACAATGTTGTTTGTACATGGGAACAATAGTTTTTATGACTTAGGAATCGTATGCCCATGAGGAGAAACAAACAACACTCTAGCTCCTGAGCCATTTTGCATAAAAGAGCCATCAAAAAACATCTTCCATGTTATCTCAGTCATGTACATGATGTGCTCATCTAGAAAGGCAACTTGAATTGGTACACTATCTTGAATTGGGAAGTCAACCAATGAAGCTACAATGGCTTGTCCTTTTATAGCCTTATGCTCAACGTATTCTATGTCAAATTCTAAAAGAATCATCATCCATTTAGCAAGTCTACCCATGAGAGCAGCCTTACCGAGCAAATACTTGAGAGGATCAATTTTTGCTATGAGGTGTATTGTGTGCACAAGCATGTAATGTCGCAACTTTTGGGAAGCAAACACCACTGCAAGGCAAGCTTTTTCAATACCGATGTAATTAACCTCATATTGAACAAGATTACAGTTGATGTAATATATCACTCTTTCTTTTCCATTTTCATCAATTTGAGCCAATAATGCCCCCAAGAAAGATTGTGTTGCTGAAACATACAGTATAAGCGGCTTTCTTGGGATAGGAGGCATGAGAATAGGAGGATTTTCCAAGTATTTTTTGATTTGGTCCATGCTTTTTTGACAATCCTCATTCCAGATACATTTAACTCCCTTATGCAAGTTCTTATTTAGAGGTTGGGCTCTATCTGCCAATTGTGAAATGAACCTCCTTATTGATTGAAGCTCACAGTGGGCACCAAAAATGTACACACTAAGATGTGCACTTCTCTAAGTCATTACTTTCAAGTGAATCCATGGATTGGAAACCTTGAGAAAGTGACCTAGAGCTTCCTAGGCATGGAGTCACAAGGATATTAAGAATGCTCTCAACTAGAGCTATTAAGCCTATAACCTTGCTAGTAAACCACATAATGGGAGATTCAAAGAGATAAGGGCAAGAATGCCAATATCTTCAAGAATCAAGATGAAAATGCAATGCAATGCTAGAAATGAAGAATGCAAACTAAGCTATGAAAGGAAAATGAAATTATTGCAAGCCTTACTAATTAAGCTATGTGAGCTAAGCTAGAACTTGATAGGAAATCTAAGCTAAGAAAGCATAAACATGAAGCTATGATGCAAGAATGAAAGCTAGAATGCAAGAAGATCTCCAAAGCTCCAAAGTCACCAAGAAATCTTGCAGCATAAGATCAGTATCAAAAGTTGGGGATCTAGAATGAGAAGAGAGCTCTTCTTTTATAAGAAATGAGAATCAACGAACAATGGAGATTAAGAGGGAAAAGATTTAATCAAGGGTGGAGTTTGAAAAAGGGAGAAATCCATGTGCACAAGTTTCCTCCAATGAGAAAGAAGTGTTGACTTTTGAGCCTCATGTGAGACAAAAAGGCCTTTTCTCCTTTTTATAAAATAAGAATAATGCTTTATTTGTGCAACTTAGGATAAGAGGAAAGTGGGGGCTTTTTTATTTAATAAAAGGGGAGGGAATTCCTTTTAATTAAATAAAGACTTAGGATAAAATGGTTAGCCCATAGAAAAATAATCGAATAAATGATAGAATTAGGATTTGATCAAGGAAATTAATTTAATTAAAAATATTGATTTTTGAAAATATTGATTCAGGGATTTGATAAATTGCAAGAATGGGTCCCAAAGTCTAGGTGACCATTTTAGGGTGCATACAAGTGGTTGGTCCAAAAATCAATGACCCGTCTTCTTACATCTTTAGAAATTTTTTCTTTATGGGGAAGTCTACAAATATGTACCTAATTATTTTCAATGTCCATATCCAACATATTTCTCTTTCTAATATATCTCTAAACGGTTCTTCGAGATACCTTGAGTAAATCATAAATTGATCGAACTTGATTTCTATGTGTCAATTTCTTACTAGTTATCATAGTCATCAAGGCTCTTCTAGCTGCATTTGAATCTGGTCCTTTATGATCTTCCCTCTTAACAACGTTTAGTGCATCTTGTAAATTTTGAATTATTGTCTCTTTCACTTTACCTCCTCCAATTTTTCTATTATCAATACCCAACAACTCCAAAACCAGAGTCATTTCTTTTTTCTTGAATAACTTTGCAAACAATTGTGCTTTTCCCACCAAAGATTTACTCTCAAAATATTTCATCCACATGTTTTTGAGATGCAATTTAATAGTTCTTTCAAGTACTAGGTGTTCTGGTGCAATTTGACTAATAAGTGATTCCTCATTCATGTCCATCAAATTCTGCATTGTAGGAAAAATATGTATACTTCGACTAACACCAATATCCTCTGCTAGTTGAGTTGTACCTTCTACAGTGATAGGTTCTTCTTCAACATCGATCGGTTGCTCTTGGACAAGTTTCATATGACCTTTCATTTGGTCATCCCTTTTATGATCATACTTTCTTGTTCTAGTCCTTTTATTTCCCATTGCTCAAATATCTAAGCAAGAATGTTTTTATTGTTTTACTATTTCGTCACTGAAAAACTTGTCTTCGCACTCCTTCAAAACCAAAATATCTTTGTAACTTCCCTAAAAAAAATGACTCCCTGCTTCAAAATATCCTTATATCCTAAAATAAGAATGTAAATTTGCAATTGATATATATATATTTTTAAACACCACACACATATATAGCCTTCAAATTGAAAGGGTGGGTCGCCCACGTGACCGCTTGCGAGGGGCTGACCTCTTAGGGGACTCATCCAAGTGTCACTTGATCAAGTCTAACTCAGCCGAGTCATCCTAGGTAGCATGCCAACTTGGCAACCAAAACTTCAAAAACACCCAAAATGTAGAATTTTGCACTTGTGGTGTTTTTTTCTCTTCTGCAAATTAAAATTTTCAAAAACCTAAAACTACCCTTTTGTAGATCTCAGAACTACAATTCTGGACATATAAATTTTATATAATTTCAATTAGAAAATGTTAAACAAATTTATAAAAAACTACATATAGGTATATAAAGCTTTGAGAAGTCGCTAATCTGATAAATTTAAAAAAATAGTAAATTAATTAAAAAAACATTTAAAATCATATGTTGCACTAGATAAGAGAATCTTCTTGAAGAATATATAATTTATTTGGATTTTGGAATAATTTTGATAGGTGAAAAGTAGCGGGAGACAAAAACTGTTGATTTCGTGTAAGTTGTACTTTGAATACTTATAACGAGCAAATTATAGATCGAAAACACTTCTTTCTTTTTTCCTACACTAGGTATACATGTCATCTAAAACATATTTTGAAATTGGAGAAAAAAATAATGTTTTACTTATAATTATTTGACAGGAAGTAAACCCCCTGATTTGTTGTATTTTTTAGGACATGAAAAATAGACCTTAAAAATTAAAATAATATATTAATTTATGTCCAAAATAATTTTTTAAAATTCTAAGCATAAAATTCATCCTATTTCACACATTTCATCAGTTTACATCATCTTCAAATTCTAAATAGAAATGTGACTTTTATGCCCTTGAAGTTTTTTAGTTTTGGTGATGTTAGCCTCTTCCTTTGTAAAAGGGTGACAGCTTATTGTCCTTTTACTCTAGACCATCCTATGGTTTGGTTTTAGTCCTTCTTGTGTGGAGTGGTGTATGGTCGAAGAAGACAATGTAATGAATTACCAAGCAATAAACTTTTAATTATTTACAAACAGTCACTTCTATGCTCATGAAGACACAGTCTGGTTTTTATATTATTAAACCCTCTATTCAATGCAACATTGATAGGAAAAGCATTCATTGATTGGTATTATAATTTTTTATCATTCCATGTACTGATTTTATTTTTTTGAAGTCTTAAAATCAAATAATTTCAATCCTTTTATTGATTTTTCCTGTACAATGCTTGGCATGCAAACAATCTTTGTCTTGAAGAACCAATGATTTCCTAGGCTCTGTCAAATAGTTGGCAAGCAATGATGTATTCAATATTTCTAAAGTGCTTCAAAAGGCTTAAACTTACCAAGACTCTTCACCAATACACCCCCCATCCCACCATCCACACCAATCCACTCATGTCAAGATCTTGTCCAAAATCATCTTGAAATATCCATTGACCTAAATCAAGATCCTTCCCTCTCACTTCCTTCATTACATAATCACTTTTGGAGTATATTCTAAAGTCCTTGAATCCAAGAAAATGTAAGTCAATAACACCAAATATATCACATAAACTCATCAAGACTTCTAAGTGATATATTTGGTGTTATTGACTTACATTTTCTTGGATTCACAAGATCTTGGCATGAGTGGATGGGTGTGGATTGTGGGATGGGGGGTGTATTGGTCAATGTGATATGCTCGTGAAGACACAGTCTAGTGTTTATATTATTAAACTCTATATTCAATGCAACATTGATAGGAAAAGAATTCATTGATTCATATTATAAGTTTTTATCATTTCATGTACTGATTATATTATTTTCAAGTCTTAAAATCAAAGAATTCTAGTCCTTTTATTGACTATTCTCGTACAGTGCTTAGCGTGCAAACAATCTGTCTCGAAGAACCAATGATTTCCTAGGCTCTATCAAATAGTTGGCAAGCAATGATGTATTCAATATTTCTAAAGTGCTTCAAAAGGCTTAAACTCACCAAGACTCTTCACAAGACTTCTAAATTATATATTTGGTGTTATTGACTTACATTTGCTTGGATTCAAGGACTTGAAAATATTGACTTACATGGGGGGTGTATTGGTGTAGGGCACCTAGGCCATTCAATTTTGCTTTGGGACTTGAGTTCTATATTTTGTTTTTCTTTCTAATTTAGGATGTCTTCTAAATTCCTACACCATCCTATGGTTTGGTTTTAGTCCTTCTTGTGTGGAGTGGTGTATGGTGGAAGAAGACAATGTAATGAACTACCAAGCAATAAAATTTTAATTCTTTACAAACAGTCACTTCTCTGCTCGTGGAGACACAGTCTGGTGTTTATATTATTAAACTCTCTATTCAATGCAACATTGATAGGAAAAGCATTCATTGATTGGCATTATATGTTTTGATCATTCCATGTACCGATTCTATTGTTTTGAAGTCTTAAAATCAAATAATTTTAGTCCTTTTATTGATTGTTCATGTATAGTGCTTGGTGTGCAAACAATCTTCATCTTGAAGAACCAATGATTTCCTAGGCTCTATCAAATAGTTGGCAAGCAATGATGTATTCAATATTTCTAAAGTGCTTCAAAAGGCTTAAACTCACCAAGACTCTTAACTAATACACCTCACATCCCACCATCCACACCCAACCACTCATGTCAAGATCTTGTCCAAAATCATCTTGAAATATCCATTGACCTAAATCAAGATCCTTCCCTCTCACTTCCTTCGTTACATAATCACTTTGGGAGTATATTCTAAAGTCCTTGAATCCAAGAAAATGTAAGTCAATAACACCAAATATATCACATGAACTCACCAAGACTCTTCACAAGACTTCTAAGTGATATATTTGGTGTTATTGACTTACATTTGCTTGGATTCACAAGATCTTGACATGAGTGGATGGGTGTGATTGTGGGATGGGGGGTGTATTGGTCAATGTGATATGCTCGTGAAGACATACTCTAGTGTTTATATTATTAAACTCTCTATTCAATGTAACATTGATAGGAAAAGCATTCATTAATTGGTATCATAAGTTTTGATCATTTCACGTCTGATTATATTGTTTTGAAGTCTTAAAATCAAAGAATTTCAGTCCTTTTATTGACTGTTATGTATAGTGCTTGGTGTGCAAACAATCTTTGTCTTGAACAACCAATGATTTCCTAGGCTCTGTCAAATAGTTGGCAAGAAATGATGTATTCAATATTTCTAAAGTGCTTCAAAAGGATTAAACTCACCAAGACTCTTCACAAGACTTCTAAGTGATATATTTGGTGTTATTGACTTACATTTTCTTGGATTCAAGGACTTGAAAATATTGACTTACATGGGGGGTGTATTGGTGCAGGGCACCTAGGCCATTCAGTTTTGCTTTGGGACTTGAGTTCTATATTTTGTTTTTCTTTCTAATAAAGGATGTCTTCTAAATTCCTACACCATCCTATGGTTTGGTTTTAGTCCTTCTTGTGTGGAGTGGTGTATGGTCGAAGAAGACAATGTAATGAACTACCAAGAAATAAACTTTTAATTCTTTACAAACAGTCACTTCTCTACTCATGAAGACACATTTTGGTGTTTATATTATTAAACTCTCTATTCAATGCAACATTGATATGAAAAGCATTCATTGATTGGTATTATAAGTTTTGGTCATTCCATGTACTGATTCTATTGTTTTGAAGTCTTAAAATCAAAGAATTTCAGTCATTTTATTGAATTAACAAGATCTTGTGGTAAGATTAATGCAAAAGCCAAAAGGAATTTGAATTCATTGCAAACATTTTTTTTTTTTTGGGGGGGGGGTTTCTTCCATGTTCAGAACATGATTTTCTATCAAGGACTGAGACCACATCATTATTTTCTGTCTACAACTAAGGGCACACAATTAACAAAGGTTTTATTCTAAAATTTTAATAGTTCACAGTTAAACAAAGTTTCATTGGCTTGCGATTGAGTTTTTAATAGCTTTTATTTTCCACACTTCTATGATATTCAACCACTTATTCAACATTTTTTTACAATGAAACCAAAAGTAGCATCAATTTTACCTTGAACTCATTTGATGAGGAAACAAAGAACCCACCCTTAGTTGATGTTGCTCTGTATCTCTGGAAATTGAACACCATTAGAAGTGGAAATTCACAGACCACTTCTAATGGTGTTCATGCAACTTCTAATGGTGGTGTGAACACTATTAGAAGTGCAGAGATTAGGGTTTCAAACCCGTGACAAATTAAAACAATTTCAAAAAAAAAAAAAAATTACCCTTCATTAAGCAAATTCCAAAAAAATTGAATCTCTTACTTAGGCTGCAATGAAATGGTTGAAATTGAATGCCTATTCCTCTTGATGCTTACTCAGGTTTGAGAATAGCAATGTGGAAGAGAATGCCAGAACTTACAAGCTAGATGCATATAGGAGGTCTCCACATACAACTTCCCTCCTTATACCACCTCCTTGAGCACTCCTTTTCTCGCGGACTATGCCAAAATGAAATAAAATGAAATGTGTCAGAAGGTGGGATATATGTATAAAATTTGACTTTTTTTTTTACTTCTATTTCCATTTTGGTCGAAATTATGACCTCTATTTTCTAAATTTAGCTCCTATCAGAGCTAAATTTTCTAACAAGGATACTATACTCTCAGTACATCATTTGTGGGTGCTAATTCCCATCAGGGTTTTTACCTTTAACAGGGTTTCCCTAAGACCAAAATATTATGTTGTTGCATTGGCATTCATTATGTTCATTGGATCTGATATTGCTGCTACTCAAAGTTTAAAGTTTAATATTCTATCATACAACTGATTCATCCCCCCCCCCTCTCAGTTGTATTGTGGATTGTTATTCCTAGCAATTGGTATCAAAGTTACTAGTCCTTAGAGAGAAATCTTAATACCTTGAGGTGATCTTGGAGATGACATTCTATAGGAAGGATAGTCCAAAATTTGATCTTGAAAACCTTGATAGTTGGAAGAACAAGATGCGAATTCATTTGTTCCGTTTAGGCATTGACTACTAGTTGATTACAAAGAATAAGGTACCTATGAAGTCTGAGGATGACTTACCATCAGCCACTAAAGATGAGAAGAAGATATTTTCACTCAACATGGTCGCAAGGGAAGCATTGATTAGTGCACTCTCTGAAGGAGAATTTACTGAAGTTAAAGACCTAGATTCATCATACCATATTTGGAAAAGATTAGAAGCACTATATGAAGGAGACAAGTATACCAAGAAAGAGAGGTTACAGAAATAAAAAAACAAAGATGGAGAAGCTACAAATGAATGAGGATGAAAGCATTAGGGATTATATTCAAAGAGTTACAAAAGTTATGGTTGGAATCAAAAACTGTAGAGGAACTTATGATAAAGAAGAAGTTATTGCGAAGATCCTTAGATCATTGACACTTACTTACAAGTTTAAGGCTATATCTATTCAAGAGACTATACCCTTGACTTTGAACTTTAGCAGAGAGATGTTAATTGCAAAGCTAGCTACCTTTGAAGCTGTTGAATTAGGAGATTTTGTACCTAAAGTTGAATCTACTTTCAAAGCATCGACACATAAGAAGATAATGTCTGCACTTTCAAGCACAAACAATGAGAACCTAAAAGAAGAAAATGGTGAATATGCAGAGGAATGGAAATAGATACAAGTAGAGGAAAGAAACATGGGTGAACTTGTTGCAGTGATTGCTAGAAAATAAAAGAGAGGTAAGGGTAAATTTGAAGGAAAGTTACGTTTGAAATGTTTTTCATGCAATAAGGTATGTCATTTTGCATCTAGATGTCCTACAAGAGTTCCTAAGTACAAACCTCAGTTTTTCAAATCTAAGTACTCAAAGGATAAGGAATTCTATTATGCTAGTGAAGGAATTTTGGATGATGATGATTTAGATTATGAGGAGATTGGATTTGTTTCTATTAAAGATGAACCCATATATGAGGAAAAGGCTTTAGTATCTCATGTTGATGAGAAATCTAAATGGATTATAGATAGTGGTTGTTCAGATCCTATGACTGGATATAAAAACAAGTTTGTTAAATTAGTGTAGTATGATGGTGGTGCTGTGAGGTTTGGAGATATCTTCCTAAACCTATCATAGGAGTAGGATCTATTACTCTATATGGAATAACTAATACTGATAATGTACTACTTGTTGATGGACTTAAGCATAACTTACGGATTGTTGGACAATTGATGGACAAAGAGTTTCAGTTACAATTCAATGATGGTAAATGTTTTTTTCAAAAGTAAGGAAAGAAAGTTGATTGCAACCAACACTAAATCTAGAGGTAATGTATTTTAATTAAATACATCTGGATCTTCCTTTTTTGTTGAAAAAGTAGATGACAAGTTGGTTGTGGCATAGAAGGTTTTTTCATGTTAACTTTGACAATATTGTGAAGGCATGTTTGACCAATGCAGTAAGAGATCTACCGAGGATTGTGAAACCATCTAACACTATATGTAGAGAATGTGTTATGGGAAAACATACTAGAAGCAATTATAAAAGAAAAGCATATATATCAAAAGAAAAGTTGGAGCTGGTATATACAGACCTATGTGGACCTACAAGGACAAAATCATACTATGGTAAAAAGTATTTCATACTTTTTGTTGATTATTTTTCTAGAATAATGTGGGTTACTTACTTAAAAGAAAAATCAGAAGCATTTGATAAATTCAAGATATTCAAGGCAAAAGTAGAGAATGAATCAGGTTTAAAGATAAAATGTTTAAGATCAGACATAGGTGGAGAGTTTACTTCGGACTTATTCAATTCATACTATGAAGAGAATGGAATACAAAGACATAAATCTACTCCTAGGACTCCACAACCGAATGGGATAGCTAAGCAAAGAAACATGACTACACTTGATGTTGTTAGGACAATGCTGCTTGAAGGAAATGTATCTCATGTGCATTGCAGAGAGGTTGTTCAGACAATGGTGTACACATTGAACAAAATTCAAATCAAAGAAGGTACAAATAAGACCCCTTATAAATTATTATTTAATCATACCCATACTATAAAATATTTCATAATATTTGGTAGTAAATGCTATATCAAGAGAGATGATGAGATAGGGAAGTTTAACGCTAGAAGTGATGAAGGAATTTTTCTTGGTTATTCTACTAAGAGAAAGGCTTACAAATGTTTCAATCTAACATTAAAAAAATTAAAAGTAACAATGTGAAGATAGATTAAAGGTTTCAAATACAAGAGAGAATGTATGACTGTAATCAGGTTACAGAGATCAAAGAAGTTGCTACTGCAGAAGAAGAAGAAATTGTTGAGACTGAATGTGAAAATGAGATCTTTGATAATGACACAGATAAGGCTACTGAGGTTCCTACAACTCCAAGGTATGTAAAGAACAATCATCCTAAAAATAAAATCATTGGTAATACAAATCAAGGAGTATTGACTAGATCAAAGCTAAGAGAAGAAATTTGTTTGATTTCTCAAGTTGAACCAAAGGATACAGATGAAGCTTGTAGAGATGAATCTTGGATAAATGTTATGAAAGAAGAATTAGATCAGATAAATAAAAATAACACTTGGGAATTGGTTCCTACACCTAAGAACCAAAATGTGATAGGAACTAAATGGGTTTTCATAAATAAAATGAATGAAGGAGTTGTAGTAAGAAACAAAGCAAGACTACACTAATACATTTGGGGTGAAATTGCAACGGCAGGCAAATGTCATGCGGTTTTGGCTTTTTTTTTTCAAATATAGCCCGACACCATCGCAATTGCGATGACAATACATTTGGCACTGTCGCAATTGCGACGTTGTTGGGATATAAGCGCAAAATTAAAAAGGAACATTGTCATTTGTGTTTTCAACAGCGCCGTAACCCTCCACGAAATCACATCGGGATATAAGGGAAAAAAAAACAAGAACGTTGTCATTTGTGTTTTCAACGGCACCGTAACCCTCCGCGAAATCACATCGGGATATAAGGACAAAAAAAAAAGAACGTTGTCATTTGCGCCGTAACCCTCCGCGAAATCACAGCTACAATTTGTGAGTACGTTGGGTTTATTTTTGTTTTATCATTATTATGTAATCTGGTATTCAGCTGTTAGAGAGCTAAAATACCCAAAAATGAGGACATATCTGTGTTGAATTTATTGTTAGTGGCTTTGGTTATTTAGAAGTTTAATTTTATTTCATCTTTCAAGCACAAACATTTTGTGGACCGTAATGTCTTCATTGTTTCGGGTATGCAGTGAAACAGCCCTAACTTGCAATGTTGTCATTTGTGTTTTCAACAGCGCCATAACCCTCCGCGAAATCACATCGGGATATAAGGGCAAAAAAAACAAGAATGTTGTCATTTGTGTTTTCAACAGCGCCGAGAGAGATTCCCTCCGTGAAATCACAGCTACAATTTCTGAGTACGTTGGGTTTATTTTTCTTTTGTCATTATTATGTAATCTAGTATTCAGCTGTTAGAGAGCTAAAATACCCAGAAATGAGGACATATCTGTGTTGAATTTATTGTTAGCGGCTTTGGTTATTTAGAAGTTTAATTTTATTTGTTCGTCTTTCAAGGACAAACATTTTGTGGACTGTAATGTCTTCATTGTTTTGGGTATGCAGTGAAACAGCCCTAACTTGCAACGTTGTCATTTGTGTTTTCATTTTATTTGTAGCTATGATTTCGCGGAGGGTTACGGCTTTGGTTATTTAGAAGTTTAATTTTATTTGTTCGTAACCCTCCGCGAAATCACATCGGGATATAAGGACAAAAAAAACAAGAACGTTGTCATTTGTGTTTTCAACAGCGCCATAACCCTCCGTGAAATCACAGCTACAATTTGTCAGTACGTTGGGTTTATTTTTGTTTTATCATTATTATGTAATCTGATATTCAGTTGTTAGAGAGCTAAAATACCCAGAAATGAGGACATATCTATGTTGAATTTATTGTTAGCGGCTTTGGTTATTTAGAAGTTTAATTTTATTTGTTCGTCTTTCAAGCACAAACATTTTATGGACCATAACGTCTTCATTGTTTCGGGTATGCAATGAAACAGCCCTAACTTGCGACTACCTTCACGGTACTTGTGTACAATATCATAATGGGACCTTTGGCAACTGGCCCTCAAATCTATTTGTAGATTATCTTTGAATATAATCTTTATTGTCTTTCTCTTCTAACTGAGCTTACAATGAAAATAATCCTAATACATTTGTATCCTTTCATTATTTCTAGCAAGCTACCTTAAAAAAGAATGGTAATATTTTTATCTTTTCTATTTAATAATACAACCATTATTTTAGTCTTGGTTATATGGACTTGCATTCTAACCTTCTGACAAAAAGTGTTCCAAGGCCTTCAAGTGCTCTCTCAATGCATGGTCTTTTAAAAAAAAGAAAAAGATAAGATCAACAACATATAAAAGAACCTTCACCCCATAGTTTTCCAATTGAATAACTTCCCCATCTATCTTCATTAATCATGCCTCTAACTTATAAATGTATATGATATAGGGGGAATAACTATTTGAATCTAGTGTCACCACCAAAATACTTAGACATATTCTTTCTTGTTATCATTTTAGCTCTAACCTTATCATAAAATACATGCACAACTTCTCTATATAAATCTTAGATGATTGATTATTTTATTCTATTCCATAGTTTATCTCTGGGTACCACGTTGAATGCTTTCTTTAAGTCCACAAAACAATAAGCATCTTATGCACCTTGACTATCCAAGATTTTTTCAATCAAGTCCCTACAAAATAATGTGATGATCAATGGTAGAGTATCTGGGCCTAAAACCTAGTTGTTATTTTCCCCCCTTTCCCTCATTTTCTACCCACACAAAAACCAAGTTTTAAGGTCCTTCACACACCGCAACCTTCTGATTTTTCACTATATATCATTTTCCTAATCAAAAACATAGAAGCTTTTGACCTAGGGCTTGCTCCCAAATGGTGTAACCTCAACCTCCTGGTTCAAAGCTTTTGGAATACGAAAAAGGACCTCCCTAACTTGCATTGTACCGAGGAAGAAGAATTTCCAACGGTCAAAATTCAAGTTAGGGCCATTTGAATGGCTAAACCCTGAAAACAAGGGTTTCTTAGACCAGCGGACAAGAAAATTGAATAACTCTGATATAAAATGACTCGAAGTTATCAAACCAATTCTAAAAGCATAAAATGGAGATGCTCCAACTTTCAGACAGGTTTTGATCACCCCTTCACATCCGTACACTGTACTGTCACCGTGATTTGCACAGAAAATTGCTCTGAAACAGGTAGTTTTATTGATTTGAAAGCAATTTGAATACAATGAGGATCTCTTCAATTTCCTCAGTCATTTGGAAGCCTAAATAGGCTCTCCCCACCATTGGCTTAACCATTTTTATGGTTGTAATTTTAGGGTATGTGTACATTGTCATGTTGTCTTTACAGTGACTGTCCTCATTCAAGTGACAATTACACAAGGGACAGTCACTGTGAGATGTCCTCATTTGTGACAAGGACAGTCACACATGAGGACATCTCACAGTGACTGTCCCTTGTGTAATTTCCACTTGAATGTATTGTTATTCAACCACATTTATGGGGCCGTTTGGACCACGACACACAGTAGCATCTACAGAGAAGAAGTTTGGTATGCAATGGTCTTGAAACCTCCTGAGAAATTCTTGGTATGCATTTGTGTGGTGCAAAAGCTTCGTTGAAAGAGAAAAAGAAGAAAAGAATAGAAATGATTTTTTTTCTTTTTATGTCATATACTGTAACCAGCTACTTATAACTTGCAAAAATTATTATAACCATTTGAAATTGAAACTTGGTTTAATGTGAAACTGAGAACTGCTTTATTAGAGCTTTATGTGATTTAGATTCAGACATCAAGAACATTGTTTGCCTAATATTGTGATTAATGCTTATTTATTAATATCTCATACTAATAGACAATTGATAATTGTAGGGAAAATGTCATTGGGGGTCTTTGAGGATCCACCAGAAGCCAAGGAGAAAATGTATTCAAATGCTAAAGATGGTGTAACAGTCCTTACAGCTGTTGAACCTTGCTGTGTAGATCATCTCCGATTCTCCAAGTTCAACAGTACTGTGGTATTCCTTTGGATACTTCTAATGGAAAATTTCAGACATCAAGTTCTTTTTGTATGAAACTACTACAGTTGTAATCTGTAGTTTTAAACTTTTAGTTTATAAATGTTCATCAGCTTTAGTTCGTATGCTGCCATTTCAAGTATGATTAATGAAGTTACCTTTATCACAGGATGAAAGTGAGCAGTCAGCATACTGGTACGGAGCTGGCAGCATTGATATGGTGACTAGGGCATTGTTTAATGGTGGTATTGTGTTTTCCCATGTTTAGGGCATCAGCCTTTTGAAGCATTGCCTTCATCTTTCTTAAGTCTGATTTTTAAGTTTGTTTATTTCCATCCTAACTTGCTTTTCCCTCTTCAGTTTTGCAGTACTGTGAAGGTAGTCGCAAGATAGGGCTGTTTCATTGCATACCCAAAACAATGAAGATGTTATGGTCCACAAAACATTTGTGCTTGAAAGATGAACAAATAAAATTAAACTTCTAAATAACCAAAGCCGCTGTACACACTAAAATGGTGCACTTCTATGAACCATTACATGCAAGGTTACTCAAGAGTGAGGCCTCACAAAGCGGCTCATAGCTCTCTATGCATGGAGTTGCAAGGGATTATGAGTTTTGCTCTCAGCTAGAGCTACAAGAAGGTGACCTTGCTAGTCAACCATACAATGAGAGATTCAAGTGAAGACAAGGGCAACAATGCCAATATCTCCAAGAATCTAATATGAAATGCAATGCAATGCAACTAAGATGAAGATGCAAATGTGCAAGCTATGCTATGAAAATGGAAGTACAAACTAAGCTATGAAGAGAAATAACAATGGATTACAATACCTCCTATTTAAACTAGATGAATTAATCTAAAGCATAAAGGAAATCCAAACTAAGAATGCCATGAAAATGAAGCTACTATGCAAGAAACGAAATCTAACTATGAAGCAAGAAAGCCATGATGATGCAAGAATGAAGACAAGAAGATAGAGTGTTGATGAAGATCTAAGATGAATGCCAACAATGCTCCAAATCTTCAAACCCTAGATGCAAGAATGTCTCCAAAAGCTCCAAGATGACCTAAAAAACCTGTAGCATAACAATGGCATAAAACATGGATATGCAAATGGAGGAGAGAGCTCTCCTTTTATAAGAAATGAGGTGAAATGGACCATGGAGATTAAGAGGCAAAAAGTCTTAATCAGCGGTGGAGCTTGAAAGAGGAGCAATCCATGTGCACAAATATCCTCCAATGAGAAAACAGGAGTTGACTTTTGTGTCCATATGAGACAAAAAGTGTTTTTTTCCTTTTTGTAAAATAAGAATAATGTTTTATTTGTGCAACTTAAGATAAGAGGAAAGTGGGGCTTTTTATTTAATTGAAAGGGGAGGAAATATTCCTTTTAATTAAATAAAGACTTAGGATAAATGGTTAGCCCAAGGATAAAAATCCAATATATGATCGAAATTAAGATTTGATCAAGAAATTGATAATGTTCAAAATATTGATTAATGATCAAAATGATTCAGGATTGATAAATCAAATAAATGGGGCCCAAAGTCTAGGCGACCATTTTAGGGTGCATACAGCCGCTGTTGAAAATACAAATGACATGGTTCTTGTTTTTTTTGCCCTTATATCCCGATGTGATTTCGGGGAGGGTTACGACGCTGTTGAAAACACAAATGAAAACACAAATCCCTTGTGTAATTGCCACTTGAAGGAGGATAGTCACTGTAGAGACAACATGATAATGTACACTTATAGTGAGTGTACATTATCATGTTGTCTTTAGAGTGACTATCCTCATTTGTTGAAGAAGAAAAGCATTAATGTGGCTGAATACCAATACATTCAAGTGGCAATCACACAAGGGACAGTCACTATGAGATGTCCTCATTTGTGACTATCCTTACAGTGAGTGTACATTATCATGTTATCTTTATAGTGACTGTCCTCATTTGTTGAAGGAAAAAAGCATTAATGTGGTTCATTAGCAATGTATTCAAGCGGCAATTACACAAGGGATAGTCACTCTGAGATTTCCTCATTTGTGACTATCCTTACAGTGAGTGTACATTATCATGTTGTCTTTACAGTGACTATCCTCATTTGTTGAAGGAAAAAAGCATTAATGTGGTTCAATAGCAATGTATTCAAGCGGCAATTACACAAGGGATAATCACTCTGAGATTTCCTCATTTGTGACTATCCTTACAGTGAGTGTACATTATCATGTTGTCTTTACAGTGACTGTCCTCATTTGTTGAAGGAAAAAAGCATTAATGTGGTTCAATAGCAATGCATTCAAGTGGCAATTACACAAGGGACAGTACATGCCCATTAAAGTTGGTGTTTTGTTATCCAGCATGACAATGGAGATAGCATACTCTGGGTCAATTTTACTGATCAAATTTCCCTCTGCCAGGCAAAGCAACAATCTGGGTATGATAAGGTAAAGTTTTTGCAACAATTTCTTGCTGCTGCTAAGGTTACCATTGTTTATGGTTTCTGTTATATAGTTCTATCTATATTGCTATATGGCCTTTTGTTTAGGATTAAGTAGATGAGGGAAAATATTTCTTTTGTGGATTGTAAACAAAACATTGAATTATTTCAGAGAACGGATCTAAATCTATAAGATGCTATGATGGAGCACATGACCATGTACTTGTGAATATTAGGATCCATGTTAATCAAATGACTGCTTTATGTAAATTACTTTTGAGTAAGTAAAAGGCAATACAATTTTTCAAAGTGTGCAAGGATTTTTATGATATACAGGTGTACGAAGAAATGAATCTGTGTTGTTTTGTATCAATATCAAACATCTCTGATATATTTTCATGTTTTTATAATCTATTTTGCAGATGGAAAGTTGAAATGCCAGCTATCCTAGAGCAGTCAATAAGAATATTGTCTGATGCTGGTCTTGGTATGGCCATGTTCAGTCTGGGTATGTTTTGAATTCTTCTCTATCTCTCTGATTGAGGAGTACTCGATATATGCATGTGCTTTTTTCTTCTTTAATGGTTGTGAAGCTCTGTTTGTTCTAAATACCACCGTATTGCAATTGTATTAGTTTCATTATTTTCTCTAAAGTCACTGTATTTTTTCTTATTATAATAAAAGAGGAAGTTGTGAATGTCAAAGTTGAGTGAAACAAAAATTATTTTCATCAAATTTTGTTACTGTCACAAGGGACAGTAACAAAGCCCTAGCTTTTCCTCTGATATAGCCTTCTCCCATACCTCATCCTGAGATTCTTTGTCTTATGTGTCATCTGATCCTCCTATACAAGTTGCAAATGAAATTTATCGTTCATGTATAAACTGAGATAATATAATGCACTCGATATTTGAATCGTCGCACATGTATAGAATGACAGAATATAATGCATTCAATATTTGTATTATCGTTCATGTATAGATTGAGACAACATGATAATGTACACTCACTGTAAAGACAACATGATAATGTACACTCACTATAAGGACAGTCACAAATGAGGACATCTCACAGTGACTGTCCCTTGTGTGATCGCCACTTGAATGTATTGCTATTCAGCCACATTAATGCTTTTCTTCTTCAACAAATGAGGATAGTCACTGTAAAGACAACATGATAATGTACACTTACTGTCACAAATGAGGACATCTCACAGTGACTGTCCCTTGTGTGATTGCCACTTGAATGTATTGCTATTCAGCCACATTAATGCTTTTCTTCTTCAACAAATGAGGATAGTCACTGTAAAGACAACATGATAATGTACACTTACAGTAAGTGTACATTATCATGTTGTCTTTACAGTGACTATCCTCATTTGTTGAAGAAGAAAAGCATTAATGTGGCTGAATAGCAATACATTCAAGTGGCAATCACACAAGGGACAGTCACTGTGAGATGTCCTCATTTGTGACTGTCCTTATAGTGAGTGTACATTATCATGTTGTCTTTACAGTGACTTTCCTCATTTGTTGAAAGAAAAAAGCATTAATGTGGTTCATTAGCAATGTATTAAATAATTTTTTTTTTAATTTACCCACGGGCGTCGCAATTGCGACAATTGCGACGCCCTGCCGTCGCAATGCGACGGAGGCCCAGAATGGGTGAAGGGGCGACATTACGACGGGAGGGAGTCACAATTGCGACGGCTACCCATAGACGTCGCAATTTGTGACTAAAAAACTACGACGTCAATGGGTGTCGCTATTGCGACACATAGCCGTCGCATTTGCCGTCGCAAATTGCCCCCAAATGTACTAGTGCTAGTATGTAAAGGCTATTCACAACAAGACGGTATAGACTTTGAAGAGACATTTGCTCCTATTTCCAAAATAGAAGCTGTAAGATTATTCTTTGCTTATGTTGCACAAAAAAACTTCAAAGTGTATCAGATGGATGTGAAATATGCATTCTTGAATAGGGATCTTGAAGAAGAAGTATATATAGAACAACCTGATGGATTTCCTTTATGAAAAGATGGAGACATGTTATGCAAGTTGAAGAAGGCATTGTATGGGCTGAAGCAAGCCCTAAGGGCTTGGTATGAAAGGTTAGAAAAATACCTACTTCGGCTTGGATTCAAAAAAGGTAATGCTGACAGTAATTTGTATTTAAGAGCTAGTAAAGATGGAGTTTTGATAATAGAAGCCTTTGTTGATGATATTATCTTTGGAGGTAATGATGATTTATGTGAGAAATTTTCTAAAGAGATGGAAAATGAATTTGAGATGTCCATGATAGGTGAAATAAAGTTATTTCTTAGACTGCAAATAAATCAGAGCAAAGATGGCATTTTTATTTATCAAACTAAATATCTTAAAGAAATGTTGAATAATTTTAGAATGGAGGACTGTAAACTGATCGACACACCCATGGTGACTGGTAATAAGCTAACAGTTGATAATTAATCAAAGTGTGTTTTTCAGACCATGTAAAGATCAATGGTCAGAGGATTACAATATCTGACCCACACCAGACCAGATATTGCTAATGTTGTTGGAATTGTGGCTAGATATCAGGCAGAACCCAAAGAAACATGCCTAGCTACTGTGAAAAGGATACTAAGATATCTGAAAGGAACAATAGACTATGGCTTATGGTATGAAAGAAATGATAGCTTTGAACTTCATGCTTATACTGATGTTGATTGGGCAGGAAACATTGATGACAGAAAGAGTACTAGTGGTGGTGCATTTTTCCTTGGGAAAAAGTTGGTTTCATGGCTAAGTAAGAAGCAAGATTGTATAGCTCAATCTATTGTGGAACCAAAGTATGTTTTTGCTACTATAAATTGCACTCAAATTGTTTGGATGAAACAAATGTTGGAGGACATTGGAATAACTTTTGATGAGCCTATGGTTATCCATTGTGATAACACTAGTATAGTGAATATGTCAAAGAATTCGGTGATGCACTCTAAAACTAAACATATTTCTATCAAGTATCACTTCTTGAGAGACAAGGTGATAGAGAAGGAAATAAAATTAGAGTAGATTAGTACAAAGGAACAGATTTCATACATCTTCACAAATTCGTTGCCAAAATATACCTTTGAATATCTCAGAGGTATGCTTGGGGTTCAGGCCCCTTCCAGTCAGAATTAAATGATGCAGGGATACATCATTCCAGAGGTTTTCAAAGCCTTATCATATTATGGACTGGATGTATGGATCTACTCCCCAGGGGGAGTGATTGTAGAAGGAAGATTTTAAAGAACAGTTGATGACTCATGGAACCCTTTTTGCCATTGTTGTCAAAGGGGGAGTGTTGCTATGAGAAAATCCCTACTATATGGGGAGATTTATGTAGTGTTGTTTGATTGTAGAGCTTTGGATTGATATAACTTTGGGATGATTAATTTTCTCATATGTTGACATCAATGCCAAAAGGGGAGATTGTTGGATATTGCTAATGCATGGGGTGGTGATTGATACATTTAATATGTTTAATCACTACATTACTGAATGGGCATTCATACTGTTGTCATTTTTGGTTTGTCACTGATGTCAACATATGTCTCTATGAAGAGTACAGGTTGATTATGACAGTGTATAGGCATTGTACAGATGTTTCACAATATGCGAAGATAGATGAGAGTACAGGAAGATGTTGTGATCTTATATCCAAGATTGCATCATGTAATGTTTCATATTGGATGAGTTATAGATGTTTTGGTGAAGACTGGTTACTGGACAGTAACAGTGGAAGCTGATGAGTGAGTCTCTATAATTTTGATATATCTTACAAAAGATATGGATTCAGTGTATATGAGATTAAGAGATGAAAGACAAGGCACTAAAGGATGTTCATTGATCAGTGTAAGGTACAAAATGTTGGATGATGTCATCTGTGGCATGTGGCTTGGAGAAGACTTATTTAGGAGCCAACTTTAGAAGAGTACTGTGCATTTTGTTTGGCAAATGTAAACCAAGGATGTCGGTCCCCAATTATTGTAATAAAATCATTGTATACTTTTTTTAGGTACCGTGTGTATCTTAACAAGAGTTTAGGGAAATATTTATGTAATTAGGAAAGCCTAATTGGCCAACCTAATCATGTAGAATGTAATAGGGTATATATGTAAGATCTTTTCTTTGGAAAATATATGGAGAGAATGTGATATAAATAAGATTGTAAGATCTACGAGCTTGTTTTTGTTGGATGTAGAGCAGAGGAGTACTGGTGAACTTCATTGGAACTGATCAAGTAAAAATAGTTTTTGTTGGATAGTTCAAAATATTGTGTATGTCTTCATATACACTTGTTGTGAACAGTGAGTTCTAAAGGTGGATTTAACCTTCTTTGGGCAGTGAGCCTGGGCAGTGATCCCACCCTTGTTTCTTGACTCCTAACAAGGTATGTCCTCTAACAAGGACTATGTACTGTAATGTTTCAATAAGCTCCTAACAGGGATAAATATTCTAACAAGGATACTATACTCTCAGTACATCATTTGTGGGTGCTAATTCCCACCAGGGTTTTTACCTTTAACAGGGTTTCCCTGAGACCAAAATATTGTGTTGGCATTCATTATGTTCATTGGATCTAATATTCCTGCTACTCAAAGTTTAAAGTTTAATATTCTATCCTACAAATAATTCACCCCCCCCTCTTAGTTGTATTGTAGACTATTATTCCTAATAGGTTCTAATAGGTGTTAGCTAAATATGCTCTAACTTGTAGTATGTGTACTCATTGGAACTTAATTTTGATAGACACCTTTATATAGTGAGATACTTTTTATGTTTATAATTTTTGGTACAACTAAGAACTTTTAGTGGTTGTATTTTATACATGTCATGATTACTTAATTTCTCCATTGTGAGGCCCATAAGTGTCTACAGGCATCCCTAGTTCACATCCCTTCTCCACTACAAGCTCCTCTCTCCTAATCCAAGTGGGTGACATGTCACACAATTCAAATTTTTTATGCTAGAAGATTTAGAGAATGGAAATAAATTTAGTACATGGTGGTATCCTTTCTCTCACCACAAAAGAAAAAGGAAAGTGAATTTTGGTAGGAAGAGGAGAATAGGATAGGAAAAGGTGATGTTACAAGCAAGAAGTGATATGGTGTAGAAAAACATAAACATGGAGGAAATTTCCTCTCTAAGGATTTTTTTAAAAAAATCATTTTGAGCAAGGAAACAAATAAGATCTTGAAGAGGATTTTTAGTATTAAAGAACCATTATTTTTGCAAATGGAAAAAATGATCTTGGGTGATGAGTATTTATAGCTAAACACACATAATAGAAAAATGTGGATGTAGTATCTATATTTCTTGCATGGTGTTTCGATTTGATGAATAAGGAATATTCTAGTTGGATCATGAACACCTTTGAAAAATCAAAATGGTGCAATCAGTTTGGAGCAAGGAGAGATTGGATGCCTCTAGGTGAATTTTAGCCACCTCAAATTCGTAGACAAGGAGAGACAAAGATCCCAAGCTTAGGTAACTTGGAAACACATGGAGTATTTAATAGAATAAGAAGATGAGATAGATATTGATGCCTCCATGAACAAAATGAAGAAGAGAAAATGGAGGTTCTCTAAATATGACTAGTGGGTTTGTCAATGAACGAAGAAGATAAAATCTAGGTAAACCTAGTCATTTTTTTCATATTTTGATAGATATGGCATATAATTTATCAATATTAGCATGGACAACTAAAGTAAATAGTGTAATTTTTTATACTTTTATAGGAAGAGGTGCAAAATTTTATAATATTTTGATTTTTGAAATTGTAAGATGGAGATTACAATTGTGAAATCACTAAAAAGGCACTATATCATAATTGCACTATGTTTTGAAATATTAGCTAAGTATAATATACGTTTTATGATAAAAATAAAATATAAAATAAAATTAATTAATAATATCAAGATAAATATAAAATAAAATAAAATGAAAATAAATATATTTGAAAATGTTGGGCAAAGAGTGATATTAAAAAAATTAAAGTGTGTTGAGCCTAGAGCGATTTTAAAAAAATTGTGCATAGTTCAACGAAAAAAATGTGCAACTCTAAAATTCCTTTTTGTGTCTCCCTGCTATATGAATGAATGAATTATGATTTTAATGATGTCAATGAGATTGATCAGTCTGTGGGACCAAGGGATCATAACCTTAATCCATCTCCATATACCTTTCAATGTTAGATCTCCTACTATGGATCTTGACTAGAAGGCTAGCAATTTGGTTGATCTTATCCTCATCAAATAAACTATGCATGTTATCTTCCTTCAAGATGATTTCGTATTGATTACAAATATCTTCATAAGTTGCACACTCTATGACAAAGTGTCATTCTTCCTTAATTGCACCCATCTTGCATAACGTGCATGTTCTCTCCTTTCATAGCTCTTTGGACCTCTTCTACCTACCCATTTCATACCTCAGATGATGTGAAACCATCCTTAACTATGACAATAACAACCTTTCTTTCATTTTAATAGTTTCCCCTAATAATGCTTTCTCTCATGTTCTTGAGTTGGGTTGAACTCTTTCATGTAATGATCCTTTTTTAACCAATGTGATTAGTCCTCATGAAAGTATGCAACTTTTATTTGACAAATTATGAATCAACTAGATTTTATCATAGGATTTTTTCAAACAAAGAAACACTCTCTATTCTTTCTAGTTTAAATAGATAAAATTATAAATTTATTAAATTTAAGATTATAAAATATTAATTGATAATTTTTAAGAATTCATTCTAATATTTAAAAAATTCAAAACAAAAACTAATGATAAAAAAATTCTATCAAGAAAATGAAACTCATCTAAATTTTTCAAATAGAATGATTTAAATCGTAAAAATATATAGAATCATTGGAGTGCCTGTAACCATATTAATAGAATTAAAAATAACAAAAGGTTATGTGTAGGATCATGGGGGACCAAAAAGTGGCAATGTGAAAAAAAAATTATTTTTTATCAGCCCAAAAATGCAAAAATTTGTGTTGACTTTTTAGTAGGCGTGGGTGTCAGTACACCTGGCGAAAGAAAACACCTAAGCAAATCAGATATCAAATAGGTATCTGATATCTGATACTAATGAATATATAATATACATACATACATATACATACATATAATATCATTATCTAGATTATAATATATATATTATAACATATTAACATATATAATATTATAATATATTATTATGTAAATTATAATATATATATATTGTAATAATATATAAATATATATACCATAATATATAATATATATAACAGAGGCCCCTACATGGGGTCGTTGCTATATTAAAAAACTTAGTATTTTGGTATCCAATATAAAATATGGATATGGGATATGATATCGAATAGTTATGGATATAAAATCCACAAAATGCAACAATTGTGGGTCATTCTTACCCAACAAATAATGATGTGTATTAGTGTAGAATATTCTTCCTAATATTCGTCTAGATAAGTTTGGTAGTTGTTATGATAATGATTGCTTAGGTATAAAATTATTTATTCCATTTTTTCCTTCATTAATTCATATGAACAATTGTAATTTTAATTTTGACTAGTTTTAGGTAGTCTTCACACCCATTAGATTTCAAAACTTATTCTTATCTTGGGAAAACTACTTTATTTCTAGGAAATCATTTTCAGTTGCAAAGCACCGTTTTTGTTTGTGGAACTTTATATAATATTTCCCTTTCATTTCATGATATTGTTACATAGTATTATGATGGCATACCTGACATCTTTAGTAATATTATGATGTGTAAAATAGTAGTTCATCCTAATACCAAAATGATTAGTAAAAGTCTAGAAAAAAAAATCAAGTGAATTCTAATGGTAACAAAAAGAATTTTGAAAGTTATACTATGATTTATTATGCCTACTATTTACTCTGCATGGATATCCAATATAATCTATATAGCTAATCTCAATTATAGACATATTAAAATATTATTGACTTTAGATATTTAAATAAGGCATTACCCAAGGATAATTTCCTATTTGCAATATTGATTTCATTCATGATTTAATTGTTACATATGAAATTGTTTCATATATAGATGCTTTCTCAAATAATAAGTATATACTCACCAATCCACAAGAATAACATAAGATTGGTTTTACTATGGCAAAGGGTATAATTTTTTATATTGTAATGTCATTTGGATTGAATAATGTTGGACCTACTTAATAGTGGACAACAATTTTATTTTATTTTAGAGATATAATACTTCTGAAAACTATTCAAATTTAGGCAAACATCATCACATGAATAAAGAGATATCCATCTTTATTCTAACTAATTCAAATTTGTGACTCAAAATATACATTTGATAGTTCTTTGCATATTAGTCCTAGATTTTTTAGCTAGTGGTAACAAGAAGTATAACATAAGAGATGCATACTATTGTTGACTTCTCCACATTTGTCCTTGATGACAAGACCGTGGCTGCTGATGCGGCAATCTCCTGAGTCAAGTTTGTCATGAGTAAAGTTATTATGTGGTTCATTGACCACGGTGGTAAAATGATGGGTAAAGAAATTGACCACATTTGTTAAAATATTTTATCATGGGCACATATCATTTGACCACAGTTCTGAGTGGATCTCAAGTGCGTTTCATCATGGTAGAGGAAAATCTTTGGTTTAACCTAAATAAAAAATAGCTGCACTTGTGGCTGGAAGTTTGCTTGCAGGAAGAAGCTTGCTTGGAAACAAGACGCTGGTCTCCAGGTACTGCACAAATGGTAATCAATTTAAGAAATCATCATGAGGTATGCTCTATCATTTATGCAAAGATTTTGGAATAATTTCAATGATAAAATGGATTTTTCTGTGAAATTGTTGATGGTTTATAATCTGTATCAGAACGTTTCTCTCTTCAGAAAGGCATTTAGAGATTGATTTTTGCTGTGTGAGTTACAAGGATGCAAGATATTACTTATACGGGTTTATCATTTTGAAAATGGCTCTGTTTGGGTTTCAAATCTACAAACCCTTTATGGGTATTTCTGAAACTATGCAAAATGATAATAAGATCTCTGTTTGGTTCAACTCATTATGGGTATTTGGCAGGAAATCAGTTTAACCCTTTACGGGTATCTAACAAGAAAACGGTTTTACCCTTTACGGGTCTCTGGCAGTTAAATGTAATGCAAAAAATAGTTTTAACCCTTTACGGGTCTCTGGCAGTTGAATGTAATACAGTTTTTTATAACTGTAATTACATGTATATATGGAATATATATCTACATGTAGTTACATGCAGTGAAGACAGTGTGAAGAAAAATATAAGAAAAATTTGACATTGAATATCTTTGTAAAAAAATCTGTGTTTATTTTACACAGACTGAAAATATTGATATAACATTTGGATATTGCAAGATTGGAGGGGCTTGACCTCCTTGCAGCAGGGCTGCTAAATTGGATGTAATTTGGTTTTTGAGAAATAAAGGACTTGGAGTGTTTTTTCCCTGTGACAAGATCTAGTTGGATCTTGAGGGTTTCCACTCAGCACAAAAATATCTAGCCTTGTTCTTTCTTTTGCTATTGTTCTAATATTTTTGGTTTAATACTCTGTTTGATCATTTCATATGTATATGCTCAGCAGTGATTGAAAATTTAAAGGCAAATTTTTATATTCAGTACTCTGATTCACCCCCTCCCCCTCTCAGAGTACAGTTGCTTTCAACAACTATGACATATATGTTCCAATAAAATATCTTATATTATTAATCCTTTGGCAGCTAGCTTCACTTTGAATTCTAATATTGACTTTGATTAACCAATCTCTCATAGAACATATTTTCTTGTTTGATTGTTTTTTTTTCTTTCCTATATACATCATAGATGTATATATATTTTATTTCGACTTCTTGAACCAAACTTTATTTTCAATCCATATTCTAACCATTTTTCAACATTGGCAATGGTATCATTTTCAATACAGTGAAGAGTGACACATTTTCAGTAATTGTGGATAGGTCCTTGATCAAAGTAACAACCGAGCAAACGACAAGAGTCATAGGCAAAGACTTTGAATGAAACAAAGACTTAGAAACCATTAGGACGTGATGTATGACAAATGGTATTAATATTTGGTAAATTTAATCCCATAGATTAAGTCAATCATTTATATGCTGTAAAGCGACTAATAAGATATCTTGACTTAACTGGAGTTGCGTACCATATGCAATGTATCATAGAAGTGACTTTTTTATACAATCTTCTGGAACTTTTATCTTTGCACCAACTTTTGTCTCTTACCCTAATGGAAGGTCAAGTCGTCCGCATTTTAGGAGTTTATTTTATTAAACGGATATAATAAAAATGGGAAAGGTTGAAAAATTGTAAGCTATGAAAGAAATCTTTCCTTTCAATTCATTTTATTATTATTGTTATTATAGTGACAGCCTCAACAGTTTTAATTGAGTTGGATTTGTAAGTACAATTTTTTTTTGAATATCTTATTTTAACTTTTCATTAATTTAAAGAAATAGTACATTTTTAAAAAAGAGAGGTTGGTAGAGATAAGTTTAAGAGTCTAACATTATGATTAATTAATCATGAATATGATAGTAAGAGGATCTTAATTATTAGGTTTTCTTTAAACATTATAGGGGATAAAATTATCAATTGACTCTCATCCATTGAGAGCATTATTTTATGTATTCTCCTCAAGAGTGGGCTGTATACGAATTAGAGAGATGGAGAGTGACAATAGGGAATATTTCTAGTGTTAAGTCAGTGTTTCACCAAGGAGAAGGTGGATGCAAGGGCTAAGGACATTCTCCATTTGTAGCAAAGTACTCATCATTCTAAGGTACACTATTGAATAATGTTTTAGTTTATCTATTATTGTTTTAAATATATGAATGGAATAGAATTATACTGTGTAGCTAGTATAAATAAAATTTATAGTAATATTATAAAAGTAGATAGAGTTATGATACCTATCAAGTTTCCCTCATTGTTTTGATACTATGGACTCATATCAGACTATATATGTGTGTATGTTATTCTATTAGTAGTATGTGGACTTATACATTTGACCATGTTGACAAATTATTATGATGACTTTGTGTGTGGGGTTCTCGTGATGATTTATGCTTATGAGTATACATTATTTCAATATCAGGATTAATGCTTACTACTATGATAAATTTTCTAATGATTTCAAATGATGAATATTTGGATTACATTGTAATGACTCTTGTTTTTAGGTGCTATCAATTAGAAGACATGTTATGCTTTCTGATAAGTTTTGAATGTCTATTATAAGATAAACCTGCATGTGTTTGGGTGGTGTACATTACATTATAAGTAAATTAATGAGTTAGTTATAGATTTTGAGTTTTAATATTATTAAATTTGAACAAGTTAATTTAATTAGACATATATTAAATTTTTACCTTTGTTATGTTAAATGTTAATTATTCATTGGTTGGGGAAATGATTGCATTCCCATACTTAGTTTTAGGGGTTTTATTTTTTGGGGTGTAGTGTCTAGTTAGGAGTTTGTGAAGGTTTTGGGCATGGTTGGTTTTGCAAGTTTCCTGATTCGATTTGATGCTACAATCTTGACGTATGAATCTTCCCTTTCTTTCATTATTTTAAATGTTTTATGTGCTATAATGTTCGGAATCAATGTTGGAAATTAATGTTTCAATCCTGGTTTTGTTTATTTGAAAATGCTTTGTGAATCCATGCGGTTGTGAAATTGTTTCTTGTAATTAGTGTATTAGCTTCCTTGGATTAATTTGGCATTTAGTGGCATCATGAAGCCCAAATTTAATCTAGTATACTGATTGAAGTGTGTAGAAAACATATTTTATATTTATTCTTTCCTTTTTTATTGAAGGAAGCAATTTTATTTACAAGAGAGAAAATTTACAAGTACATGAAATCAAATTCAAATGTTGTGTAGGAAATCGAATACAAATGTTGTCTGAACTAACATCTGTTTGGTTCCATCAAATAGGAAATTGAACAATTAATACAATCGATTATGAATCAAACAACTCCCAAAGATCCTCCAAGTAGCTAGGTAATTCCTTCGAAGTGCTTGTATTCCAATCTGGAACTACCATACCGTAGAAAACTGATTCAAATGCTACCTCAAAGTGCTCGTATTCTAATCTGGATCAACCATAACGTACAAAACTAATTCAAATGTTGCAAGATGTTTTCTCAATCAAGCTATAAAAATAACAATCCCAAGGAGAAACATGGCAGCCTCCTTCCATCTAACTCTTCCTCAACATTGGTCTGGAGAGAAGCTTGAAGAGTAAGGAGTAGAGGAGAGAAATCTGAAGTGATAATCAAGTACTCTACTTGAAGAGAGTGAAAAGTGCGTGGAAAGGAAGCCATACATCTAATTCTCCAAATGTGTTTAAGGATAATGTTCCTAAAAGATTACATAATAATGTTAGGGGCCAAGGAAAGACCAAGTAAGGTAGTTTTCGAGGACCAAGCTTGAGGAAATAAAGCAAGGGAAGTGGATAAGAGGAACTTCCCGCTCAGATCTTTGTATTTATTCTTTATATTTTACATCTTGGCATCATCTGCACTGTAATGTCCCCAAACTGCACAAGGGAAAAGTAGACAAAATGGATAGAATCTATATTGTCAAACTCAACAAATTTAGAAGTGCACCTGGGAAAAATCATGATATCTACAACGACCAACATAGATGATCAATATAAATAAAGGCAATGATTGATGACAATTGGCTTCCCAAATATAATGCTCCAATTCGCACAATTACTAGTATCGCATGAAGCCATTGGAAGTAACACAAGAAAAGTCTCTACAATCAATTGAAATGATTTCCATTGATTTGATCTGATTATTAACTCTTATAGATCACTATGTCAGAATCGGCATTACCTAACTCAACAATGACGTTGCCATGCTATTATGTCACGCACCTATAATGCCCTAATTAGCACAATGTTAAAATCCCAATGTGTTTCCCTAGTTCTACTTTTGTTGCATAACATGTCTATGTTCATTTTTCGATCAATGCCACAAAACACAACTACCAAAATTGTTCCTCTTATTTGCAGCCATCAAATAGCTTATGCACGTTATGTCTTTCGTCATTCCTAATGCTATTCCATGTTTCTTCATTCTTGATCATTGTTTTGAAATTCTTTTGAAACATTTATTTCAGATTAGGGTCTATTAGAGGGTTTATACTGAAATAGCCATGTTATCATTATATGGTTAATTTCCAAATTTGTTTCTAGTGGAGACTTTATAATTTTAGGGTTTATAACCAACCTTAGGTTGCCAAAAGTTTCTATCCTTGATTTGAGTTTTCACTATTGTCTAGATATTCTTTAATATGTGTGGTAAATATTTAATACTCATATAATTGGAGTTTTAGAATTAACATTCATTAAATATTCTTTTATGTAATGTTTGCATTTACAATTATTTACGTCTCATTGTTTTACAATTTATGTTTTAACCTAAGGATGGATATCTAAGTAATTTAGGGAGGTTGGCTCTCAATGGGGTCATGGCCCTAAAGTGGCTTCCAGGATAACCCATTAGAGGGTTTATTATGTTGGCTAAATATTTTGTAGGTAGTCGTAGACACACTACTTGCAAAATGGAATATTTAGGCACAGTGTGTGAGAAATAATCTCTCCTCTCAACTTAGGGGAGGCACCCTTCTTATTGTAGCTAATTCAACTAATACTTAACAAGAAACTCAAATCTAATCTAAATTGGGTATTTCACGTATCACTTCCTCTTTCTTCAGAAAAGATTTCACTTTCACGAAGATAAACTTTTATAATTTCACCTTTAAGAACTAGTTGGAGCAATAATACAAATAAACTTAAAATTAACCGAAAGATTAATTGTTAAGCGTACCAGTTAACTATAAACTAAGGAATATATATAAGCTCACAAACTTATACACTATCCTGAAGAGATTTTAAACTATAAAGCAGCAATATGACAAGCACAAAGACTTAAACACATGAAGCTTCTTTCCTATTCTTAGTAACGGTATGAACCACAGCTCAAAGACTATGTATTCACTTTCAACTAACTCAAATTGATAATTATAGCACAAAGTCTACACAAAATCAGATTCAAGGGTCTCTTTATAACAACACAAATAATTCCACAAATCTCCTCAACTCAAAGATTGAAAAACACTTGCTTTTTGTTCACTCAAAAATCAGCTTGCACAAATTAAAGCAAAATTTGAACTTGCACAATTTCTCCAAAGTTTTCTTGCAATGCATAAAGATAAATATTTACAATGAGCCCTCTTGTATTTATAGGAGAGAGGCTATGAGAAAAATATGGAAAACTAACTACCTAAGGTTGACTTATTCAACATTACAATCATCTGTAATGTGATTACATGTAGCAAGATATATGTAATTGTAAATTTTTACTTTACATGTTTCATTACATATGTAATTGCAATTTTATGCTTTACATGTAACTTGTCAAAATGCATGATGAAAAATAAACTAAGTGTCTGACAAAACACGACTCCTATTACATTAACCTCTATTGGAGAGGTTTTCCTATCACCAAAATATCAAGTGCTAGAAATCTCCAAATCTGTACATGAGTGGGAACATCCGCAAAAAATAACATTTTGACCTCTACATTTGGCAGTATCAACCAATCACTGATTTTCGTTATCACCCATAAGTGGAAAACTGCTCACGATCCCTCTTATTGATCCTGCTACCACCATCTTGGAATCAGTCTTGAAAGCATTCTAATATAAATGAAACTTGAGTTTCATCTTTTTCTCATCTGTGATGGTTGGTCCTTCTAACTTTGGATGAACGCTTGTAGCACTAAGATGTTGGCGGCTCATGTTTGCAAGCTATGCTTCAATCAATGCTGAAAAAGGTTGCATTAGTGATCCATGGATACAATTCGGGGATTTTGGGGTGCACTGCAGATTTGACTGCATGTAGTTCAACTTGTAATATTTTATGCAGTTGGACCAAAAAGTTCCTACTACAAGGGAAAAACATAGGACTTTAAGTGAAATTGGGGTTTTTGGACCCAACTACACTTAGGATTGCATGTGTAGTTACATATGTAGTTCATTTTGCAATCGGGTCAAAAATCTCCGGCTTGCACTTGGAATTGCTTTTTTCAACTTGGGTATTGTAGGAGATTTTAGATGCGATTACGCATTTGACTGCATGTAACAGTACATGCAGTTGATGTAAAAATCTTCGATTTTGGAAAAACTTAGGGTGGAGATTTCTGGGGTAGTTTCACTTTTGATTACATGTAACAGTACATGTAATGGGTCTTAAAAATCTCGATTTTGGAATTATAGAGAATTTGGGCAAAAATGTAATCGGGGATTTTTTGAGGTGGTTACATATTGCATTACATGTAAAATGACATGCAATGAAATATGCAATGGGTATGAAAAATCCCGAAAAGAAAACATAAAATGAAACTTTTCGGAGGAATTACACTTTGAACTTCGGGAAACTTCAAGAAACGTTGGATAGTAAATATGAAGGTATACTGATTTTTTTGAAAGGTATATGTATGCAGGTTCTTCAAATATTGTATTGCAAATTTTATTCCATGGAAATGAAATAAAAGAGAACTTCATTTTTCTCAAGATGAATTTTCCAGCTATGACTGCAAATGAATCAGAGATTTAACTTCTCAACATTATTTTGAAACGATGGCATGCATTGGAAATATTTTTCAACACCATGCTTGAGTGTAAGCTGGAAGGAATTCATTTGTTTGTGTTTCAACCGGATTTAAACAATCCTTTTGCCATGATATTGTGAAAATAGAAATCTTCACATATAACCCTCTTTGAACTTCTTGAAAAATTCTGATAAATATTCACAAAATAAAAACCCCCCAAATATAACTTCAAAAGACCCAAAAATGAATGCCAATTCCGTTTTTGACAAAACTCATATATAGAAAACCCCATAAGCAGCTGTAAAATGAAAAAAAAACTCTAAAAATATCTAGCATAACATATCCAAAACCCATGGGAAAGCAAAAATGTCTGTAAACAAGCCAAAAACAACAATGAAAAGGGCATATACAGCCACGTTTTGCCAAAAACGACCATGAAAAACACATACTTCTGCAAAATGAAAAATGTTTTTGACTAAAAATGTTCATTAAAATTGAGAAACATTGAAAACGAAAAACATTTTTGACTAAAAATGTTTATAAAAATGTAAAACAAAAACACTCATACCTTTTTCGCAATGCTAAAATATCTTTGTTTTTCGAAGTCAAACACGACCTTGGCAAAAATGCGGAGGAAGTATAACCTGTTTCAATGCTTTCCAGGGATAATAATGAAGGTCAAAGGGAGATTTTAAAGCCCCAAAACTTAGCGACTTCTCATGGATTCAGCAAGGAGGACTTAGAGTCCAAAAACGGTATTGTGTGTTTACTGATAGTTCACGCACAAGACTCGACATTTCTCCCTTTTGCAACGATAATGAGAAAACCCGACTTCAGAAGATTATCATGACTTTTCAAAGTCTTTACATATGTTATAACATTGATATTTTATATGCAAAGGAAAACGCAACATTAGTTAAAATGTCCGCTTGGCAAAAATGTATTGGGAATTTGAAACCATTTCTCACTTATGTTTTCAATGACATTTTTCCATGCAATACAAAATGCAACATCATTAAAAACATCTGAATTCTCTATCAGAAATTTTAAATAGCCTTGCAAATAAACTTTCATTAACTTTTACATGTAATGAAAATAAAGATGTCTGATTTGGGATATGAATCGGAAGTTTTATTTGAGTTTACACATATTGACATATTAAAATATATACAATGCTATATATAAAGTCTCTATCTTTATAAATCTTGCGAAAATTTAAAATTCATTCTAAGATATTCGAGACTTTAAATAACATTACATGTATTTTAATTATGTATGAAAACCGACTAAACATGGCTTAAGAATTTTAATAATATATTATTAAAAATTAAACAACAATAAAATAAAACTAAACTAAAGCAAAAACCCAAAATAAACATTAAATTTAATGACATAAAACTTCTAAATAAATAAATTATTTAATTGAAATACTTAGAGTTTTAAAACCAAATTTAATTTAATCGAAAAACATGATTAAATTTACGTGTAGTTGTCTAAATTTTATTAAAAACAAATTTACGACAACATATTAATCAAAGGATAACTTAATTAATGAACCAAAGGGGATGGGATAATTTACATTAAACAAGATAATATGGTATCCTACTCATGGCCTTGAGTGCTAATTGTATAGACTAAGGATGGGATTGTGAAGGTTTGGTCATTCAAGGGACATTGATCTGAAAAATTGATTCTACTTGTCTTCACAAAAGGATCGTTTAGTTCTGCACGATCCGTCCCTTTGAGCTATGTGATGCCATTATCTCCTTTATGTACTCTAGTATCCTATCATGTGTAGAATGAGTAAAGATCTATGGTCTTTTCCTGTTTGCTCAAATTTCTTTTGGATGTTGGCTCTGTACTTAAACATTGTTTGTTTTCCTTTGGTCTTATAACTATTTTCTGAGCATGGTAGGATTGACTTGAGGGTTCCACGTGGTTGGGTGGTGTGCCACTTATATAGGGGATCTAGGACAAATTTATGTGCATTGGAAGATCTTCATCTCTTTCAGTTCTAGAACTTATTCCTTCAATGCAAGTTTTAGTGATGCATTATGTGATTTCTTATGATAAGATTCTAAATTGTAATTCATTATTGATATATGGACACTCATTATGGAGATTGATGTAATTAAATTTAAGTTCATGTTTTGATGAATCGTATCATTTTTCATATGTGAATGTAATTTAATTTGATACATGGTTATCTTGGGAATAGTTGATTGTTATGTAAGAAACATAATGAAGAGTAAACCGTATTGCATAGTAGAAAAATTAGGGGACCTTAGAGATCATAGTTAATTTCATGTGTATGTGTCTTCTGCTTGTGCATGTTCATTGTTTCATTTATAATGTAAATTCAATGTTATTGTGTATAAATTTTTTAATAAAAAAAATATGTTATTACCATGTTATCTTAGTTGTTAGTTGTTTATTTTTTGGGGTCCCTAGCTAGGCATTACAAGACTAATAAATTAAAGTGTCAAGAGTAATTGTTTTAATAAGTTGTTATTCACATTTTTCATTATTATTTCATTAATTTGACAAATCTTCATCATTAAATGGAGGCTCCTAGCTCTTATTAGCAACTCCCTTATTAGTTTTCTCATGGTCAACATCATTAAATGAGAAGTTGTCATTTTTATAGGGGAAATCATGAGGTAAAATTGGAAAATATATTAGTTTTCCTACTAGCATCACATTAGTATTAGAGGGTTGGCAAGAATATTGAAATCATCCCCACTCTCTTTTCCAAAGGAGAACCATGAGAGTTATGAGATGGAAAATAACTAATGTTGTGTGATCAACACCCTCTATAAGTGGAATATCCTCCTATGTGAAGTAGATATTGGAGAAGCACAATAGGTAGTGCAAGGAGTATTCCTTAATGATTCAACAACCAAGATAAAAGAGGCATCGCTTGGGAGAGAGAGAGAGAGAGAGAGAGAGAGAGAGAGAGAGAGAGAGAGAGACCACTAGCTTAATAAGGGATTATCTTACTATGGATCATGAAAAGAGAAAGTGTTACAAAATATGGCATTGAAGGTATAAAAAGTTGTGTTATGCTAGTCAACCCATCAAAGAGGAATAATCCCTAAGGAAAACATTGTATTCATTAAGGGATCCGACAAGAGCAATCAAGCCTAAGGAAAGCATTATCTCTATAGGGATCAGATAAAGAAAAATCAATCCTTAAGGAAAGCATTGTCTCCATTAAGTGAATTAATGAAAAGGATGAGCATGAGTGAAAGCGTTATTTCCTTAGCCATCCACAAGAGACGATGCATTGAATCATTGTGTGTGTATTTTTTTTTTTCATTTGTTTGTGTGTGTGTGTGTGTGTGTGTTTGTGCAAAATGTGAAACAAGGAGTGGAGTGTATACCTCCATGTTAAAGTGATTGCAAACACCTTAGTGGGACCAATGGCGTTAATAGAGCATACATAAACCCACAAGAAACTTTTCCACTAAGAGAAGCCCCCAAGAAATGGCATATCAAGGGAAATAAACACATAACAAAAGAGAGCACAAAAAGGATCTACTAACTCTAGGGTTAGTATGATCATATGATACTACATGAGATATTATATCAAATTGAAATGCCATCATTCTCCAAAGATAGTACAAAACTACAAAAATAATGGAATAATGTCATGTAAGAGTTATGAAGGATAGTCTTTTGGGGCTAGCAACACGAAGACTGAAAAAAATATGTAGCTACCATTTTTCATTATCCCTTATCAGACAACACAAAGGAACATTTATAAATAGTGGCACATGCACGACATAACATGTAACAATGGATAGAAGAAGTGAGGTACAAATAGTAGAATGGCACAATAGATTGATTCCTTTATCACCTTGTGTCAATAGAGAAACAAGGGTCGTCTAAAGAAATCTAAACAAGACTTATATCAAGCAGCACATCACAGAAGAATCACATTACAAAAAGAAAACACAAAGATTCCATCAAATAAGAGGAGCTAGTCAAGCATATTGACTGCCCCCGCTCACCCAACCCTATTCTTCCCCCCACCCCCCATCTCAGTCTGTAGTGTTTAGGGAAGGTGGGCAACATGCAAGAGGAGCCACATCAAGCATGGTAAATGGAACAATAGCTAGTTCCAAACAAGTACCATGCTAGGAAGTTAATTATTCTAATCAAATTGCTCCAAATATGCTCATGGAACAACACAATCAACTTTTGGCAAAAATAGCTAAGAAGAATCACAACCTAATTTTTTCCTTTTATCCGAGAAAAATGTGAGACCATTATAACATGTTCATCTTTGTGTGCTTACACCTTTAGCAACAAATCAGGAGCCTTTTAACACAATAAGAAGAAATTTGATGCAAAATTATAAGCTTTTAATATGATGTGCAAGAAGATTATCCCAAAAAGTATTACTATCAAAGATGTAAATTTGATAATCAACCCTACCTATCAAACCAATTTATTATAATGATTAAATAATTCAAAGTATCTTTTAAATATAAAATTATATCTTAATGAAAAATATTTTATAAAATGGATATATATTTTATTATGAACTTACATAACATTTAATGATCTCCATCAAGTTTAAGCTGCAATTTGCTATTATATTTTTGCATATGAGAGGCATCTAAACTTTAAAAAAGAAACAAGGATCTTCATTCATACAATAATAATAATTTTCTTGATACACTCAACCTCTATGGGTCACATATCTATCAGTCGCTTTAGAACATAAAATCTTTTTAAAAGCCAACATGCAACCATAGAAGCTCTAATTTAGTCAATGTCTATCATGTGATGAAGTGAGTTTTGATGGAGGAATTCTTCCAACTCTGAATTCCGCTTCTGTAGAAGTTCCACTCGCTGCTTCAAATAATTTATGTAATCTATGGTCTGTAGCAGCACTTCAGCTTTGCTTTTCTGCACCACATGTAAACAACATTCCTCGTCATTAATATCTTCATTAACCTTAATTGACATTAGGAAAATATAGTTCAATAGTAAATTTATTTTTTAATTTTTGTTTAGTGGTTCATATCAATCTTATTTCTTATTATTTCTTATAAATTATTGGAGTAAATTAAAATTTAAGAAATGTTGTTTAGGTCAAAAGTAATCATATAAAGATATGAATTACTTAAACAAGGTAAAGTTTAAAATGTATAGTATTAACTACTTAAACAAGTTAGAGCTTAAAGTGTATTGTTTAAGTCAAAAGCAATCATATGAATATATGAACCACTTAAATAAATTAGAGCTTAAAGTGTGTTGTTTAAGTCAAAAGCAATCATATGAATCATCTAACAAATTATAGCTTAAAGATATGAATCACCTAAACAAATTAAAATTTATTTAAATGTATCGTTTAAATCTTAAACAATTATAAAAATCATGTGAACATATTAAAACTAAAAGTATATTGTTGAAATCAAGAGCAGTTAAACAAAACACTCCAAGCTTTAAATAATCAAAATTGATTTACTTTTTCCAAACTTCTGTTTTTTTTTTTTAAGTGCTTAGTATGTAATGTTTAAGGATGCCTTTTAAACCCAACAAAGAAAAACTAAAAAATCATTCCTTAGAATACGCGGGTAATACTGCGCGCAGAGCAAAACCTATCTTCTTCATCTCTTCTCTCCGCTTTCGTTCCCTCACAGCATGGCGAATCGCAAGCTTCTCAGCAATTTTATGGTTAACATTTAGTCCAAGTTTTCCACCATTGTTGGTATTCAAGGAACTACTTTTATGACTCTTTATGCAATTCAAGAAAGTAATACAGCGTTTGTGTAAGGACTGGGATTTTGTGGGCTGCAAAGAAGTGAAAAGAGGCCTATAAATTCTCCATTCTACAAACGCACTTTTACTGTTCACCGATGGAATGGTGGTATTCATGAATTGTTTTGACTGTACCAAGAACTTAGTGAAAGGAATTTGAAGTTCATTAGAAGATGACTCAGTGCATTCATCTCGAGGCAGCTGGTTATTTGAACAGATGGGCTTTTGGAAGGACTGGAAATGGGATTCAGGTGACAATGAAATAAAATCCTTATCAAAAGTGCCCACTTCCACACAAGAATTGTGTGATAATGAAGATGGTGAAGACCATAAGCCTTGTAAATCAGCATACTGAGTACACAGAATAAGTGGTATTGTGGGATGAAACTTCATATCCTGTCTTCACTTGCAAATCCATGTCAAACAAATTTCATTAGACTAAGCACTTTAATTGCTTTCTTACAATGATATTCACACCTTCCATAACTGAAAACCAAAGAAATTAAGAGGACTTGTGTGACAAGATAAGACTTACAGATTTTGTATTGCGGTGTTCTCCCATCGGTAATTGATGATCATAACCAAGATTGTAGTCATGGTAATGATTATATAACAACTTAAAGAATAGATTGTATTGCCTCAATTTGTTTTTTAGATTGGTATTGACCGTTTCAAAGTATTCCATATAAATGCTTTTTAAGTAAGTCCCACTTTTGCATATTAATTACTCGGGGTTTTCTAAGTCTTTGCTTTGTTCGAAGTCTTTGCCTGTGTCTATTTCATGTCATGACGTTGGTCGTTTACTTCATTATTTATTGGTCTGGAGACCAGTGCATAATTAGTAAAAGGCGGTCGCTCTCTTTTCCATGTAGTGAGGTCCCATTGTGTTATTGAAGTTCCTTAAATTATTAGTAACGCTGACAAATAATTATAAATGGACTAAAAACAAAGTTTGGGGTGATAGGTCAAGTGAAAAAGATAATGAGTACTGAAAATAAGGTTTGGAACAATATATTAAAAGAGCGTTCCTTGTTTTTAATGGAAATAAAAAATGATATTAGAATAAAATATGTTGTGTAGAAGATCAATGAATCAAAGTTATTACAAAAATTTAAAATTAGGTTAGTTTTGAAATGAATTTGTAATGCAGATGCATCTATCAAGATGTATATATTGTCCTATAATCTCTTAGATTCTTGTCACTACTATTTGAAAAGCTTTCTTTTTTTACTATGTTTTATCTGGATTGAAATTTCAAATGAATATTTTGACATAGATATAACTGATTAGCGTAAGAGATATAATTTAATGGAATAAAGAAAAAAGTGTTAGTTTAATGCTGGTAGAACACCTACTTGTATTCTCTTACTCAAGTATGGCATAGTCTTCTAAAACATTAGATATTCAATCATGAAAAATTAAATATGTAATTCATTGGTAAGTAGGACTTGCATTCAGGATATAGAAATAGAATATATTGTTAGAAGGGAATTGTATAAATATTCTCATTTATGTCTCTTGGAGACGCTTCCTTAGGACCTATAATATCATAAAATTATCTATATAAATTCTCCATCCTCTATTTTGAGTCACTATATCATAGCTCGTGATTTACAACTTGAAGTTGCTTCCCTTGAGATTCGATTGTGAATTTTTAACCTACTTCACCATCTCATTTGATATTCCGCATTATCAATTTTGTGTAACTTAAGTTTAAGGTTTATAACTTTTATGGGTACATCTACCACTAATTCTAAACTATTTTGGCATTGGTGTACAATGAAGGGAATAATTATGATGCCAAGTACAAGGAAGATTCAATCAATCTTATAGCAACAATTACTTGAGGTCATGTAGAATTGAGAAAAGAGTTTACCTACATGTGTAAAAAGAAGGAAGAAAAATGTCGAAGAAAATAGATAAGATCAGACAGAAATAGATTCCCATGGAAATACAATTTAAGGGAAGAGTCTTGAGAATTAAAAAAATTATTAATTTTTTTTAAAGATGACTAAATGAATGTCTTTATATGTGTTTAATAAGAGACTCTACGAAAGTGTATAACTAGTCTTTAGTAATAGTTTTATGTCCTCTTACAATGAACCCACCAAGGGTTGCATGACAAAAGTGAAGTAAAATAGAAATTTAAAGGTAAGAACAATTTGGGGTTCATAAAAATATAGGATATCAAGAAATAAGATATGAATCGAATAATCAAGAATATAGAAAAATAAGAATCCTAGTACAGAAAAAATAGAATCATATATATATAATATATATATATATATATATATATATATATATATATATATATATAGAGAGAGAGAGAGAGAGAGAGAGAGAGAGAGACTATAAATGAAATAAGAACCCAACATTTTATTTTCTATTGCTATGAAAACTATGTAATTGAGTACATTTATTTTATAAATAGATTTTTACTTTAATGGTCCATAGAAATTTAAGAAAGTTCTTAATTTAATCTTTCTACTTATTGTAATGAAATAAAATTGATCTAGTTTATATATTGCTTATACTATCATTAAGTATTTTTGTGAGTATACAAAGTGAAGGGAATGTGGTGTATTTACCCCACTTGAAGGGAATATAGAATAACAAATTTGGTTGGTATTTCTTAGGAATTTGTCAAGATGGTCAAACATTTATTTTTGGTCTTTTTACCTCTATAGGAAGTCATAGACGAAATGGTGATTGAAATAGTGTCATATATTTCTATATGTGCATCTAGAATTAAAAGAAAAACACATTTAAATAAATCTATGAATATCAAATCATATATTTATAAGGATAGGTATATTAGTTCATGTATAAAACTAGATAAAGGGTTGCAAGGGGGTACCAAGAGATTTTAAAATAGAAAGTGGAAGGAATGATAAATAAGAGATACAATATTTATTTAAAAAGATTATTAACTCATTGGAACAATGTTATCATCATGATTTAGAAGGGAGAAGTGAGTACATAGAGTTATCAATGAGAATCTAGTAGCATCTATCCTTCACAAATAGAAACATTGGAGGCATATTTAGACAAGAATAGTTGCGATATAGATTTTTTGATATTTAGCGAAACCTAAAAATAAAATAAAAATATTTTTAAAGGGGTTCCTTTGAATTTGAAGGGTCATATTTGAGTGTAGGAAGTATTTTTTAAATAGATGAGCATTATAGTAGGTATCTAAGACGGAAATCAATTTTAAAATTTGTTTTAAAGTTTTGGAACTCTAGTGCATCATGTGGATGCCCATACATGATACTCACATTTTGAAGATATTGCCCAAAATTCAACATATTGTCTCAAGTTAGTGAGAATTATTGGAATGTGATAAATAAATTTGATGACTTGTGGAAGGAAAAGACCAAGAATAAAAGTATACAAGTACAATGGACATTGAATCAATCCTAAATATAGTGTAAATTGTAAGAATGAGTAATTGTTTAAGCCATAATCTTTCATCATATTTAGTATTCCATTCACTTACCTTTTTTTCATTTTATTCCCTATTTCTTCTTTTGATCTTGTCATATCTTTCTTCCTTTTTGTTCACACGTCCTTCTCAATTGTTTTATACATGTGGTATATATATATGTACTATTATAATTAGGCATGCTTATTTTTATCTTTGTTGAAATTCAATTGTATGTGTTACATATAATTTGTGGTTACTTTGATCCTAAGAAACTTTATTTTCTACTGTGTTCCTTTATGTTGTAGGCTTTGGATCTTCTAGATTTTCAACTTAATGGGAGAGGTATGACCAAAACCCAGTAATATTAATAGGAAACATATTAACTGATTTATTTGTTTACTTTCAGTTGAGAAGGAAGCAATGTAGATATGCCAAAAAAATCATGTAAAATATTTGCATCCTTTCCCATAAGGCTATTGTTTAACTCCATTGAAGAAATAAGAAAAGTGATCATTTCTCATGATATTTTAAAATGTTTTTCAATGAAAAGTATTAAAAATTAAAATAACCACAAACTCATTTTCTCTCAACTGTTAATAGAAAACAGAAAAAATATTGACCAAAAGAATAATGAAGTAATAAATAAGAAATAATCTTAAGAAAAATATTGACCAAAAGAATAATAACGTAATAAATAAGAAATAGCCACATATAAATTAGGATTATGTTTAATTTCTTAGTATAATTTGATTAAATTATTTTCATTTTAGAATATGTCTTAGTAAAACCTTTTTATGATAGTGTCAATGGTAAAATGGTCAAAAATTTGGTTGTAATAATAGGAATAGAAATAGATGAGTAACATGAGGTATTATTGGAGATCTATAAACAAGATAAGCGATAATGGATGAGGCTGGATTAAATATATGATTTTTTATGAGTAGGTTGATTATATTAGAAGTGGAAACAAGGGATACTATGTGGGATAGACTATGAAAAATGTATGACAATTGGAAGGAGAAAAATACATAATATACCAAATCTAGGGAATGACAATTGGAAGGAGAAAAATACATAATATACCAAATCTAGGGAAAGAGGTGCAAGATTGAAGGATATAAGATGTAAGAATCTTTTTATAAAGGGTAATTGATTAGAATATGCAAAACCCAATTTCCTTGAGGATTTACAATCTAAATATCTATGTCATGATAAAATTATTGACTAAATTAGATCCAAAGAACTAGCATTCAAATCTAGTAGAGTAACATTTTATTTAAATATTTGTATAATAAGTTATATATATGTTTTCTAGTTGTTTGAGAAACATTAAAACCATAGTCAAAGTTATCATCCCTATCTGTAATATGATCAGTAATAAGTTTCTTCATTTGATTCAGTGGTCATGGCGGGATTTCACTTGCGAGTAATACACCTTAATAAAAAATGAAGATTAGATTTAGATCTTGGCATACAATCAAAAGATAAATGAAAATAAAATCAATGATAAAAAATGAAGTTCTAAATCTTAATAAAATAAAATTAATCATGTGTACAAAATTTTCAAGGGTTTGATCTTAATTGGTTAAAATGTTGGGTTTCTATTGTGAAGACCCAAGTTCAATTCTCAATAGGAGCATCTAAGTAGAATTCTAAGTTGTGACTCTTAGTCATCCATTGCTAGTTTCTAATAAGGAGATGGTTTCTAAATTAAAATGATTTTCTATGTAGTGACTCTTAGTCTTTAATAGATGATTTCTAGTGTGTTTTCTCGTAAGGAGCTTGCATTGGTTTCACGTAGATGTTTGATGAGCAAACTATTTGTAATCAATATGCACTTTAAAAAAAATGGCAAAACCAATGGACTTGGGTAATAAGCTATTTAAGATCATCTTCAACTTTTCAAGGAAGGACAAGATAGGATTAGTGGTTCAAAATAGTTGTCTTTTAGATATTTTGCTATTGTTGTTTTATACTACTAACCTTATACTTGTATAACTTTTAACTATAAATTTTTATTAGTAAATCCCAATCTTAATTTGACATTTGATTTCTTTATTCTATTAAATTTTCTTTAGTCTTTTTTATTATTATATTATATAAAAGTTTGAATCCTTTAAAAATGCCATCTTTATCAATTTAAAAAGGAAAATTTATTAAGAATGCTCTAAAGAATGAAAATATATAATAAATGACTTCCAAAAAGTATGAATTTACATTTTTTGAATAAGTCAAAAGTCATGAGAGCAGTTGCGTCCAAAGAAAGGCTCATTTGAAATTCTACAAATAAAACCCAAGAATAAATACCACATCTTGATCAATTAAGATTTACGAGCAGCCAAAAATTATGACTTTAAAAAGATATAAAAAGCTCACCGATAGTCAAATTTCAGACTTCAAATGTCCACAATCTCGATATATTTATTTGATCAAATAGTTTTGGTAAAAAGAGCGTATTTTAAGCTTTCATATCTCAATACTATCCTGAAGTCAATATCGTTGAAAACGGTCACCCATATATTTCATTTAATTTAGATGTATTTTCTTACGACCACTAAAACCTAATTCTTTAGTATAATACTTAAGCCAATTTAGACTTGACTGCATGTACATTTCAGTCAAAACTGAAGTTTTTAATGATACTGATATATTTGTCTATTAAAAGTTGAAATTGATCTCTTTAATTATAAAAATTATAATGACAAGTATAGATTACAAAGTAGAGGAAAATAATCTTATTTTTTAAGGTCTTTTATAGAAGATTTGATACTATTTATAAAAAAAATTAGTTATTTAATATGGGAGCATGTGTCTTTATGTTGAAACCTTTTTGGCTTAAAGCTAAGGATTGAGGGGTATCCATTCTATCAAATTCACCTAGTGCATTGATTCAGACATTGTCCCTTATAATGTCGAGTTCTTACACATCAAGACTTGATGCATGGTGGACTTATTCAAAACCATTCAACTTCATTAGCAGACCAAGCATCCATTGACCTATTGAGATTTTATAATTTAGAAATTATTATAAGATTTTTCTCTTTCAATTTTAAAAAGGAAGTAAACTTCCAAAATGTGTAGGTGCAAAGGCTTTGGTCACACATTGACTAAGATTATTTGCATCTATTTAATGAAAAGAGTGAAACTTCTCAAATTCTTACAATCCATGAAGATCAAGAGGGTTATATGTGTTTCTAAAAGAAAAAGTAAATGTTATCCTAATCTCACACAGAAAAAATCCTATCTAGAAATATGATCCTTAGTTTTCAATTATGTCACCAAAGTGTACAACACTGTTGGGGTCTAAAGGGATACAAACTGAGTTTTCTCAGTAGACTCTTCTCTCATGTATTTTTTTATTATTTGATTCAGTTAAATGCAATGATGATTATGAAGGACATTTGGGTCCCAAGTTGTAATTATAATAATAAAACTTGGATCTCTCATAACAAGATGGATTGTAATTGTAATGTAGTATGGATGGTAGTGAAACTAATGGCATATTTATGTGACTTGACATTAGAGTTGAGCATGATTGTGTCATTAGTATGCTTTTTATGCTTTATGGTGTAAATGGTAAAATGAATTTGGTTACTTCTCAATTTGGGTATAAAATGAATGTAGGAACCTGCATTTTGGGCTCAAAATGAACTTTCCTTTAGCAGTAGTTAGATCTTATCCTAAGCCTAGATATAATTGTTTATGTTTACAATTTATTTTCTAGGTGTGTCAGACTTTGTGGATCGACCCTTTTATTTTTGGTTTACATTAAGTTTTTGAAATGGGTAAGGCTTAACGTCAATCCTTGATCATTGATGGCCTCCTTTTAAGATCTAGATTTATCTAAGGTTGTTAAGCATCCAACATCATGCTTTTTCCCTAATGCTAAAATATTTTCTTATGGTAAGAGGAAAGGTTTGTTGTCAATCTCTAACCCCAAAAATGTTCCTAAGAGGCCTTCTTTAACATAAGTTATTAGACATCATGCATCAAGCTTAGTCCCTTTACCTTTGACTGGTCAAAAAGGAAAAAATCATAAGTTGTAACCCCACACTCAAACATCGATAAATATCATTTTAGCATTTGAAGTTCCCAAGTTTGTTAGGCTTTAGACTTCGAAATTTTTTGTAACTTTTTACATACTCGTTGGGTAACAGGTTTAAGATGAAACGTTGATCTTCAAAGCCTTAAATGAATTTATCTTTCTTTGGACCTTAGACTTTCTCTTTTTAGAGTTCCTTTGTTTTGCAAAAGAGGTAAGGAAAAACATCAAAACTTTGACCATCAATGTCTAATAAGTTCGAGAGGGAGTAAGTCCTCCCAATTAGGCAACTCCTTATGTAGGTTGCCTTTATGTTGAGGATCATCTTTTGGTCTTATTAAGTTGATTGGAAGTGATAGTGTCCTTGTCTCAATCCTTGTCATAGAAATTGGCATGTTTTCATCTAGTAGAAGTAGAGAAATGTTGGTCATTAGACAACCATCAATTATATTGGTTTCAATTAGTATGTCACACATGTTTTAAATAGTACATTGATATGCATAGGAGGTTGATGACTCCTTCATCCTATCATAGTGTGGTGTATTGATAAAACCCAATTATGGAGTTTGTACATAATCTTTTCTTAGGAAATAATGTTCTTGTGTTGTAGGTTCAACATGGTGGCTATGTTTGGTCATTGTTCACTCTTTTATCGGTGTTACCTTGCAAGTACTTTTGAGTCATAACATGTTCTAAACAATTTTTTTGTGCACGTTGTAATGCAAGTGCAACATGTTGTCATATCTTTAGTGTTGGTGTTGTTAAAGAATAGTATTGCATGATGTCCAATAAAAAATGATATATTGTAGCCATTCACCAAAATCATATCTTTGATCCTTTGGTTAGGGCAATACAAATCTAATCAAGTACCAAATATGAATTAATATATCTTGACTATGTCAAGAAAACTTGGTCTACATAGAAAAACTGATGAATTTTATAATTTTGGATTATCATCTTTATTAAGTACACATGAACTACATCACGAGTAATATTTTGGCTAAGACATAATATGTAAATAACATCAAAGATGCATCCATAAATTTTTGGTGTACAGTGTGTCAATAACATTTCCAATTTGTGCAACATGCCCTTCATAACTCTTCTAGTAGATGAGGATGTGAGAGAAGTAAACAATGAGTAGGGTTTTGGTGAATGGCTACAATATATCATTTTTTATTTAGATGATGGTCACAAGTACATTTATTAGACAAGAATGGTTTTGAAAACTTGTGGAAGCCATACTTTATTGAAATGTAATGCTTTAGATATCATCTGAGTTAAAATTTGGTGGTAACTAGACTCAACATAATTCTCTATAGAGAATTGTTCACATTAAAGATATCCAAAAGATCGTGTTGATATTCAAAACAGAACACATTTATTTTTCAAGGTGGTCTTATTAAGCACTTGATAATCCATGCAAAGAGACCACACATTCTCCTTTCATGTGAGAATAGTTAGCCTATCAAAGATAGAAGTATTTCATCATATCTTCCCAATAAAGAAAATTTCAATTTAAATTCAAATTTCATCTTTATCCTAAATTAATTTGAAATGATCATTGTTTAAAGTAGTGATCCTAAAATGAAAACACTTTTCTACTTAAAAAATTGTGCCTATGTAGCTTTATACTCCTTAAAGGCATCACCTATTATGTTCATGTGTTATTTCAATTATAGAGTCCTCCCAAACATATCAATAGATAAACAATAGGGTGGGTTACATCCCTCTTTGGTGTACAAACATCTTTCTTTTAAATATCAAATTGTAGAAGACTTAAGGGCACCTATAAGCCCTAATTATTTTCATTATAATCAGTTGGGAACACTCCCATGTCACTCAAGTCAACTTCATCTCTATAGATTATTAAGATAGATTTATTTTAGTTTAGTTCTAGATCATCAAGTTGTATTGCTCTACTACTTTCATAATTAAAAATATATATGCAAAAGTTAAGCAATATTTTTAACTACTATTTTGCATTAAATTTTAGAAACCAACATTAAATAAATATTTACATGTATAAGAGATTAGTTATGCTTATTTCTTCATTAATAGGAAGGACACATTCAATCTTGGTCATTTCAAGAGGTTTTGAATTTTTGTTTGAAGTAATTTTTTATTTCAACAAACTAATAATATGGTTTAGCTATGTAAATAGCCTTTTGATTTTTCACTTGTGTGCTTTTGTTGTGGTGCCTTGATATCTTGCAATATCTTTTGAATTTATGACAAAGAAATTTCTTCCTTTACCTTTGACAAGTGTTGCTTCAACAATGATAATCAAACTTGGAACATTTAAACTAGTTATTGTTCTTCAAATGAAAACTTTAAGTTTCAACAAAAACACTATTCTTTTCACAAATTATCAATGGTCACAATTGTTCTAATTAGGAGGAAAATAGGATTTGAAAGGTCCTGAACCTTTCACAAGAAAATAGAAAGAATAAACATTAAGCACTGAATCCAACTAGCAGCTGAAATAGAAAAAGGACAGCCAGAGGACCAACAACAGAGAGGAACAACAAAAAAGGACCATTGAACAGGGACAAAGGCCTGAACCCAAGAAAAATCTGGTTCCCTTGATAAAAGCACAAAGATCACTGCCAAAGAATAACCATTGGAAAGCAACAATCCAGGGGAAAACCCAACAACGAGATTATCCCTTGGTCCCTTTCTTATGGGACCAAAGAGTCATATCAAAAGAAGGTGAGGATCTTTTGAAAGATTTACCTTTTTAAAACCGTAATCCAACCTTCTTCCACTTTAGAGGCCTCAGCCTTCTAGCTTAAGGAATCCAGCACCGAATTCCTAGCACCTAAAAAGGTACCAGCACATTGCATAGGCTCAACCAAACTAGCAGCCATAACACTCCCAGAGCCAGCACCCACCAAAGAGAGGGACACAATAGGACCAGAAGAAACAATGACATCAGACGTATCAATAGGAAGACATGAGTCTTTCATCGAAGAGCTTTCAAAGACAAGCCCACCAGAGTCAGCAGAATCTAGAGCCAGCACATGGTTAGAAACAACAAGAGGGTAAACTCTTGTCGTATCAACAACGTGGCCAATAGCCTCCTTATTAGATAAGACCATACCCACCACCGGAGGAACAACAATTGAAGGGACAGGAGTGGAAGGAGTAGGGGAAGCCACAACATGAGAAAATCTCCATGGAGAAGAACTCTTAACAACCGTGTAGTGCTAGGAAGAAGCTCCTTTCCACCAAGACACAGAACGTCTGGTTTTACCCATAGCACATTTAGCCACAACATGACCTATATTCAAGAACCTTCTGCACCTGGAAGGAATTCCTTCATACTCAAGAGGTTGAATCCAGCTACCCTTAGGAGAAACCAACTTAATCTTCATAGGCAAACCTTTAAAAGCACCAATATTCACCAAAATATGGGCATAGGTGGAATGAATAATGTCAGTAGATTCAACATCCACCATTAGGAAATCCCCCAAAGCCTCACCCACTTCCTCAAGAAGAGGATCCACCCAAAGATGAAGAGGAAGATTTGGAAGCCTAACCCAGATAGGCATCTTATGAAAAGAATCAGAAGAGGGGTTGAAGTCCTCATGCTAGGGCTTAACCATTAGCACAAAATGACCATCCTAGCTAAATAAATGATCAAAGAGAATATGATTTCTATCTTCAGCAAAATCAAATTTAGCTACAAAAAAATCTTTCTCCAAAGGGAAGATATGGACCGTACCAGAAATGATGGATTCTCAAAATTTGGAAATCCATACATGAAGCTCTAGGAGGCTAGGCCAAAAGCCTCTAAATCTGTAAATAACTATCTGATTTGACAAGTCTGAAGACGTGTGCTCAATCTTCGCTACCGTTTATGCATCCAAAGAGAGATATAGAACAGCCACAAGGAAAGGAATAGGTTCCACTGTAGAAACCTTCACAGCCTCAGCCACAGCCTTCAAGGGAATTCGGGGGGCCTTGGGTGACAAAGGCCCAACGGAGGGCGTGGAAGAAGGATTAACAGAGACCAGGGAGCCATCTACTATAGAAACCCTAGCCACCACCCCTCAAGCACCACAAACCCCAAAGAAGATGGGAGAATAGGGAAGAGGAGTGGGCCTTGTATAGGAGAACCAACACACAAGGGCACTGGTGTTGGCAGCTCGACCACAAGGTGAACTGGGAAATGCGCTGAAGAAGCGGGCTCCTTCAACACAGCCTCAACACAAACATGAGAGAGCATAGGAGAGTGCACGGGGGACATTTTTTACTTCAATGGTCACAATTGTTAACTTTGTGATAACTACACTATTAATAAAAATCCTAGCTCTCATAAAAGTGTGTCTCACATATGGACTACATATCCCTTTCCCTTTACTTTCAAGTTGGGACTTTTTTATTGCAATATATTAAGGCTTAAGAAAGGTTTGTAATCATAAGGCAGTGGTTATTTTCTACAACCTTGAATGTTCTTAATTTTTAGATATTCAAGAGGCTCAATAAGTAAGAAACTTCAGTTTCATCTTTTTCTAAGAATTTCCACCATGTTTCACACCAAAAACCTCTAGATAATAACTTCAAGTAACAATAAGAATTTTCTCAAGGTTTATTTAGGAAATTATCTACAAATTGAAAGCTATATAGAGATCATGCTACTAATTTGTATAAATTGTATAAATCTAAATCATTATATGGTCCAATTCTCTCAAACAAAAGATAAGGAAATCCTATAGAGAGTGAAAGATATGTAGAGCTCACAAACTCATTTATAGAACTCATAAAATCTAATACTAGTTAGCCCTTTTGTATATGTAGTCAAAGTTTCTTACATCATTTTACTATTTTGAGCATAAATCAAGCACCAACCCCCTCAGTGAACTTCAAACAATTATTAATATGTGATGAAATGAGAAAAACTTCTCAATGACACATGCAACACTCTTCAAGCACACAAAAAATCTGATCCAAAATAGAAAATTAAATAGATTCAAATATAAGCTCATGCGAAAAAACTCCTTGAAATTCTTATTGAAAATTGAAATAAATTTACAAAACAATGAGCCAAGGATTGGCTTCACCTAATAAAAAATTGATCATTTATATGGTATTCTCTTAGATCTTAGAAATCTCACAACTTCTTCCCCCTCCCCATAAACCTTCCTACACACTCAATACAACCCCACAAAATACCATGCACCCAAAAACAAATGCTTCCCCTGTTACTCCTATTTGAGAATTAATGGTTGTCATTAGTATCATTCAGTCATTCACCATCTAAAGACTTTCTAGTATCAACCAAATATACTCTTGCACTCCCACAAACTTGACTCAAATCTTCTTTCATAGGTTTCAATTATTCCTAACCCCATCTTCATCTGATTGTGGTGACTAGATTTCTTCTATATTGATATTTTCTACCCTATTCTAATTTTCATTCCTCCTTGTTTTTTCACCTTCATGAAGGAATTCATAGGCCTTGTGACCTTCACCACACTTGTAACAGGTTCCTTTGAAAGTTCTTGTTCTGGAGTCTCTGCTCAATCTTCCTCCTCTTGAACTTTGATCTTTTGTGCCATAAGAGTCATCACTTATCCAACTCTTGTTGTTGCCTTGGTCTTCAAATTTCTAATTTTTACAATGGCTTTCATCATCTTTATAAGTTCTACCAACTGTCCTACCTTGTCTTCTTCCTTTTTGTTTACTTTCAAATGTTTTGTTTATCTTTTCTTTAAATTTTAGAGCATATTGAAATGCATCCTCTATGCCATAAATTATTATTACATCCAAATCTTCTTCAATGCTTGGTCATAGCCCATTGATGTAACAAACTATCTTCTCCTTTTCTGCTTTGGAATGCCCTATTCTGATTAGAATTTTGTGAAATTCCTCTATATATTATCTCACTGTCCTACTTCCTTGTTTCAGACCTCGCATTTCCTACAACAAATCTAACTCATAATCAATAGGAATAAGCTATTTCTTCATCATTTTCACCATTTCATCCCATTTACACATCTTTCTTTTTCCTCTTCTTCCTCTTCCAATTTGTACCTCCTTTCACCAAATTTTAGCATGTTCTTTTAGTTTTTGTTTAGCAAACCTCACTTTGTCTAGATATTCCATTTCTTCAAACTCGAAGTACTCTTCCATATCATATATCTAGTCAATTAATTCTTTTGGATCCAAGCTCCCATTGAAGAAAGAAACTTCAACCTTTGGTCTTTTTTTTATCCTTGTCAATGCTTTAACAAGAGGATCATTTAGAGATACTCTTTCTGCTTCACCTTCAATATTATCATCTTCTCTAGAAGTTTCTTCAATCTCATCATCTTCATTTTCAAGTTCACTCCTTTGTAAAAATCCTCTTTTAATTTCTTGTTGTACGAATTCAACTTTCCTACTCAGGGCTCTAAAATAATCAACATGGACAACATCTACAGGATTTCTTCCTCCACTTTAAATTCCACTTCTATCCCACCCACATGGGGCTCTCCTTGCATACATTTTCAACACACCCACAAGATCGATCCGTGTGCAAACTTCCTCCCTTCAAAATTCTACCTACACACTCATAATCTTTTGGCTCTAATACCATTGATGCAATGGTAACAAACTTCGTAGAAACACCTGCAATATTCTACAAGCACACAAAAGATCTAATCCGCAACAAAAAAAATTAAACATAATCAAATATAAACTCATGCAAACGAGCTACTTCAAATTCTTATTGAAAACTTAAATAAATTTACAAAACAGAAAGCCAAGGATTGGCTTCCTCCAAGACAAAACAATACAAAACTAATTATTTATATGATATGCTCTCAGACCTTAGAAAACTCACAACTTCTTCCCCCTCCCCAAAAACATTCCTACACACTCAACCCAACCCCACAAAATACCATGCACCCCAAAACAAATGCTTCTCCCCTTCTGGAAACAACCAGCAAAAGAAAAAAAAAAGCTAGCCCCAAATTGTTACACCTCTCCACAGTAAAGGCATTTTGAAATGGAACTATTAAAGCCCTCTCTCATACAAAAATTGGACAACATTCACTTGTTTAGTAAATTTAAATTTTCCCGATTCAATTTTGAATGCAAGAGGGAATTGAATTTCTTTTGACTACTCTGACTTGAGGCCTCCACATGGATGCCCTTACATCAATATGTTGAAACTCGTTTTCTTTACTCGTACTAAAATGAAAATCGTTAGGATTTCAAAGTTAATTTACACTTACTGTATAACTACTTAAATCTTACATTAATCTTCCCATAACATATTGTAGAAATTTTATACAAGTTATGACTACGTAGAACCCTAAATATCAATATTTTTACCTCCCATCTTAAGAATTATATATACTAACTATAATTCGTTACACATGATGACTTGCCCTTAACTATAAATTAACTTAATAACATTAAATAAAAAATTCATAAATAAATAAAATAGCTCTTCCATATTTATTAAAATAACTTGTTAGCAATGTAAATAAAGTAATTCTTAACTAGATTAAAAATCTCTAAACTTATTTTATTTACCATTTTTATAGATGTAACAAGAAATCTCTTCTAATTAATATACACTTAATTTATTTTTTATATATATTTTTATTAATAACAGAAACATTGTTGCTTAAGATGTGTAAGGAATAAAATGCATGTGGAATTTAAATTTTCCAGTCAATATTTGCATGAGATATACCATTAGTTTGACATCATTTTGAATACTTAGTATTGTATATGTGAGATTAATACTTCACAAATAATAAATCATGTGCAATAAAACACTTCCAAAGAATATATTTGTGAATATATGTGTATTTTTAAATGTATTGATATTATTGGTTAGAAACAACAAATTTGAGCATTATTTTCAAATATCAATAAAGCATATGTGAGATTAGTATTAATATACTATCTAATGTGCATCATTTAATTCAAAAAAAACTCATACATGGAGTAACATGGATATAAGGTTTGTATTGAATGTGTCAAACCTTTCTTCCACTTAATGATCATCACACCACTCACTCTTAAATAAGATGCTCTCATACTTCAAAGTAATACAAGCTTACACGGGGACATATCCCTTATCCCCAAACCCCCTGTCCCCTCGACATTTTCAAGACAAAAGGACAAAGATGAGACTCCCCCCTCTTGTCCTTGATGCATCTCGAAGTGCTTCAATCAATAAGAAATGCCCCTTGCCATTTGAGGATGGCTAGTCATTTCCCACAACTAGGAACACTTCTAGCATTAAATTTATTTATTTTTAAATCTTATTTTTTTAAATTTCTTTTTGAATTGAAACCTACGTAAGGGGGCCACAAAAGCAAGCAACCAAGTTAGTGGCCCTAATATGATTAATAAAAAAGACATAAAATGAAAACAAAATACTTCTCAACAAGCATCTTTCCTCCATTTTTTCAATTTTTTCTCCTTGTCATGAGAGTTTGCCTATTAGAAAAGAGATTGGTGTGATATAGCAGAGAGATTGGGCCAATTAGAAGAGATATTAGACTGATTTGTGTTTGGTACAAGTCTGAAACAAGATCTCAACAACAAGTTTCAAGCTACAATAAAAAAAAAACATTTCCTCTTCTTTTTAAGCATTTTTGTTTGTTAGTAAGTTTGTAGATTGAAAAATACTTTCAATGCTTTTGGTTTTATACTTTGAATCATAACAATACACAACAAAATGAGTAGCAAGTGTAGTAGTGATATCCATGAGGTTAGTGATAGTAAAAATGAAGTGAACACAATTGCAATGGGTCCTTCAACTTCTCAAAATCCAGCCTATGCTTCTAATATACAAAACCATTTTGCATGCCCTACACTCTTCCTTCAAATATTTACAGTGGCCCATTTTAATCCCAAGAAACCATTACTTCAGTTTGCCACAAATGTAACTACCAACGAGGGAAAAAAGACATGGGGCAACAAAAAGTGGTTGTCATGTGTGCAACACTCATTACCATGGGAGCTATACTAAGGTTACAAGCCATCGAGTGGGTGACAGTGGATATGGTTCTAGATTTTGTGAAGCAATAACATTGGAAAAACAAATTAAGTTTGCACAATTGGCTGGAGTTATGTGGACAAAATCAGTACATATTACAATAATAGTTTAAAACAACCATGCACTAATATGCATGCCTCTTCCAATGTATCAAATAGAGAGAAGATGAAAGCTTGAAAGAAAACTTCATTGATGGGGTTAGTGAATATGCAAAAATGTGAACAAAGCCAGTGATGCAGCAACCAAATTCTTTTATGCACATGCTCTTCCATTTCATTTGGCAAGGTCATCTTATTTCAAAACTATGGTGAGAAATATATTGACAGTTTGACCATCTTATGACCATATATTGATTGTTCTTGGAATGTTAAGGATGTTGATTTTGAGTTTGCTAAATTGAAGGAGGCCATAAAGGAGGTTGGGCTTTCTAATGTTGTTTAGGTTGTGACGTATTCAAATCTTGTTTGTAAGTTAGCCAGTTTGATGATTGAGAGTGCCTACAATTATATCTTTTGGACTCTATATTGTTTGCATACTTTGAGTAATGCTTTGAAGGACATTGCCAAAATAGATTGAGTCAAGGTAGCAGCGGTAGAGGCTAGAGACATACAAATGTTTGTATGTAATCGTCACACTTCACTTACACTAGTTGAGTCTTTTTCAAACAAAGATTTCATTAAATGAGTTGACAGTAGATGTGGTAGCTAATATATTATGATGGAAAGGATGTCAAAGGTGCCGGATGCTTTAATATCCATGGTTGTTTCTGTAGATTTGAAAGAGTGACCTCAATCAAAGACAGATGAAGGGAAGGTAGTAAGAAAATGATTACATATGCCACTTGGTGGGCCAATATCAAGTAGGAAACCTGAAATAATTCAAAGTTTATTTTTCATTTTTCAATTTGTTAGTTGTCACACTGTTTTACTTTGTATTTTAAAAGTTTTAATTTTTTAAATGTTCTTTGCAAGTATATTTGCTCAGTCATAGCACCAACTATGGCAGCGATTAGGTATGCCAAAACAAACTATCTTAGCCTAGGAGAGATATCTGAAACTTTTGATAGCACACTTGATCAAATGAAGCAAGCAATTCATCAAAAAGGTTTTGAATTGTAGTTGTATGAGTACATTAAGCCTAATGACACAAAGGGGTAGATCACAATGAACACCTCTCTTCATATGTTTGCCTATGCTCTTAATCCAAAGTGGCACGAACCTAGACCTAGTTGAGTGCTTCATTTTGAGGATGGAGAGGTGATAAAGGGGCTTACAACCGCCATTAGTAAAATGTATGGAAATGAAAAGGCAACATTTCTTTGAGAGTAGTCACTTGAATTTAATAATCTTCAAGGGCCTACATTTAGCAAACAGGAGGCTAGGTTGAATAAGGTCACCGTTGCACAAAAAAACCCAATTAGATGGTGAAAATTTCATAGGAGTGACATATCATATTTGAAACAACTTGCCATTCGATTGCTCCCATAGATTGCTAGTTCCTCTACTCCGATCCATACATTTCAATGATCTCAATTAGATTGAAATTTTCGTTGACATCTTATGAGCACTGACACCTCCTTTCTTTTTCTTTTCAAAATTGGTAAGTTTTCTTCATCGATGATTTTTTTTTGCTTCAACTCTCTTATAAAACATTTTTTCTCTTTCCTTTCTGTTGTAGTGAACTGCTCTCGTCCTTCATTCCTCCAGCATGCCTCTCGACACAGATCTCACAATAATCTGCAGTTGCTTCAAACAACAATTTAATCCATGATCTACCTTCATTTGCCATGATTTAGTTTTGATAAAATAGAACTCATCAACTATAGTTTGCAAATGGTGACTTTGACTACAACAACACATTTATCCCTTTTAGACTGAGGTCTTCGACTTCTTCGTGATTCCTTATTTTCTTCTAATGCTTCACTAGTGGCAGCATCGTTCAACATGACAACAGATCTACACTCTGGCAACTACAAGTACACGAATTCTGATTTCTTCTTTCCATTTTTTTAGAAAGCGGTGATTTCCACATACAGCGAGATCTATAGTCAACAGCTTCAGTAGTGACTTGAAACAACAGTTTCCTTTGAATTATGAGCAACTTTAAGATTGTTCGACTAGCCTCCTTCATTCTAACACATTAACAACCTTCTTTTAAAAATTTTACTCCTATCTTAGCATGGCTTTGACTACAAAGCAACACCTTTGTCTCGGCTGCTCAACACAGCAGTTAAACTCTTTTTCAACAGTAGAAAACTGCCCAAAATTTAAATTCAACACAAAGATCAAAAAGATAGCTTAGACCTTACCAGCACCATCTTTAACATAGTGACTGCTGCTGTAAGCAATTCCAGAAAAGTGGCATTCACAAATATTAACAAAACCTTCGGCTCTGAAAACATGGATCAGAGGAGATACTCACAAAGGAGCGCTGAGGAATACATCCTCAATCTATTCAATTTATATTCAATTACATAATAAATGAAGGTCATCAAGTTAGATCCAATATTCATGACATGTATTTGAAGATAATGTTAGGTGGTTGGGCCGATCAAGAAGATAAAACTGAGATGGAGGAAGAAGATAAGACTGAGCGGAGGTAGACCTGCTTGACCAATCCATCTCTGCTACAGTAATGGCAGATAATTAATTTACCTTTCTAACATGCATAACTTCTTAGAAAATTTGAAAATCCTAAATTTTTGAATACTTGTCTTTGCATACTAAACCAAATCAGAAATTATGGTTTTGGAAGCAGCCATTCTAATTCGACTGCACTAACATTAATATTTGTAAAGGAATCAAGATAAAATTCCATTATATAAATGCAATAATTACACAACACATGCGAAGGCAAAGGGCGTGGGGACAGACAAAAAAAGTACTATGAGAGAATATATTCGTGGCATCATCAATCTTATCAAAGTGAATAATTTGCATTGGTCTCATTTAATCTTTAGAACATAAATCAATCATTAAAGTCATGAGGGACAAACTTGAAAGGAAATCCCTCACAAAGAAAAGTTTATGCTAGTACATTTAGAAGTCAGGTTATACAACTACAGATATCTGGAAATTACTTTGCTAATGAATTTCAATATAAATAATAATAAACTTAGGGAAAAATAGAACCACTATCTAAAGACCTCAATGCCTAATAAATTTCAATATAAAGAATAAACTTCGGGAAAAATAGAACCACTCTCTAAAGACCTCAATGCCTATGCGATATATTTTCTTCTTCTATACAGTCAATCTTCTCCTCTATACTAAATAAGGGCTAAAAAACTAAACACTAGGTAACATGTTTCAATTGAATTTATCAAATACTATAGTTTCCAGCCTACCAATCTCCCCAACACATTCAATATTGATTCAACCGTAATATTTTTAGTGCCACTGAACTTTAAAAGAATACTTCAGTAAATTTCTAACTTTTCTACGAGTCACTTTCTAATAGATTTAACATAATAAACAACTCCCTGATAGATAACTCAGTTCTATTATTTTATAACACATTGTTCATTTGTTTCTAGAAGTTTCTGTCATCTGTAAGTAACAACAATGTTTCCTAAAACAAGGAGACGACAGCCATGCAGACATAAGAAAAGCTAACGGCTGCTTGAGTGGTCGTATACAAGTTCAAGAAGTATGTCATAAACATTTCCACAGTTGCTGTTATTTTGCATCTGAGAGTTATCCGAGGACTGTAAACATTAGCTTCACAATCTATTACATGATCACTTACTATACCCAAATTTAAACAGATAGAGCTCTTTGATGGTAAATATGCACAAGATGTTACTACTTCACTGTTCAGTTCGCACACGCTTAGCATCAGAAATTGGGACACTGGCATCAGCAAAATGGCTGTTTGAGGTCAATGAACATTGGCGGGTACCCTGAAAAAAGAACACATTCCTTAATGTATACACAACTCCTGGCATCTAAAAATATTCTTACAAGAGTTATCTCTTTTAAATGCTCTCCTGTTGAAACTAATATGCCAAATATAAGTTTAAATGTGGTAAATCCTTGTAATCCAAATATTACGGTAAAAAAAAATCTTTGTAGTCCAAATATTACTGTAACAATAAAACCTTTGTAATTACTAATATATAGTAGTGTAACAAAATTTACTATTCCCATTTTTTTCTGGACAGGTGTCAATTGTTCAAATTGCAGTGTCTTTTTGGTCATTATTTTGGAATTTGGCTATTGTACCATTTTAGCTCGCGAGTGGATAGATGTGTGCCTATTTATCTTAGATATTTAAGCAACTTAGGAGTCCCCATATCTCATTTAGAATTATCTAACAATCGGTATTTGGTTATCATATTAAATCAAAATGTCTTGACATCAGGGCAGGGTATTCATGCACTCTTAATAATATTAGACAGACCTTGCTCAGGAACCAAGGTGCAACCTGGTTGAAAGTGTTCAGCTATTTGATGGAAGGCAACGTGCCACAATGGTTATGTTTGGGGATGAATATGAAAGTGGCAAGGCTGTTGATTGACATGCAACATTGTTTTTTCAAATTTGACCATAAGAAGAGGACAATAAGAATCAGAACTCAGTATAATTGCATTTTTCTTCAGCACTGAGGGCTCAAAATGGATTTTAAGCATGACATGTCACAAAAGGTTTTGAGTTTTCCCAGGGTCCTTTAAATATTGCTCATCAGCTAGTTTCCCAATTATCTTTGTTTTGCCTGGATGCATAGAATTGTACAACACAAGAAACACTGCTCTGATACCACTGAAAGATCCCAACTCAATTTTGCCATGAATTCTTTAATTTAAGTGAGCTGACATTTTGACAAACACTTATCATGCAAAGTCACTGTGTTCTGATTTTTGAGTTTAACGCTTGGTTTTTTATGCTTGTTTAAGAGGGTTTTTACATAAGCCAGATAAAGAAACATAAAGAATAATTTTGCATTCAAAAACAACAAATTTCCAACACAAAATATGTTTCCATAATCCTCATAACAATACTGATTACAAAGTTATCAGATCTGGAACAATTCCAAAATCTCTAAATTTCCTATCAAATGGCCAACAAAAATTGTACCAAGATATTTTCAACACTCAGAACTCACAAATACTGTTGATAGGACTGATTTCTTTATTTTTTATCAACCAAAAACATACAATAATGGTTCATACCAGGTATTAGAAGATTCTAATTAAATTTGCTGAGTTACCAAGCTTCTAATACCCCCCTGCGATCTGATTTCTGATCAGTTCCAGGCCTTGAGATGATTGAAAACCTGCTATGGACCATTTCCCAGGTGATGTAAACAATGAGGTAAGTTGTACGGCTGTTGTAGATGCTGATTGGTGGCTGTATTATCACTGTGGTTCCCTCAAAATGTACTATCTGCCCTGGAAACATATTTTTGCCTGAAACCCTCCCAAATTTTGAATCTTTATGCTATCATTGGTCTCTTTGTTTCTGTACAGCTGGGAGGAATTGCCTGACAAGCACCTAACTACTGGAACTAAATCTAATCTATTCTCCAGCCCCTGTGATTTGTAGTTTCAGCCCTTTGACAATGAATCTGAATGATTTAACTTCACACAACTTCAATATCTATCAAATACCAAATGCTAATCAGCTATGGGGTGGCGTCCAAGCTGAAACAGATCAAGGGTTTTTGTCCTTAAACCTCTGCAAATACTGAAAACTCCAAACCTGAAGATCTTCAATAACTTGTAAGTGTAAATTCTCAACCATAGCTACACAAAATGAGCTCCCAAACACCTTTTATTTTCAGCCCTAACCTCAATTTCAAATTAGGGTTTCATTTGCCCTTTTTATTAATAAAATAACTTTATCTTATTTTATTACTTTATTATTTTATTAAAAAGTGATAATAAAGTCACTTTTTATTATTTTATTATACCATGAATATAATATCACTTGTAGTATTATTTTATTATAACCCAAACTTAGGAAATAATAATTCAAACCAGGGCTCAAAACCAAATTTTGTTTGAAGCTCACTAATCCCTGATATTGTTTAAACCTTGCAGGCTAACTGGAACCTTGCTCAAAAACAACTTGAAAACACACAAGAAGTCCCAGAGTGAGTCCCCTTATCAACTCGTTTGCCTGTGAGAACTCAGGTGATAGGCCAACCATCAACTTATTTGTTGTCTCCTAGAAATGGGACATTACATAGGGACATTGCAAAACACCTCTCGAACAACTATATCTATCTTCTGGTCACCAAACAACTGTATCCATCTTCTGGTCACCAACTGCAACAAGGTTGACATCAATAACAACATAGTATTCATATGTGCAACACTAGTCATAAGACAAAGAAAGTGAAGAGAAGCTCAAAATAATTCTCACCATATTAATGATTGCTACCCATACAGTATACATTATAACTTAATATATCATAATTGCTAGTGATATATTACATCTGGAGAGCATAATATCGTACGATTTATACTGATATTTAAATATGGGTGACATTTGAGATATCCACCATAATGATATCATCTCATGATATCAGGAGTAATGGACTACAAATAATGATATCAGTCAAAACATTCTTCTCTACCTTCTTGAATCAAAGTCTTAAGGCTGCACAAGTTATAAGGCTGTAAGAATCCCAAAATAAGGAGTTATAAGGCTGCACAACAATTGTTTGTTGAAATGTCTTTCGTGTAGCTATTCGTTTCAGTTCATATTGAATCTCTAGTATGCATGCCAAGTGTTTGTGAAAATGTCCATTGGCTTTAGTGCACATTTTACATGTAGAAATCATATGCATGCATTCAAAAAGACAAAAAGGATTGTGTTTGCAATTTAGTTCTTCTCTTAGATATCTTAGTAATATCAGATCAGTTTGGAGATATCCACCATAATGATATCATCTCATGATATCATGAGTAATGGCCTACAAGTATCAAGTCTCGTGATATTTACCAAGTATTCAAAGTAATGGCCTACGAATATCAAGTCTCATGATATTCACCAAGTACTCATGATGTCCATAAGGTATGTGCACAAGTATCACCCATGTGATACCTACCATAGGGACATTATAATCATGGTTTGTTCACGGATATTAATCCACCATGATATATCTATACAATATAACTTGTAGATATCTATGTGATGATATCTATCTCTCAGTAGATATTGATTTACAAGATATGATCTATCATGATCTACTTAAATATCAACCATATGATATCCATCATGATAGAAGATCAAGTTATTGTAAGATCGTCACCTTGCTATAACTGTTAGAAGTACAAGTGATAATCATTTAGAAGTCGTCACTTCTTCATGATGTACAAAGGGCCTATAAAGTCATGAAATAACACTCATGATGAAATAGAAATATTTTATTAGTACAATGATCAAAGATACTGAGACTTATTCTCAGTAATTACAACCATACCAAGCTTACCTCTGAAGTATTCTACCTTCGTTTTCGCTAGAGGTTTGGTGAGGATGTCTGTTGCCTGGTCATCTATACTGACATACTTCAACTCAACTACATTTTTCTCCACCATGTCTCTAATTTAGTGATAAGGTATCTCAATGTGTTTAGATCTGTTATGAAATACTGAGTTCAAGGAGAGCTTTATGCAACACTAGTTGTCACAATGGATGATGGTAGGATCTAGTGGTTTCCCAAATAATCCAACTAGAAGTTTCCTCAACCATACTGCTTCTCATGCTCCCATAGATGCTGCAATGTACTCTTCTTCTATAGAGCTCTGAGTCACTGACAATTGCTTTCTACTGAACCGGGATATCATAGCTGATCCTAAACTGAAGCAAACATCCTGAGATGCTTTTTCGATCAACAACATTTCCAGCCCAATCTGAATCAACGTACCCATGCAAGTTAAGATCTACATCTTTATATCTTAAGCCATATCTGATTGTTCCATGAAGATACCTTAAGATGTGTTTAGCTGCTACTGAGTGTAATTGCCTTGGTTCACACATGAACTGACTAACTGCATTCACTGCATAACAAATATCTGGTCTGGTGTTTACCAAGTACATTAGTGATCCAATTATCTATCTGTAGAGAGTAGGATTTGCAGTCTCTGAGTCAGCAGCTGCTTCTTTTAGCTTGTGCAGATTTTTATCTATTGGAGTTGACATAGGCTTGCAATCCATCATCTCGAATCTTTTCAGAATGTCAACAGTATACTTTCCTTGATTTAGTATAATATCATTTTTCTGCAGCCATACTTCCAAACCTAGGAAGCAGTGAAGAAATCCTAAATCTTTCGTTATCTTGTTTACACTTAATGATGAGATGATCTTCTCTTGTGATTAACAAATCATCAACATAGAGAATCAGAATCAACATATCTCCATTTATTACCTTGAAGTATAGATTTGGGTCTGCATCATTTTTAGAGAAACCAAGTTTTGATAGATAATGATCTATCCTTTCATACCAAGCTCGAGGAGCTTGTTTGAGATCATATAGTGCTTTCTTAAATCTCCAGACATGGGATTGTTTCTCATGCACTACAAATCCTTCAGGTTGCTCTAGGTATACATCTTCTTCAATCACTCCATTTAGGAAGGCAATCTTTACATCCATTTGATGAATTTTGCATCCCTTAGATGCAGCATTAGCAATTACAGCTCTGACTGTGGTATGCCTGGCAACTGGAGCAAATGTTTCTTCAAAGTCAATACCTTCTTCCTAAAAGAAGCCTCATGCAACAAACCTAGTCTTGTGTTTTTCAATGCTTCCATCTGTTGCATGTTTGATTTTAAATAACCACTTGGAGGAGACCACTAATTTGTCTTTGGGTCTAGGTACAATATCCCAGACATCAATCTTGAGAATGGATTTATACTCTTCTGTCATGGCATCCTTCCAAGTTTGATGTTGAAAGGCTTCCTCTACATTTGAGTGCTCTGAATTTATAAGTTCATTCATGAGTCCAACATAACTGGAAAATCTATTTGGTCTTTTGCTTTCTCTGAAAGTTCCTGGAGTGGCTGCATATTTTCCTACTTCTTTAATCATCTTCCTAGCCCATAGAGGTCTTTTCTTTTTTATTCTAGATTCATCAGCGGTATCCATGGGTTCAATGAAATTATTGTCTTCTATGATTTCTTGAGTCTCCCTCTAAAATTCTGGAGAGAGATCCTTTTGAGAATCTTCATCATTTATTTCATTTTCATCCTTGGATCTTTTAAATGCAATATCTTTTTCAAATATCACATCTCTGCTTAGTTCAATGTGTCTTTGCCCTGGAATGTAAACTCTGTAGGCTTTAGAAGTTTCACTATACCCACCAAGAGTTCCCTTCTTCCCAGAAGGTTCTAATTTAGATCTTGTCTCTTTAGGAATGTGAATGTAAACTAGACAACCAAATATTCTTAGGTGACTTATATTAGGTTCAATTTCAATGAATGCTTCTTCAAGGGTTTTGTTTTCTAGATGGGAGTGTGGGCATCTATTCAAGATGTATACGGCAGTATTAGAAGCTTTAGCCCAAAGATAAGTTTCTAGGTTTTGATCATGCATCATGGCTTTTACAGCCTCAACAATAGTTTTATTCTTTCGTTCTGCAACTCCGTTTTGTTGAGGGTTGTAGAGAACAGTGAACTCCCTCTTAATTCCAACATTTTTACAAAAGCTTTGAAAGATTTCTGAAGTGTATTCCCTCCCATTGTCTGTTCTTAGTGTTTTAATTCTCTTCCCTGATATATTTTCTACTAGAGCCTTAAATTCTTTAAACCTAATAAGAATTTCTTCAAACTCTTTACATTATAGAAAGTATATCCATGTCTTCCTAGAGTAGTCATCTACAAAGATAATATAATACGAAAATCCTCCTATTGAGGGAACAAACATAGGTCCACATAAATTAGAATGAACAAGTTCTAGTACAATTTTAGATTTACTTTCACTATTGTAAAAGGTGCTTTTGGTGTTCTTCCCTACTGCGCAACCTTTGCAAGCCCCTTCATGTTCAGGTTTGAGCTTAGGTAGTCATATTACCATCTTCTCTAAAGATGGTAAGCCACGAAAAATGAAAATGTCCTAGTCTCTGGTGCCAAATTTCACTTGCATTGGTTGACTCATGGATTAAGGCTTGAGAGGGTGAAGTACATATCTTGTAGAGGCATCCATGTCTTGTTCCAATAGTATGAGCTTTCTTGATGTTTGAGTTCTTGGGCCTAGCTAGTACTTTCCCTTCCATGCAAGTAATTTTGTACCCTTTGTATTTGAGTGCTGAAATAGATACTAGATTTCTTTTGATCCTAGGTACAAATAGTACACCTGTGAGTTGGAGTGAGATGCCGGGGTGCAATGGATGACAATTGCACAATTGTGGTACAACACTTTTTTCCACCACACATTACAAATGTCTCCATTTCTGGCACTATATGGGTACCATCCACCATCTAGTACCTTTTCATTGTAGGCACAACAAAAGGTTTTAATTGAAAAACACATTTAACACTCACAAGAGATACCCTCTAGTCTTAGGGAGATATTGGCAATGACAAAATAGAATACAGCACCATGTTGATCAACACAATAGCAAAAGGCATTTTGCAGTAGAAGATTGGATCTTTGTGCACTTTCAACCATAGAAGTCAATGTCTCTAAAAAAATCAAAAGAAGAGCCAAAAAACTTGCACCCAAGTATGACGGCTCTTATTGCAAATGTAGCATACAGAGTAAAGTTACCTTAATTAACAAAAATATATCCAATCTTCCATTTTTTCTTGCTTAAAGAGGACTATTTGACAAAGAATTTCAATCCAAATAAAATGGCCAAAGCTTGATAAGGAGGGGAAAATAATTTTGAAAGCTAAGGGAATTCTTCAAATATACAAATGGAGGTTATAGTCCAAGATGATTATAGAGTATATAATCAAGTGGAAGACTGTGACCAATAAAAATGCAACATGAGAGGATCAAGAATTCATGCAAATGCATCCAGGGGTCATCAACATCGTTGGTTTTAGGGGCAGGGCATGAGACACCCTTAATCTATATCATGCATACAAATCTCTAGTCGACTTGTGACAAGAATAACCTTTCAATAAGATATATTAGCATTTCTATAGTTTTACATAGGTAGTTAGATCGGCCTGGATGGTCTCCATGGCATAAGTATGGTATACATAGCAGATAATGGTGCATTTATTATCATCATATTGATACTTCAGTTTATAATGAAGCCTTTTGGAGGTTGCCCCTCATACTGGATTATAATTGTCGATCACCATCTGCAGATAATTCTTATCACATTTCCAAATATTTTATGTTGTATTCTTTCTCTTGTGCAAATAATTTTACTACATAAAACCATATTTTTGCCAACATAATGCATACCCAGATGAATATTGTTCAATAATGAAAGATATTTCAGTCTGATGGAGTAGCCAAGGATTTCAAACTCCTCAAAATATGCCTCTGTTCAAGCTCTGTGACGGGCAAGTATGACACTTTCTTAAAGACTATTTCTAAGACTTGAGCTCTATCCAAATCATAAATTCTGATGTAGATATGTATTGTTAAAAAATGTTTTGCTAGGCAATGCTATGTTATAGTGCATTTTTTTAGTTACGTTTAGCTATAATTGTATTTTAGGACCTCTAATTGTATCACCCATAGTTCAAAAACTTGCCAAAAGCAAACGCTTGACATGTCCCAAAAAAAGAACTCAGCGAAAACTCTACAAATACTCAAACAACTTTTTAAAAAAATTAAATTTAATTAGAAATGCTTTTTTTTTGGTGAAATCCAATGAGGAGATAAATCCAATGAGTGAATATTTGAGTACACAAAAGAAACAAGTTGAGTCTAGATATATTTGATTGATTTAGATGCAAACTGGGTACAAAATGACATCCTCATGTGGAATGCTAATGGCTGCTAGCTTGATAATCTAAAGCAAAATTAAAATAGAAAATTGTTTTTGTAAAACTATAAGTAAATATGTTGGCTAAAAATTTTGTAAGTCAATGTAACCACAACTTACAAAATTGTGACATTAGGCAACATTCATGAGATTTCTCTCTCCTCTCAGCAATAGGGGAGGCTCCCTTCTTACCGTAGGTGACTTCAACAAGAACTTAACTGAAATTATAAAAAAGCTTCATTCTCGTAATCAATTCGTCTTATTTCAGGAATGATTTTCAAACAATTACAACTTTAAATTCTACAAAAAGATCCTATTGCTACCATAATACCGGTCGCTCCAAGGATGACGTAAGAACAACACCAAAGAAAGCAATTTCAGAATAACTAGTAAGGCACAAAGTCTCTTACTAGATACTCTCAAATTTAATAAAAATACCTACAATTGAAGCCCAAAGTCTTCAGTTCTAAGTAATTGCAGCCACTACAAAATATAACAATTTATCGTCCTGCAACACAAAGTCTTCAAAAGTTCAAATTGACTCTGAATGCAATAGGCAGCTCAAAGTCTACACCATTGAATTTAAATCCCTCTTGAGAAAAACTCCAAAACTAACAGTCAATATCCAAAAAATGTCATCACATAACACCTTGAATCAACATGAAGTTCAAAAGAGTGTAGATTCAAATTGACAATTTTTTTGCCTTGCCAAAGGATGATTATTTACAATGAGCTCCCTCCTTTATATAGGAAAAGAGTTGAGAGAAAGGTGGAGAAAGAAGGGGAAAACCCTTAACCACCTTGACTTATTCTCTAACAAACTTCTAACCTTGACTTATTTAATGCTACAAGGCCTAAAGCACTTGCAACCTGATTACATGTTACAGCTTTGTACGTGATACTATCACATGCAGTTACATCTTGTTTTTTTATTAAATGTAATCTGTCATTTACAAACACATGACAAAAAGATTCTAAGTGTCTGACAAGACACACCACCTATTACGTCATCCTTCGTTGGTCATGCTGCTGTAGGATGTCTGCTTGTTGATATGCTGTAGTTTGGTGAAAGCATCTTTATTTGGAATAGGAACTTGCATCCTTAGTTGTCTTGTATTATAAAGGTTGTTTCTTGAAAAGCACATTTGTTTCTTTCCATCTCTGTCTTGAATGCAATTCTTTCTGATTGTAGTCTTTCGAACCTTTCTAGGGAGAAAGATCCAATCTTCTTATCCATCTTGTGTTCTAATTTTGATTCACTTGATTCCCTTGAACTTGAATTTCTCTTAAGTGTAGCCTTTGAGCTCTCCTATGGGCTTCCCTTTCTCTTTGTATCCTTTCTGTTTCCTCGTGTTCCAATCTTTCTCTAAGCCCCCTTTCAATTCTTTGTCTTTCCCTTCCAAATTCAATACCAACTTCCTCCACTTGCTCCAAGATAGCCCAAGCAACTATATAGTGGTCGTCATCTTCTCTTTGATTCCAAATGAAAGCCCCGAAGTCTGAAATGATATCTTCCTTTCTTACGTTTATATCCAAACCTGGTTGCACAACTGGATAGTTAGCATAGGAAGGCAACACCATCTTGGATCATTCTTTCAGATTTTCTTCTCATGTTCCAACCTTTTTTGATTCTCCCTTTCAATCCTTTGGGCCTTTTCTTCTTCCTTTTCTAGTGTTGGCTAGATATTCTCCAGACATGGAAATATAATATGCCTAAGTAGCTTGTCCTGCATTTTGTCACCACAAAATGTAGGTAACAGTACAAAACTTTTGAGCTTAGTTTCGTGTTTTTCTATGTTAATTCGCTATTTAATTAGCCCATATTGATCAATCAATTGATCTCAATATGTTTAGCAAATCTTTTTATTGAAGGCTATCCTCAAGTCTTTTTTGTTTTTTCAGTATGTCTCCCTATACTTGATTTTTTAATCCTTCAGCGTACTTTGTCATGTTTTCAAGTGTGTGTTTAGTTGTTTTTAATTTTTTTGTTTTGTCCCTTAAATTAGATCTATCTTAGGGCTTAATCGGACTTAGTAGTCAAAAGATATGACCATTTAAGTGCCCAAAAAGTGGATTCTCCAAGCTCAACTGCGTATTTAAAAAATAGATGTTATTTTCTATAGTTGAGTTGCACTTTTTGAAAAATATAACATAAATTCATTTATGTTATGTTTTTAAGTTACTTTATCACTTAAGTGACTATATTGCACTTTATGTTATATTTTAATGTTGAGTTGCTTTTAAATTTATCGCTTGAGTGACTTATCACTATATAGTTCTAATTTAATGTTCAGTTTTACTTTATGTTTTTTTAAAAATATAAGCTAAATATTACTTTATGAAATAATGTTTACACATTATTTTTGACCCCTTTTAGTAATATTAGACTCAATATACAATCAAACATGTGCTAAATAAATCACTTAAGTTATGCAATGCAACAACATGACTTCATTTGCCTACTTTGCATGCAATTGTATCAAAAGAATCCGATTTTGCATGTAAAAAGGCTAAAAACTTGATGAAAAACATGTCATGCATATATGCAATCCCTCTTGGATAGTGAGATTTGTGTATCTTGCCAAAAATAAAACATGCAAATGCACCTAGAGAGTGCAATTTGCTTGTAAAAGTCCAAGTTATGCCCTTTACATGTAAAAGCAAGTTTTAAAATACATGTAAATGCACTTGGAGAGTGTGATTTGCATGTAAAGGGGATTTCCATTCAAAAATAACTCATGCAAATGCATTGGAAGAGTTTGATTTTCATCTAAGACATCAAATACATGCAAAACCGTTACATGTAAATGCATCCCAAGACCACAATTTTGCTTGGAGTCTTCTTCTAAGTCTTTTGCATGCAAAAATAAAACATGCATTTACGTCTTCAGAGTGCGATTTTGCTCTTCCACCAAAAACAAGGCATTTCCAGCCAAGAATCAACCATGGATATTTTGCTCTCAAATGCATGTCTTCATTCCAATGGCACGTTTTTTGCATTCTCAGCCAAAAAGTTTCATGCAAGGGCATCATTGGAGTGTGTTTTTCTCCAAAAACGCCCAGCAGCTCATTCTTGTTAAAAATGTTTTGCATTGGAAGGGTTTGAAAGTTTGTTTTTGGTCAAATACATGCAAAAACGTTTCATGTATTTGCATCTTGAGTTCACATTTTGCAACTTGGAATTGGTCAAAAACTTCTAAGTTGTTGTATGCAAATGCACTTGGAGAATCTGATTTTGGAAAAGACAAGTTCAATCCAACATCTTCTTCTTCCATTTTTGGATCATTGAGCTCCAAGTAATTAAATGTATTTGATTTTGTTTGTATTTCTCACTTGTTTTCCTACATTATTCCATTATATGATTCATTTTTATCCATTTGTTCAAATGCAGCCCATTTATTTTGCATTTTGTGTTTAAATAAGTTGAAATCTTCCTTTAGCAAATGCATAAAAATCATCCAACATCCAAAAACGGATTTGCATGTAGAAGAATATTTTCAAGTTTGTCATGTTTGAGTCAATAGCAAGAAGTATGTTTTTGTTTTTATTTTTGGTTGTTGCTTGTGTTGTTTTCATTTTTGGAAGAAAGTTGAAGTCATCCTCTCAAGAATGCAAGTGCATATGTGCTTCCTTCATTCATGCCAATTCATCCTTCATTCCCCAACACATGCGATTGCATCCTTCATTTTCACTACATGTAATTACCTCTAAAAAACCCAATTTTGGTAAAAGGTCACTCCTTTAGATACCAAAATTATCATTTACACATGTCCATATGCATCCAACTTGCATTCTTGACCATACAAACAAAGCCCCACATGCAATCCATCTCTATAAGTCCGATTTTGCCCCGTTTTGCCAACATACATGTGTTATTTGTTTCACTTCCAGCCAACACGTGTTCTATGAGTATCTAATCAATAATCTGAACACCTTGTTCTTCATAGATATATGATTGCAAACCAAAGCCTAACCCTGCCAAGGATCTAATCTCCTTAGATGATGTATCTACCCTTTGGAATTTTCATGTTGCAGCACATGATATGTCAGCACCATCAAAAGTCAAAGGAAAGATGAAATATCAATATGACAAAGAGCTGGCTCATACAACAGCCTCACTTGTTTCATCAACTCTTGATCAAATCTCAGATACAAAGATTGGGTATGTTGACATGACCAATTTCTTGCAAAGGCTCGACAAAGTCCAAGGAATGGAAAAGCTTTTGGTAAAGCTACAAGAGGATCTAGAGAGTTGTCAAGCCGTATAAGTGGACGTCACCAGCAATCTCTGGCAAATAGGATGCGAAGTTCTTACCAGAGATGATAACCTCTTCACTGAAGAGAAAATAACTACAGAATACACTGACAGAGTTAATGCTGATTTTGATTCTAAAGAATTTGGAGCGCATACAATGAACAAATTTACTGCATATAAATTTGTGGCAAAACACTTAAGGGATTATTTTGCAAATGATTACAAAATGGTGAAATCAGCACATACGAATTCAATTAGGGTTGAAGCCATTTCAGAGACAATGAAGATTCCAAATCTTCCTATGGTTCATGATTGTATTGTCAAATATAAGGCCTTCCTTGACAATTTCAAGGATTGATTCACTTTTCTTCACCTTTTTGTTTTAGTTTTCATGCTTTGTAGATTGGAGAAGATGAATTGCGTGTGATGCAATTGCATGTAATTTGATTGCATGTCCTCATGACATGTAATCCAATAATTCTTCTCACCTAGTTTTACCGGCTCAAAGTGGTTGAGTTGCTCCCACTTTATCGTCTTTTTTCTCATTTCTTTTCCTATAAAAGGAATGCCCCTCTCCTTGTAAAAACCATCTTTATTTTATGCAAGAAAGCTCTGCTAAACTTGTGCAAGCATAACTGTGATTGTGTAGTACTATTTTGGAGAAAAGTAAATAGAAAGAAACAATTGGAACTGAAGCTGTGACTGAGTGCAATTGTGGTGAATCAAATTGGAAGCTGTGACTGCAATTTGGTTTTACTGTCTTTATATTTATGTTATTCTTGTGTTTTATTAAAAGCAAAGTGAATATCAGAAACAATCGGAGCCGAAGCTGTGACTGGGAGCGGTTGTGGTAATATAAAACTAGAAGCCGTGACTGTAGGTTATATTACAATCTTATTTTCACGCGCTTTGTTAGAATAGTTAGAAAGTCTCTACTTTTGGAAGTCTGTCTGCCCCAATGGTAGAGGTATTTCTTATAGATTAGATAAATTGGTCTTAAAGCTAGGCCGGTACACTTTTCAACCAGCCTTTGAGTTGGTGTTGGTTTATCGATATCATTGTTTCCAGCGTTTAGATAGAAGTGTAATTTAGAGATTAAAGCTTTGCCCATTACTCACTCCTCAAGTAAGTGGATTCCTTCTTGAAAGATAAGAAGGAATATTTGTAACATCCTATTTGATAATCTCTTCACTTCTTGCTTACCTTGAGTTGATCCAAGGAATGGTGAGAAGGGGGAGCCTTCCCTTTAAGATAGGAGAGACATTGTCTCATACGTTGTGGCTAGTATACCTACTTTGCGACTGGATTTTTTCCCAAAACTGTCGGTTGCAAAATATCCACCCAACATAGCTGCGACATGAAAATTCCAAAAGATGAGTACATCTTCAAGGGATGGATCCATTGCACTTTTTTGGGCGCACAAGTGTGAGTTTCGAGATTTTTGCATATGGAGTATGGTTGGAAACTTTTGATACAACTAATGAATACATGCGTTTGAGCTCAAAATATGTGCTTATATGATGGAAAAACCCAAAAACGAGTTTTTGACAGGTAATAACATATGCGGGCAGCAAGCTTTATGTGTGAAGAATGCATGAAAAATAAGTGACATAATGTCTACTTATAATGAATTTCTATGTTTTCGTCATAAACAAATGTGCAAGCAACCACCATCATGAATTTTAAGTCATGTGGCAGTGATATAACAAGTGTGGATGGAGTGTGAGAAAGCATGAAAGTGGGGTTTTTGGATGCAAAAGCATGTTCCAAAGTGAGCTTGCTTTCCTTGATAATTTCATTCGAGAATGCAGTTTTTAATCCCGACTGCATATGTAAGCAAGATGAAGCACTAGCATATGCAACTTGGAGAAATGAAACGGAAGATAGGAGCACATAACATATCGCAAAACAAATGCAAATTTCAAAATGAAATGAAGAGATTTGCGGAAAATGAAAGAACAAACATATATAGAACTTTTCCCTATGAAAATCACAAAAAATCTTACCTCTTTTCCACAAAAAAGAAAAGGAAGAAGTCTCTTCAAATCTCTATACAAAATCTGAGATAAATCCAAGAAGATTTTCGGATTTAAAAATGATAGAAGAAAACAAACTTATATAAATTTCGAATCTTGACTCAATCCTCTAAAAATGAATGCATTTTAGAGTCAAGATTTGTTGCTTGCAAGGTGTAGGAAGCAAGGGGATTAAAATGCACAAGAATAGCAACCGTATTGACTAAATCAAATGCAATATACAATGGCAACCAAAAACGGCATCTAGGGCATCACAATGCAACTTTGATGGATGCAAACAAGCTGGAATAAAACATTTTTGCATTTGGAGACCTTCTTGACACTCAATGTTGAGATTGCAAGAAACAATCTGCTCTCAATGGGCCATTTTTGGCCAAAACGTACCCAAGGATGGGCTGTTTTTGATGAAAAACATGTGCAAAACAACACATACTTTTGCTTCGAAAATCACCACCCAAGGAAGGAAAACCCAAACGCATGCGAGAATGTTTTAAAACATGTTTTAAGAATGCAAAAACACATGCATTTGATCTCCCAAATGACCGCCCAGCTCAAACACTCGAGGAAAGCAAGCGAAATCATGGTTTTCAAGTTGAAAAGCATGTGGTTTTCCTCCCAAAATTGCCGTTCTTAGCCTTTTGATGAAAAACACAGCTTTGGGTGAGTAAATATGGGTTTCTTAGAAGTAAAAACACATGCTTTTTGACTCAAAACCTTTATGTTTTTAAGTCATTACTCAAGTCAAAACACATAATGACCTGCTTTTTAAAGGTAATAACATATGTTATTTGGTTTGAAAATGCCACTTTTGCATTTAAGTCATTAATAATGGGCTTTCAGAATGCAATAACATGTGTTATTGGATTACAATTCCCCACTATAAAACCTTTTAATTTAAAAGGTTTATAATAACAAGCTTTTTATATGCAAACACATTTAAAAAGCCCACTTACACGGGTTAAGTTACATATTTTTTAATTTAAAACATGCATTTGCATTTTAAAAGTCCACTTTTGTGCATTTGGGACTTAGAATTCATTGATAGTAGGTTTTAGAAAGTGATTTGAATGTGGATGCTATTCAATGTGTAATAAAAACCCCACCTTTATGCATTTAATGTGTCCCATGTAATTATTTTTAATATGTAACTATAGTTTTCAATAAAGTAACATAAAAATAGACTACAAAAAGCCAATTTCATTAAAACATTAAAAACTATGGTCAAATCAACTCAAAACGAGCTGAAATTTGAAAATGGGGATCAAAGTCCACTTTACATATTAATAATAAATTAGCCTCATGCAATTACCAATAAAAAGCCCACTTTTGGAGGATTTTTTAATAAGACGTAGATGTGTTGTCAGTCTGAAAAAACCCACCTTTTCCTTTATAACTTGAGCTAGACAATTCCGTTTGAGGCCTAAGATAGCTCGAAACGAGCGGAATTCTACAGGCCATTAACCTAAGGGAAAAACAAGATTAAAAACTACTTATAAGAAAGGGAAAGTTTGTAGTCAGAGAAGAAAACTCGTTCTAACAAGCATTTAGGGGGACTAACTTGACGGAAACCTTCAAAAAGAATGCATAAATAATGCTACATAAAGTACAATTCAAAGATGACGAATTGCCTTCATTGACACCTTATCAATGAGAAAATTATGCAAGCTTGCCACAATTTTGTGATGTCAAAATTGAGGACAACAAAATACAACATCAAAACAGTTTACATCTTCCTCTTCCCAGCTCTAGTAAAAACTAAGGGAGAGCTAGAGGGTCCAGTCCTAGGAGTCCGATATAGCTACGTCTCCTCGCTTGACATGACTAGTCGTGACTCGACCTCTATCCTGGATGTATATGCTACTGAAACTGGCAATGACTCCTCATCATCCTCAACCTCCTCACCCTCCTCATCGTCATCCAATTTGAATCCAAATCCACCCCCTCCTCCATAGCCTACCTCTCCAAATCATAGATCTCATCCTCTGTAAGAACTAGGTGTTTCCCCTGTGATGTCCAATCATTGTAAGATCTATAAATCAATTGGAAAAGTTGGTGTTACCTATACCTTTCTTGTATGCAACTGAAGATTATATTGCACAAAGCCAAGGTCATTGAGACGATTCTAAGTTAACTTGTTCCTCTTCTACATGTGGATGGCCTCGAACAAGTTCCAATTGTGTCTTGGGCCTCAAAGAAAGCACAACAAAATGAATTAAAGCTCACTTTTTTGCATCTTGGGCCTTCTATTATGCCATGGCCAAGTTTTTCATGAAAGCTTGACAAGTTTTTGTGAAAAAGTCGCCAAAAACTCAGTGATTTTTCCACAAAAACTTGGCAAGTTAATGGCATAAATACTCGTCGAGCATAAAACTCATGAGTATTTCACTACTTGGTGAGTACACGGCGAGTATTTCATCTATTTCATTCAAAAAACAATCTCGGTTAGGGGACCTTAAAAACTATCCTTTAATCCCCGTGGATCTCATATCCCTTAACAACTTCACATATTTTCAATAAGTGCCTATACACTGAACATTCCACCTAGTTTTATGGGTTTCAAAAATTCTTTTTAATTTCGGCTGCTACGTTGCTTACACTTTCATTTCATGACAATACATTTGTTTTATCAGAAACTACCAATTATTCTAGTTTGATTCAGATAATTCCACTGTTAAAGAAATTTGAATCATTCATGAGGCAATTGACTCAATCTGTTAGTAATATTATGGTTTAAGTTTTGGTATTGTTTGTACAAGTTTATTATCTCTTAGGATGGCTATTTCTCTGTCAATCCATCTAAGAGGCAAGGCATGCTAGATCCTGGATGGCATGAAAGTAGCCCCCATACTGCAACATGCAGGAGTTGGGTGCTTAATAGATTTTGTGCAAATTGTGCATAAGTTTACAACAGTTATATGTGCCTACAATACTAAAATGAAAAAAGAGAGAAAAATGCAAGATAACCCTTACAGACTCATCTGGGACAAGTGCATATCTCTCTGATGGTGATATCCAATTTGAGCCTGCCATTAATTTCAGTTGTTCAACCAAACAAGAAAAGGAAAATGTCAATTTAAATTTAAAGAAACCAAGATCATTTTCCTATTCATATAGATACTTAGAATAACCAGCCCGCAGTATAAGACTAACCAGATATAACTGTCTCTTTAGATGTCTGAATTTGTCGACAGGCTGATCCATCTGCACTTAATGCCTCAACAAGTTGAGGAATATTTCTGCATATTACATTTCCATACCAAAAACTAGAGTCAGTTAAATTTTTCACAAGAAATGACTAAGATCTTAACCAAACACTAACTTTTCTCATATCAACAAATTAATATGATGTCCTTGAAATGAGAAGATCCTTACAAGAAAATGTATTTAGTAGAAAATTGAACAACGAAGAATCGCTGCTGGAGATCCAGAAAGAAAAATTTAAGAAGCATGCGCACATTGAGGAGTATGACATTTTTTGTTCTTGCCATACGTAGTTTAGGTATGGTACATATGATGAGGAAGTATTTAGTCAGTGATTTTTTTGAACTTGTTTGTGTCTCAAGTGCGGCATGCATGATAAGGAAATTTTTAGTCGGTAATCATCTTTTAAACTGTGAGTGATTGAATGTAATGATCCATACTAGTTTTTTTGCCCAGATTTTATGCTTTGCGTTTAGGTAATTCTGACAAACAATTGGCATGAAATATACTTACAAACAAATAAAAGAAAGAATATACTTGCAGATTTATATGGGAAAGCAGAAGTGGTAGAATAATCACAGTGAAAGTCAAAGATATAGTTTCTTTATTGGTGCAGTGCTTATTTACTAAGAAATAATACAACTTTGAATGTAAGAGATATGAGATATCCATTACACAAATATAAAAACAACTTAAAGGATTTTAGAAATCCCAAAAGAACCAAATGCAAGACACAGAGCTGCTGCTATGTTTTCCAAACAGAAGGGAATACACACACAAAAATAAAACCCAAACCAAAACAAACCTCGCAACAGCCAATTTCTTCTTTCTATTAAACATAAAGCAAACATTTACAAAATAACTTAAACTTAGATTTCAAAATAGATTACAAACAATTTGCAGCAATCTGGAGCTGCACCCAATCACATTAAATCTAGAGCTACTTAGAAGTCCTTGCTCTGCCCGTCTGAAGTTTCAAACTGACTTATTTTGTCTGGAGCTGCTCAAAACTCCCTTACACACTCATCTGTTGCTACACATTCCTCTTGTCTTCTTAGAGCTGTTGTTCAAAATTCTTCTGCACTAAAATCTTTTTATGTTAGTTGGCAATCCCTCTATTTGTCTATTGTTGTTAACAAATTAAGATGAGAAACATCTGTAATGTCCCCATTTTTTGCAGGTCATTGATCTCATGGTGCCAGGTCATTATTGTGATCCTCGTGGTCTAGCGAGGTGTTTAAAGGGTCTTTGGTGTGAACTTACTATTTATAGTAAGTCAATGGATAGTTCCGATGAGCTCAAATGAGTTAGAGCAGTTGAATGATGCTCTCGGTTTTCATTTCTGGCGTCCGGTTTGGGCTCCAAGAATCTTGGAGAAAGCGTCTATTTTTAGTAAGTCACCGCATCAAATTCATTCATCATCTTTTATCATCTGGATCAATCCTACGCAGACAGATTTTGATTCGGACGCTTCTTCAATTGTTTTCGCAAGACAGGTGGTTTATATTATTATTTAATTAAATTTGCTAAGGTTGCCATTTTTGTTGGTATTATATGCTGGATACCTTAGTGTTATAGCTCGTTGGAACTAGGATGAAAACTTTTAAACCTTGGGCACAAGAAACAAGAACCTTGCATGTCATAATTTCATGATATTGGTGAAAAGGCTTTTTTTTTGGAGCCAAATGAATTAATAAATTATATTATTCAATATGTGCCTAAGTATATAAAGTGTTTTAAGTGAAAAGTGTGTGGGAGAAGACACTTTTGAATTATAAAAGCAATGCTTTGTGAAAGGAAAATCATCCATTGTTTATTTGATGAAAATTTTATGAAGTCTCTTGGCTGTGAAAATGGCTAGGGTTGAGGACTGATTCCTCTCTGTGGCAATTTGAGTCATCACTGATCGATGATGAATTTTGCAATTTGAATTCTGGAAGGACATGAAGAATCTCTGATTTTATTTCTTGATGCTGAGGTAAATCAAGAGGGTGGAGTTTTAAATAATTACTTCAATGCTGGAAATTATTCATTCTGAAATTCGAATTCTATATCAACCGTTTTAACCTGGAGGCTAGCTTATCTCCTAAGGTTATCGAATTTGATAAAAGGGGGAATCTGAGGTTCAAATGCAGTAGCAGTGTCTGTTTTTTTTATGCTGCGATTAAGTGTAAGGAAGGCAGCGTAATAATTCAGGGGCCACATTTTATCCATTGGCAGCCTTACGGAATTCAAAACTGTATGTATGTGTTGATGGCAGCTGGAAATACACTGAGGGTTTGATGTTAATTGTTTCAGCGATCTGAATCGGTGTCTTATATTGGATTGGTTGGGAATTGCCATTAGCAAAGGAGAACCAATTGTGTTGTGTGCTAGCGCCAATTCACATTTGGCTGCAATTTAATCATCAACAGCCCTACATTACATAAGGTGCTTATACATTGTTTTTAAATTTGCCTTCCTTGTTGTTGATAAACAACCTAAGAACTTATTGGTTGTTTGGATTGATTATTGTTGGTTTCATCTTGTTGATTGATATTTTGAGAATGAGGAATTAATTGCTGCTGTTGTTTAATTGAGAATTCTGGAAAAATTGTTGAAATTTGTATATGTTGTTCAAAATTCCTTATGTGTCAATAAACAGTTTAAAAGGGTGTAACTAAATTTGAGAGAAGAGTTAGTTTGTAAACAAGAGCCAGCCAAGGCTCTTTACAGTGGTATCAGAGCATTTTTCCTACAATCCTGTGGGGTCTGGATTCATTTATTTTCTGAAGTATTTTAAAAGTGATCAGCACTTCCATTTTTCCTAGCTATGGATAAATACAGGAGATCCAATTACGGAAGTCATCAGAGCAGTAAGGGAAATAGGGCGGAATAAAATGCTTTAGTAGAAAGCGTGGAGAGACTTAGACTGCATTAGCTGAGATTGGCAGAGAGTTTGTCGGATCCAGTTACAGTAGATAGGGCAGCGAGATATATGGTCTCTGCCTTTAGAAGGCAGGCATCGAGTTTGCAGGGGAGAAGGCTAGAGTTTTCTCCGACAGCTGTCCATGATGCTGATGTTCCTACATCTAGTTCAGCACCTGCTATTCCCATTCGTAGTGCTGATGATGGATTTATTACATCGGAACCAGTGGATGTTTCAGTGCCATTGGATGACAGCAGTGTTGAGCATCACCGGGTTGAGGCTCCTAGAGCAGTCACTGCGGATTGTACAAAGGCAGCTGATGTTGCAGTTATCACTAAGAGTTCAGACTCTTTCATGGAGAGAGTTATTATTGGAGATGTTTATGTCAGCTATAGTAGTGTTGCTCCAGTTCAGTAGGTTGTCACTTCCTCAGATAGGACCGAGGCATGTACGGAGTCTCCCAGTGGTGAGGTTGGTGATCCGAACATTACAGTGGGGTCAGTTGATGACAGTTCGTGCTCTAGCATTATTGGTGCACAACTTGACGTTGAGTCGTGTGCAGAATCATGTGTCCGCAGATGAGATTTCAACAGGAGATGTGGGAGCTGATATTATAGACACATCTAATAACACTTTTGAGGATGTTGTGAGTTGCATTGGAGATGACACCCCCTGTGAGATGTTGGGTGATGACTACGAGGAGCGTATGAGCTCTGACAGCTCAGAGATTTATGATAGCAGTCGCAGTGTAGGATCAATACAGGAGACAATGGTTTCTTCCTGTGTTGAGGATGTGTGCATGGAGCTTTCTGGTGATGACACTCAGGATGGGAGTGTTGCAATTGATTTGGGCGACGTAGTTTCATGCCACTATATAGTTGATTCACATGACGACATTGAGTCGTGTTTGCAGCCAGAGTTAGTAAAGGAGATGCAGATAGATGATGTGGACACTTGCATTGCAGATATCTCTGATGCTGCGAGCGAGGACGATGAGTGTTGTAGTGTTTCTGGCTTTCTATATTTGACTTTGGGTGTAGATTCAGCATTGTCATATGGTGATGGTGGGTTCCAAGATTCGGTGTTATAGGGACTCATAGATGAGGACAGGGAATCTTATGAGTGGCAGGAGTTCGTTACAGCCAGGGCTTCCACTTTTAGAGACGGGGTTACTTCTTCAATAACTCATGAGGATGTGTCTCAGGATTTGGACTGTCAGATGGTTGCAAAGGACGAGGTAGTTGGAGATTGTGTTGAGCCAGATTCAGCAGTAGCTTCCTCGAGGTTAGATGAGGACGTGTCTGATGCCTGTACTCAGTTTGTTGATGTGTACTTAGATGAAAGTACACAAAGACGGTGACCTTGAGGCGAGTTTGTTGGATATAGCTTCCTCTCATAGTGTAGACAGTGCGTTTGAGGTTGTTCGTAGTAGGCCTGTTGTGCAGAGTCATCATGTGACTAGCCAGTTGCGAGTTGATGAGAGACATATTACTTCTACTCTTGAGCATTTTGATGCCGCTTGTCAGTAGTTGGTTGTTTACGATTGGGGTGCTCCTATGACAGATGAGGTCAGTGGTGGTTACCTCTCATTGACAGAGATTCATACTTTGCGTGAGGCTGTCAAGATTTTGAGACATAACTACTTACAGATGGTAGCTGACCAAGATCACCTGGTGGAGTGGGGGAGTACAGCTTATGAGGCACTGATCGACAAAGAGGACGACATGAGTGATCTTACCCAAGAGCTCACAGTGACTACTAAGGTTTTAGAGGACACTCAGCGGGTCCTTCAGGAGTCGCAGATCCACTTAGAGGAGCTGACTGTGGAGTTGGAGCATTTGCGGTCCACACCAGTCCCAGACCCAGTTCGATTGCACATTGAGGTGGTTGGTGGTGAGTTTGCTCTTACGGGTGGTGATGAGGAAAATGATGATGTGGTAGACACACATGTTTAGGATATGGGAGCTCTTGGTTCAGATGAGGTAGGAGTACTAGTGGAGTCGAGCTCTCAGGTTGATTTGCTTCCCTTAGCTAGGATTGAATCTATTTCATCATCTCACATAGCTGATAGCATGGGACAGTTGGCTGTGCCACATTTTCAGAGGGATCAGCTGTGGATTGCGAGGGAGCAAGTTGACACTTCACGTATAATTTCTACTGCACGGAGTCATTTATGGAGTATTTACTTAAGAGTACAGATGTGCAACATGATTCTTATAAAGTGTCTGAGGGTACTCTCATTTGAGGCTCTTGTGCTATCCGGAGGTTGGTAGGGAGGATTGTGGAGACTCTATCTACAATGCTTCCCCATAGGGATTACGAGGTTGGGTTTGTTGAGAGAGTTGCTCAGGGGCCTACCCAACCTAGAGTTATGCGGAGTCAGAAATTGGAGCCATCTCATGACCCCCAGTTTGGTAATGATGACCTATTGACAGAAATTGAGGTTTCCGACCGGCTGTATACGGTGGGGCATATTCATCATTTGTTTTTTGACCCACAGATAGAAGATTTCATCTCTCGCAAGGGTAGTTTGACTCCTAGTCCTTATCATCCATTATGGGATGGGTTCTCGCCATCAGTAGTTGATGGGAATTTTGGTTGCAAGTCAGTAGCAGGTGACTTGCAGAGTTATGGTGACTACAAAGATTATTCAGTGTGTGGATATCCGGATCCTGGTACAGCTGTAATGACCCTTACCAGTAGGATCACTAAAACCCTCAAATCTGAACTGTGGCAAATCGTCAAACACTTGGCATGCACTGAATTGTTTTGTTTCCAATGTTGTATCTCAATGTGATAATTGTTTTGGGCATCAAATTGCAATTGAGATAACAATACCAATGTAGAAATGTAACACAATGTGCAACAATGAAACTCAAAGCAATGTAAAGACTTACTACAAATATATCAAACTTCTCTAATTCTGATTGCACTTTCCAGAATATATGACTGTGACATGTAATATTCAGACTACAATGCAATGATCTTTACAATACTATGACAATGTGAACAATGCCCTTGCTTTGCATATCAATTCAATACAATAATATATGGCAATGTCTGAACATAATGGACAGATTATATAGATTATTACAACTACTGACAATATGGTATGAAATGAATGAACAGTCACTCAAACAGTGACCTTACAATGCACACTCATAACTATGGCAATCTGGTCACAAGATAGCAATATCAGATCACAATAACAATGTAACAGTGACTATATTCTGAATACAAACATGACTGTTACAGCAGAGCACATAAATTGGCAACAAATGATATAATGGAACTTGGTAATGCTGCAGTAATTGTTGTCCACAATGAAGAAATCCAATGCCGAAGACAAGATGACAGACCCCACCAAATCTGCCCCCAGTTTGATGTTGTTTGTTGTACTGGTACAGGGCCGCACCAGGCCATACATGTACGGCTCCTGCAGAAAATAAATGCAGGGTGTTTGGAACCCCAAAATGTTATGAATCTGACCGCCAATGATATATTATTGTCCTCTCCAAGGCATAAAAATTATCTCCAAGTATCTAGGGAGATATGAGCAAATTTCTGATTCCAAGCCCTGATATAGAATGTCTGAAAAAGTGCCAAAATGATCTTCAACCTTCACCAAAATGATTCACCAATACAAGAGGTGAATTCAAACCCTTATTCCAACCACAAACAAACCCTTACATCAAATTCTCAATGAAGTACCAATGAGATGGCTGAGTACCAACTCCAAACTTGCAACCCTTCAGTAGATATTTCACTACCTCAGTTATGCCAATCTAGGGGAGTGATCGTTCCCAAAGATCGAATAGAATTTGCAGACCAAAGACTACAAATTGCTTCACAATGAAGTAGTAGAAGAAATCTCAAATCCAAGCATGTCCCAAATGAAAGCCCAAGCCCTCTATTTATTCTTTTCCTTGAGAAGTTGCTAAAACTTCTAGAAACATCCAATTATAATGTACTTTATAAAATAACATTATAATATAAAGTACATTTCTCAACTCAAAATTATAACAATGTAGGCCCAAATGTCTCATAACTGAATGTAGGCCCAACTACGACTGAACATAGGCTCTACTACGACTGGATGTAGGCTCTGTCAGCAATATGCAATCAAATGATCAACATAATGACCCTCTCTCCAAACCATTTGCCTACGAGAGTCGATAATAGGCAAATCCGTCATGCCAAACGATGTCAGCCAAAATGGGGACATGACAACAACTTTGTTCAAGGGTATTCATCACTGTTGTGCAAATGGTCTACAAACTTAGTACAGGTCAGTTGGGAGCACAAGGGGAGTTCAGTGTGTATGGGATCTTAGTCTCCCGTACATCTTGGTTTTTGATGATCCTAAAGTTCACTTCTTTCAGGATTCGGGCAGAGACAGATTCAGTACAGGAGTTTGGGTGAGTGGTTGTTTTGGGTCTCTTTACAGAGTTATCCGATTTCTATTTTGGGTGATGTTACAGGAGCCTACACTTGATGTCAGTGGCACAGTATATTCTTTTCTGTGGGATCCAAGTGGATTGTGATGTTTCTTGTTCCGGTGATTGCTTGGGGACAAGCAATCTTGGGGAGGGAGGGCTGTAATGTCCCCATTTTTTGTAGGTCATTGATCTGATGGTGTCAAGTCATTATTGTGATCCTCGTGGTCTGGCGAGGTGTTTAGAGGGTCTTTGGTGTGAACTTACTATTTATAGTAAGTCAATGGATAGTTCCCATGAGCTCAGATGAGTTAGAGTTGAATGATGCTCTCGGTTTTCATTTCTGGCATCCGGTTTGGGCTCCAAGAATCTTGGAGAGAGCGTCTATTTTTCATAAGTCACCCCGTCAAGTTCATTCATCATCTTTCATCATCTGGATCAATCCTGTGCATACAGATTTCAATTCGAATGCTTCTTCAGTTGTTTTGCAAGACAGGTGGTTTATTATTATTATTTAATTAAATTTGCTAAGGTTGCCATTTTTGTTGGTATTATATGCTGGATACCTTAGTGTTATAGCTCATTGGAACCAGGATGAAAAGTTTTAAATCTTGGGCACAAGAAACAAGGACCTTGCATGTCATAATTTCATGATATTGGTGAAAAGGCTTTTTTTGGAGCCAAATGAATTAATAAATTATATTATTCAATATGTGCCTAAGTATAAAAAGTGTTTTAAGTGAAAAGTGTGTGGGAGAAGACACTTTTGAATTATAAAAGCAATGCTTTGTGAAAGGAAAATCATCCATTGTTTATTTGATGAAAATTTTATGAAGTCTCTAGGCTGTGAAAATGGCTAGGGTTTGAAGACTGATTCTTCTCTGTGGCAATTTGAGTCATCACTGATCGATGATGAATTTGGCAATCTGAATTCTGGAAAGACATGAAGAATCTCTGATTTTATTTCTTGATGTTGAGGTAAATCAAGAGGGTAGAGTTTTAATTAATTACTTCAATGCTGGAAATTATTCATTCTGAAATTCGAATTCTATATCTACCGTTTTAACGTGGAGGCTGGCTTATCTCCTAAGGTTATCGAATTTGATAAAAGGGAGAATCTGAGGTTCAAATGCAGTAGCAGTGTTTGTTTTTTTTATGCTGCGATTAAGTGTAAGGAAGGCAGCGTAATAATTCAGGGGCCACATTTTATCCATTGGCAGCCGTACGGAATTCAGAGCTGTATGTATGTGTTGATGGCAGCTGGAAATACACTGAGGGTTTGATGTTAATTGTTTCAACGATCTGAATCGGTGTCTTATGTTGGATTGGTTGGGAATTGCCATTAGCAAAGGAGAACCGGTTGTGTTGTGTGCTAGCGCCAATTCACACTTGGCTGCAATTTAATCATCAACAGCCGTACATTACATAAGGTGCTTAATACATTGTTTTTAAATTTGCCTTCGTTGTTGTTGATAAACAACCTAAGAACTTATTGGTTGTTTGGATTGATTATTGTTGGTTTCATCTTGTTGATTGACATTTTGAGAATGAGGAATTAATTGCTGCTGTTGTTTAATTGAGAATTCTGGAAAAATTGTTGAAATTTGTATATGTTGTTCAAAATTCCTTATGAGTTAATAAACGGTTTAAAAGGGTGTAACTAAATTTGAGAGAAGAGTTAGTTTGTAAACAAGAGCCAGCTAAGGCTCTTTACAACATCTCTCTATCCTCAAAGGAAACATTTGTTTCTTTGTCAGTTGAACTGCTGCAAAAATATTTTTGCTCCCATTAATGTCAAAAATGACACATTCACTATTCACCATCAGCACTTTGTAACCTCTTTGGATCAGTTGTGCAACACTCCAAAGATTTTGTTTATACCAGGGGCAAAATAAACCTTTTCTATCTCCTTCTCACCTTGTTTGGTACGGATCATAATATACCTTTTGTCCACAATTGGAACTATTCCATTGTTCTCAATTTTAATCTTAGACTTGACATTTTTATCAATATAAGAAAATAAATTTTCATTGCCACTAATATGGTTGCTGCAAGCACCATCCAAATACCATACTTCAGCACTTCCTTACTCACCAATGTTGCCCATGATGAAGTTCATTGACTGACCACCTTTATCTACCTTCTCATAAGCCACATTTGCACTTTGTTTGCACTGATAATGCTGCTTTTTCTAGCATTCACTTGCATAATGACAAAACTTATGATAATAATAATAACACTTGACATTGCTTTTATCATACCTCTAACTTGAGTTGTCGTCCTTGGTTGCTCCAGCATTTGATAGAGAGTTGCTTGCTCCATCATGACCATATGTTCATCCCGAGCTATCTACTCTACAACTTCCTCATCTTGAGTTGCCTCTACCTCTGCCTCTTGAGCTCCCTCCAAAGTTATTTCTGCCTCCCCCTACCTCTTGCATTTTCCTGAGCTTTAAAAGCTTGTTTTAGGGAAGAAATTGCAGACCTATTCACGCGTAAATAGTTGTTTTGAAGAGAGCCCATTAACTCATTCACCGTCAATGTTGAGAGATCTTTTGCTTCTTCAATGGCAATCACTATTGCATCAAATTTAGAGCACAAACTTCTAAGCATTTTCTCCACGATCCTTTTCTCTTCCATTGTCTCAATATTTGTCCTCAACTGGTTTATCAAACTAGAGACTCTTGCATAAAAATCTGAAACAGACACATTGTCCTTCATTTGCAAAGTCTCAAATCTCTTTGAAGCATCTAGAGCTCAACCAATCTAAGTTTATCAATCACTTCGAAGCATATTTGCAGGATTTCCCAAGCTTCCTTTCCATAGTTGTTGCTATTCTAGGAAATATGAACTCTGTCAAGGCTGTCTCTATCAAACTGAGGGCTTTTGCATCTTTTATCTTCATCTCCTTCATCTGGGTCTTCTAGTTAGTTGTGAGGGCTGCAAAGTAAGCTGAGTCAATCACATCTATGAAGCTACTAACCACCAGCTCGCACAAATCATAGTCTTCATCTTCTTTGCCCGAACATCATAGTTTTGACCATTAAATGGTGGTGTCTACTGCTAACTCTTACCATCTTCTCCAGCCATGCCTCCAAATCAACAAATTTTGAATACCCAGAAAAGTAAAATACCCAACTCACTTAAGACTTAGGACCAACTAGCTCTAACACCAACTAAAAGATTTTAAAAATCCCAAAACACAATGCAAGACACAGTTTCTGCTCTGTTTCCCAAACACGGGAATACACACAAATATAAAACCCAAAACAGAACAAAGATGGAGACAGATTCTATTTTATTATAAAACAAACATTTACAAAATCACTTAAACTATCAAGTGCAATTCAAAATCTTTTTTATCAAATCTATCAATCAGCCTTTCAATGAACTTTAAATATGAATCAATCTGATCATGTCCCAATGTGACCATCCCGTAATGCCACAACTCCTGAGCACTACCCTCCAAATGGATAGTTGCATATATAATTGATTCCTCCTCTGGCATTGTGTTAAGTTGAAAATAAGTATCTAGTTTTTGTACCTACACTCTAGCTATTTTTAATTAAACCTATCATAATAAGGAATGGATAGCTTGCCAACCTTGCTCTACAAATCTTGGTTGTGTGATCTACCACCCCTGTGAGGTGTATGTTTCATCCTGAGATCCATGCAGTCACGTAAAGACATTTCAGCCTGACAATCAACACTTGAATCCCTCCAATCTTGTAAAATCTGATCCTGTGTCTCTTGCTATATTGACTATTTTTCCGCTTGGGGATTATTTCTTAGAGGAAAGCTATGCATAAGGGGCCTAGAGTTGGCTGTTCCAGCCATAATACGCTGATTTGCAGCTCTGTTGTTGACAGAACCATCTCCATTTCTATCATTCCTTTCAGATCCAATGTTCCCACCATTGTTACAACGTTGTAATTATTATTATTGTTATTGCCCAAAATATCTTGAGTCGTTAATGCAAACATTTGAGCTATATTCTGATGTAACTCACATTGTCCTCCAGCTAGATCATTGAGGATATCTCGTGTGCTCACTTTCTAGTGGTCTCTATGCTCTGTCATCCACATTTAATTCAACCCTTTGAACAACCACAAACAAATCAATTTTTGGTGGTTCTTCAATTTTAGGGTTTGATCTATTTCTTCTTACTTAATAATGATGTGTGGTAGCCTGCATTACTCATCTCAACTGTCATGTAACTATCTTTCATTCACAACACTCCAGACTGGCAGGATTCAAGGCTCCGATACTACCATATAAACCCCCACTCTATTTTTACCAATCTTTTTCAACTTCCTACTGTTCATTGCTGTACGATTATGTTTCATGAATATTTTGACTTGTATTTGTGTGGTAATTTCGACATACAAATTTTCTTTGTAATACGCACTAAGTGTAACTAAGTAACCAAGTAAACTAGTAACATTTACTTAAATATCAAATGTATGAAAAACATATGGAAAATAACAGTAATGAAAAAATTCAAAATCTGACATTTTAATTAACAGAGATGACTTTGAACAGGTCTGAAATACAATCTGAAATGATCTTCATTAAATGTTGGGGCAGTACATTAGATATTCTGAGCTCAGATTGAGATTTATGATCAACCCATGAAAAATATGGTCAGCTTAATCCAAAGATCTCAGTATTTGAACAGCAACAAATAGAAAGATGTTGTTCCCTGTCTATAGACTCAAGAAAATTCCCACGTCCTAACCAGACCAACTCGACCCTTGCAGACTTGGTTTCCTTTCGCAATAAACCCTCAACACCCTTCTTGGAGTATGAATTGACTCTGTAAAGGTGGGATGTACTTCCTAAATGCCGATAATACTCACACGGATTTAGATTTTATCTTCTAAAACCCATGACTTGCTGTTAGAAATCCATGCCTAGCCATTAATAGACTCTTCTAAGAGAAAAAATGACCCTCTAAATGAGACACACTTTGCATAATATCAAACACCTAGGAAAATAAACAATGTCTCATGCCACTATACTAGGATGTACGAATCTACAAAAAATGTTGCTTATAAACCCTATGCCTATGGCACAAATCCTCAAGCCCAGCAATAATTTCAATCCCTTCATAAAATTGTCTCTCCATTCATAGGAAGTCGTCCATCAAGAAATTGGATTAAATTCATACCATTGCAACTAAGAATCTAAAATTTACTTTACGAAAAAGACAACAAATTTTGAACAAGTATTGTTGAAGTGCAAATGCGAAACCTGAATGATTTCCCCTATAACCAGCTAGGGTGGATGAATTCACCACCAAAACCGACAGCCCAAGGGTTTTTGTCTTAGGGTTTGGCTCCTCAAGAAGTTCTCAAAATCCAAATAGGAGAAATAAATTAAGTATACCAAATGAGCTCCAAAAATATGCTTTTATGATAACCCTAAGAAACCTCTAGAAAGACTTTTTGAATAGTCACACTTTTTAATTTTTCATTTAAATCCTCAAAATAAAGTTACTTTACTAATCCTCTTTAAATATTTCACTCAAGTCACTTAATAATACTTTATTAAATTAATTAAATAGCACTACCCATGAAATGAAATTTGTTGGATTACATTAAAGTTTTAAACAATTAATTTAAGTTATTCCCTTACTGTCGACATTAGCCTACAGTAATAAGATGGTCTAAATGGTTTCCTAGGCTACTCCTCAAAAAAGTGACATTACAATCTGCCTCATTGTTCAATTGTAAACTGAATATATTTGCAAGTGGGCTTGAAGCATCATTTGTCACCTATACTTCCCCTTACACTTTATTGCTCTTCAACTAGATGAATCTGAACTGTGTCTAAGGACTTTGCAAAGCACCAAAAGATTAACTTGAAGGACCCCTCCTCCTTTAGCACAGAAGCACATGTTTGTAGGTGTAATTTCTTCACAATGACCTCATAATTCATTTATTTCAAGTTTTGAGCCAACTTGCTCAATACTTCTACACCTGTGCCTCAGATATGAAGGACATTGACATTAACACTGATAATGCTACCTAGAAATACAAGTCTACAGAAGTAGTACTTCCACAACCTAGTGCCCCCAAAAGTCCCAAGCTTTGCTTGGCACTTAGTTGGAAATTATTTTAAATGGAACGTAGGCTTGAGGGGACCCTTGGCATATTTTTGCAACAAATTGGAAAGGCAACTAACATTTGCACTCCCAATTTAATAAGTTGCTTGACCCCCTTTTGTTTCTATATATTTCAAGAGGATAACTCAATTGAATTTAAACTTCAAATTCTTGAGCCTCAATCTCATTTTCACTCATGCTATGACAACTCATACTCATAGACTCTACAAGAAATATAATAATGTTTATAGGTTTATAATTTTAAAATTAAAACTCAAACCATGCATAATGCAAAAAATTAAGACATGAATTTTTTTTTTGTTTTTCTTATTTCAGGTTGCACAAAGTGCAGAATTCATTGATACACAAATAAAAATCCTTAATCTTGATCTTTCTCAATCATGGATTTCACTATTATTTTTCTTCAAATTGCACAAAGCACAGAAAGAGAAGATACACATTAGTTAGACTCCTAATTTGACAAAAAAGTGAAAGTGTAAATAACAAATATTGTTGTTATAAAATTAGAAAATTAAAAATTTGATCATTAATCATTTATAAAACTAAAATGAGTAGATCATGAACCCCACAATGTTTCTACATTGGATTGATATGTCATGAGTCATAATCAATGTATGTACAAATATATTATTTTCTAATGTGTATGTATAATTGATGCAAATGTATTATTAATCAATGTATCATCCATATATTGTTAGAAATAACGATATAATGTATTATTCGACTAATTAAATAAATTAATCAATAATCTATATGTATTAAAATAATGATAATTATTTAATATCAAATTAATAATTAAATGTGTCTCTCCTATTAATATTAAGTATAATAATAAATGATCAGATTCCCTATATTAATAATTGAAATAGTTACCTAATTAATATATAATTAATATTACAGTCTCGTACATTGTAAATAAGGGGGAAAGTTATAATTAACAAATATCTCCCATGAAGAATTATAATTAATAATAATACCGCCAATAAAGAGTTTTATAATAAAGAAATGCAAATTATTAGTACTAATACTATAATTCAAACAACGTGACTAGTCACATTAATATATATATATATATTGAGTGGGCAAAGACTATATCACGGGGGGAAAAGGAAGAAACATTAAGAAATAATATGGAAAACTTGGGAGAAAATAAAATAGGAGACAATGAAGGAGAAAAGATAGGAGAAAATGTAGAAGGAACTCAAGGGAAGAAACTAAATATATATATTCCCATCAGAAAAGATGAATAGTCATGGAATGAAAGATAAAATAATATTATAATATAAAATGAAGATCTTCAAAAGACTAAGAAATATATATTATATCAAGGTGTAATGTCCCCTTCCCAGAAGTAGGCCATTTTGGTGCCTAATTAGTCTATCTTCCCATCCAGATAGGCCAATGGCTTCTTTTCAGAGGATGTTAGCCAGTCACAGGTTTTAGTGGGCAAATATTTAATATCGGGGCTCTATTTCTAAAGTCAAATCACTTTATTTTATAAAGTGATATTATAAAGTCACTTTAAGACTTATTATAAAGTCACTTTATGACTTAAAATACTTTATTTTATAAAAGTGACTTAAGTGAGCTTTTATCCCACATGGCTTAGTTTTGTGTGCTTTCCCTCACTTTGAGGTTATAAAAGAAAAAGGTACACCTTGGGAAAAGCAACATGAAATATTAAAAACAAAACGTGATTAAATTCTGGTTACATTTGTGACTGGTTATTTCTCGAGGACGGAAACCCTTGGAGAAGATCTTGAGGAGTTGGACGCAAACCCAGCATCTCGAAATTGGTGGAGTCATCCATATTTCACACAAGAATTCATTAAGGTTGAGATAGTCAGTTGTACTTCAACATTTCGATTTCATTCTCAGTATACAAGAAGTTCGATTTCAATCTAGATTTTGTAGAAGATGACTTCTTTCAGCTCTCAGTATTTGTTAACGGAATAGTGGTTCGAACATTGGTGGGCATTGAAGTGACCAGACCCTGACTGTGCCTATGCGCTGCCAACATTTCATTTCATAACTCGTAAGGACAGAGGTTGTACAGTTGATGTTCATTCTGGGCATTCAACTAGTTACGCGCCAACAATGCTATCCAATAGCATTTCAATGAATGGGAGGGAACAGCAAGTGTTTTAAATCGCATTTGTCATTAGCGACTGGATCCTAAGTCGTTTGCAATCACCACTGGATATGCACGCAGGCATATACATATTCCTAGACCGAGGGGAGTAAAGAGGACTGACAAGGCAAAAACGAGATGGTAGACATGAATCCTCTCTCCTACGCATTCCCGTGTTAACGAGAGCACAGTAAGATCACCGCGTGGGTTGCTTCTCCAGCGCGACAACCAGAGATATCACTCGGGTCATTTGGTGACCAACGCTACCAAGGGAATAAGTTAGGAGTGGCAACTCCTCTATTTGCAGTTACCCATTACTGGCAAGGAGGTGGTAATGTTTTGATGCCACCTTCATAGCTTCCACACACAGCCCGTCCACAAAGAATTGTGCCTAGCATTCGATGCACACTATGGAGATTTCTGCGCTACCAATCAGTGCTGGTGGATCACCGGTTGGTATTCTTTGAGTTGTGACAATTGTTTGGTATTTGTAACACAGAATTAAAATTTAAAACTGAATCTTTCTCCATGTTATAGAGATTTGTCATTGCTCGAAATTTATTACGGTTGCTTGGAAATATAGTATGTGTCTTGAATACTCAATAATAGAACACATTTCAATCGAAACAAGTACTTATCTGCAAGTGACAAACTGAAACAAATCCGGGTGAAACAATCAAATATGAGACTGTTATATTTAGGGGAGAAGATTAATATTTATCAGTAAGAACAAATACTAGTGCATCAGTAAACAATAGAGAATATATTCAGCCAGAATTAGTCAAAAAACCTTATGTTATTAGTAACCGGTTACTGAGAGGGGGGGGTGAATCAGTAAATACTTGTTTCTAATATAATTCAAAACTTGTTCAGTTATCCTTGTTAAGCAAAATATAAACAATCATTTATAAGCATATATAGAAACACACAAATCAACACAAGATGTATACGTGGAAACCCTCGATTAGAAGAGAAAAAACCACAGTAAGACAGAGCTCACAACTTCACTAGTACAAAATGAAGGCGCCACGTTAGGAGCTTACAAAACACTTGTTAGAGTGCTACCCGGTTAAGGGATTTGGTAGAAGATCAGTTAAGATCTTAACTCTGTTAGGACTTTTAACATCAACAATGATGTTATCCTATTAGGGGATTTTACAAAGAACCGATTAGGTCCACCCTGATAAAGGGATTTTAACTTGCTTTCACACCTTACAAAAGCAATGATCTTCTATGACCCCGATTGTCTGATCAAATCATACCTGTTGATCTCTTCCCCGGTTTGCCTTGTTGTTGAATCTTTTCTACCTCTTTGTCTTTCATCTCTGGTGACTGTTATTGCTATGCAGATGTCTCTTCACTGCTCTGTTTTTTCAACAATTCTCAACAACCTTATTTCTTGCGTCATATGACCTGTATTTATACACAAGTTCGCCTTAATGAAACTCTTAACTCATAGAACCGCCAGGCTGTAAACTCAACAAGAAATCATGCAACAAGCAAAAAGTTATGCGTTGTGATCTGGACTTTACCTTTAAAACATCCGTAAAAATAAAGCTAACTCCACTTCAGAGCGGTGGATGTCCCGTATAATCCGATTTTAACTCAAACTGATCTGCAAAATCCGGATCGGATCTTTATGTAGTTAGACCGGTACATCCTATACTCGGTTCATCTCTGTATCCACTTATGAGACCGATACTGTGTACTTAGATCGGTCTACCGGTGCTAACATCTACCGGTACACACTCTATTTCTTGTCTACCGGTGTCTTCTAAGTAGCGTGAGTGACCAGTGAGCCCTTACTGGTGCATGGTGTTTGTGAATTTACACTAATGACAACTTAAATTGCTAACACCTTAGCTGTGATTGCCTGAGGATACTACACAAGGAGGGAATACTATATATAAGAAATGAACTAGAGAAACTTATATACTTCGATTAGTGATGAAATGATATGGAGGACATACATTTATATACATAGATATTAAAATGATACAATTATATATGTTGTATAATAAATATATTTAAAGTAAAGTATTATATACATATATATTGAATATGTTTAATTATTAATAATCAGAATTCTATATATATATATATATATATTTTATTGATAATCAAAATTATATATATGATTTATATATGTTAATAAGAATGAAATTATATATGGGTTGTGCTATATATATTTATTTATATTTTTGTAATATAAATTATAAATATATCCTTGGTCAATTCCTTAATAACTCACTAATCACTATTAAGGGGATAGGGAGTGTGTGTAGGAAGAGGTGGGTAAATCGGTCACATGATGGAAAGATCCCAAGATAGGTAGAACCTTGAGGGAATCCACTTGTAGATTGTGCATGCGTGCTAGCATAATAAATCTACCATCTTTCTTAAGATCCATGGTTAGGAGTGAACTAAGGAATTAGAGCTTAAGCATATATTGTGAATTAGAGATTATTCTTAATATAATATAATATAATATATATGCATAATGACGTATGATAATTATTGAAAATTGGCATCCTCCTAATATGAAACATTACGATTTGTCATTCCTAAACATAAAAAAAACTCTAATAAGGGATTTTAGAACAAATCAAGTAAGGGTCCAAATAGGGATCATTACAAGTGGTATCAGAGCATAATCCTACCATTCTATGGAAATTTAAATCATGCAAACCCATCAACAAACAAGAGGAAGTGCTGCCATGGCAAAACAAGTGGCCAATGAACTTAGAAATACCATGGAACAATACAAACAAAGAGAGATATTAATAAATATGTTTTATATATTGAAATAGAAATTTTAAACTAATATATCCAGTATAGATCAGACGAACTCAACTTTTTCATCCCACTAAAGCATCTTGTGGGTGAGAAGGTTGTGGAAGGTAGAGGCGGAGTAATTTCGGGCACATGATGGTTATCCCAACACTGGGGTTATGCCTTGAGGGAAACTGCTTGTAGCCTATTTCACTCAACCTAGGCCCTGTAACTCTTCCACTCTTGATGGCCTTAGTGAGAGAGAGAGAGAGAGAGAGAGGGGGGGGGGGATTCCTCCATGATCCATACGAGAGATATATTGGCATTCATACGAAATATGTTGCTTTACTTTATGTTGCTTTACTTGTTTCATTGTTGGAATACATTCTTTTCATCAATTCTGCATAATGATAGATTATATATATAATTTGATGCTTAATAAAAAGAACCCCTAATCTAATCAACTTTTTCCTAATTTTCATCAATTGATGATATAGGACAGTATTAATGAAAAGGAGGTCATTACATCTAGCATTAATTTGTTTCTAATAAATAAGGATGAATCTAGCAATGTGTATTGTGTGTATGCTTCGTGTCTTCATGCATCAATCTGTATGCTTCGTTTTTTCAATGTGTATACTTCGTGTGTTCATGCATTAGTGTGTATGCTTCGTGTATACTTTGTGTCTTTGCATATTCATGCATATGTTTCAAGTATGATTCTATTTAGTTTATCTAGAATGATAGAATTACTTGAATTTGAGGAATGCTATCAAAAGTGGTTTTTGACAACTCAATTAGGCACCATATTGAGATAGCCTAAAAATATTTTTCCTAAAAGATGAGAGGAAACATGTCTTGAGTTCAGTTGCCCATTTTTAATAAACATAAATAGAATAGTTGCTTGAGGACAAGCAGATTTCGGAGGGGTGGACTCTCATGAGCCATAATCAATGGATGTACAAATATAGTATTTTATAATGTGTATGTATAATTGATGCAAATGTCATCTTAAATAGGTGTCATATATATTAATCTATATATACAATTAATATAATTGTTAGAAATAACAATATAATGAATTATTGGACTAATTAAATAAATTAATCAATAATCTATATGTATTAAAATTATGATAATTATTTAATATTAAATTAATAATTAAATATGTCTCTCCTGTTAATAATATTAAGTATATTAATAAATGATTCGATTCCCTATATTAATAATTGAAATAGTTTCCTAATTAATAAATAATTAATATTAAAGTCTCGTACATTGTAAATAAGGGGGAAAGTTATTATTTAAAAATATCACCCATGAAGAATTATAATTAATAATAATACCACCAATAAAGAGTTTTATAATAATCAAATGCAAATTATTAATACTAATACTATAATTCAAATGACATGACTTATATATATATTGAGTGGGTAAAGACATCATATCATGGAGGAAAAAGAAGAAACATTAAGAAATAATATGGAAAACTTGGGAGAAAATAATATAGGAGAAAATGAAGAAGAAAAGATAAGAGAAAATGTAGGAGGAACTCAAGGGAAGAAAATAAATATATATATTACCATCAGAAAAGATGAATAGTCATGGAATGAAAGATAAATTAATATTATAATATAAAATGAAGATCTTCAAAAGACTAAGAAATATATATTATATCAAGGAGGGAATACTATATATAAGAAATGAACCAGAGAAACTTATATACTTCGATTAGTGATGAAATGATATGGAGGACATACATTTATATACATAGATATTAAAATGATACAATTATATATGTTGTATAATAAATATATTTAAAGTAAAGTATTATATACATATATATTGAATATGTTTAATTTTTAATAATCAAAATTTTATATATATATAGATATTATTATTGATAAACAGAATTATATATACGATTTATATATGTTAATAAGAATGAAATTATATATGTGTTGTGTTATATTTATTTATTTATATTTTTATAATATAAATTATAAATACATCCTTGGTCAATTCCTTAATAACTCACTAATCACCATTAAGGGGATAGGGAGTGCGTGTAGGAAGAGGCGAGTAAATCGGTCACAGGATGGAAAGATCCTGAGATAGGTAGAACCTTGAGGGAATCCACTTGTAGACTGTGCATGCGTCCTAGCACAATAAATCTACCATCTTTCTTAAGATCCATGGTTAGGAGTCAAGTAAGGAATTAGCTTAAGCATATATTGTGAATTAAAGATTATTCTTAATATAATTTAATTTATATGCATAATGACATATGATAATTACTAGAAATTGGCATCTTCCTTATAATATGAAACATTACTATTTGTCATTCCTAAACATAAAGAAAACCCTAATAAGGGATTTTAGAACAAATCAAGTAAGGGTCCAAAAAGGGATCATTACATGATATCACAATTCATATTTGATGCAGGAGCATCTAGGGTGTAAGAGTAATCTTGCATCACCCAAAATATTGGCTAGTTTTCAATAAGGGCTATCTTTGGACGAGGTTACTATTCTTAGTAGCTTGTTGATTTGAGCATAGATTGTTCCAATTACTTCCATGGAGATTCATTTTGGATGTATTAGTCTGTCTCTAAAGTTTCACGGCAAGATTTTGTCTAGTTTTGAAGATACTGAAATTTTTGTTTTGGTGGGGTGGCACAAAAACTTTGAACTCAGTTTTGTAGGCTTTAGAAGCTACAAAAAGAGGTCAAGCTTTGCTCTGTTGGAGCTTCACAAGACTAGGGCGTAGAGCAGTTCATGTCATTTCTAAAATGGGGTAATAATAGCCAATCAACTCAACAATTCACAAGTTATGATTTTTGGAAGTTGTTGATGGTCCCAACCGGTGCTGAGAGGGGAGGGGTGAATCAACACCCACTAAAACTTAAGAACCAAATCTGATATAATCTAACTGAAACTATAAGCAGAATAGATTCTATCACAGAAATAGAAATCACACAATCAAGCAATAAACAACAACATATTTATCATGTGGAAACCCAAATCAGGAGAAAACCACGATGTGAGAAAACCTCACAAATTTTGCACTCTTCTAAAGTGCGCCCTGTTAGGAGCCTTCCCTATTAAAGAATTACAAATACAGTGTTAGATGTGAACCCGTTAAGGGATTTAAGAAATAAGACCTGTTAAAGTCTGCCTTGTTAGAGGACTTAGAACATCTACCCAAATGTCACCCAGTTAAGGGATTTAATACAAGAGACCTGTTAATGTCCACCCAAATACTGGGATTTTGATATTGCAATTGTTAGAGAGTAATAGAGGGTTTGATCTTTCAAAAATGGCTTTGTTGAGACTGATAAGGTCGTTGTGCTTCTCAATTGAAAGTCATCACCAGTCACCACAGGTATGCTCTCCTTCTATTGTGCTTTCTTGCACACTCTTCTTCTCTTCTTCTTTTCACCCTTTTGTCACTTCTCTCAGCATACGGGTTCACTCATTTTTTTGGGCAAAATGAAGGCAAACAATATTCTTCACAAGCTAAAAAATATATAGGCTTCTTGCCCTTTCCGGTTTTTGCATGCACGAACTTCATACAAATCTCCTTCGGATCCATCATCCAATGAAGTCTCAATTCACTAAAAAAACATCCAATGCATGCCATGTGCTTTTTCTGCTTTATAAAGGAAACAACAAATGTGTGCTGCAAGCTTTCCTTTACAAGAGATTTCTCCATGTTTTAATGCCATAAACTATGTCATTAAAACCTTCAATCGCGCCTTGCACCGATCTTCTTAATAACACAAAGTTGTCCGGATTTTGTGCAACAAATCCCAATCAAAGAGTCACACAAGTGTGTCGACTGTGACTTTCCCCGATTCATCAATCTTGGTGATATCTTCGTTGATCGGTTTATAACCTTAGGTTGTGCACAGGTAAAAACTATCACCTGTCACATTTTCTTTCTCTGTCTATACCGGTTTGACTCCTTGCTTCCGGTTATACATTGTTTTCAGTCACAGCTCTGAGTCCTCGATTATCGGTGTGCCTTCTTTGGTTACCGGTTGCTCTGATGATCAGTAACAGAGACAATGCCTCTTCTTGCTCACTGTGTGTCCCCGGTCTCGCGACCAATTTCTCTCGTTCCTATTTGAACTTTGTTTGCATCCTTTGACATCAATGACAACACCTCTTTGCCATGTACCGGTTACATCCTTACCGGTTAATGCCAACAGTTGTGCCTTCAAGACTCTAGTTTCAATACAGAAAGAAGAGGGAGAAAAATCACTTAAGACAGGAAATTGAACTGCAGAGAGCCAAAATAGGAAAATTTCACTTTCTTGAATATTCTTAGGCGGCTAATTGTGCTACTTAAATGGGGCTAAAGGGGCATTTTAGGGTTCAGTTCCAGAAGTGTAGATTGTGGCTCTGTCTTGCAAATTATTCTAATGAAAATGCCTATGTGGTTGTAGCATGCTATTTTTCTGAATATTGTAATGTCATTTCATTGAGGATAATAGAAAGGAAGTGTTTCTATTCTTGCCAATAATTTGTTCTTGCAATTTTTTTGTTTATTTCCCTATTGTGTTGTGTGTGTTTTGTTAAATAAGGGGAGTGCCCTTCATCAAATGGTATCAAAGCAGAAGTTTCTAAGTGTGTAGATAAATCGTTTACCATAAGGCATTTTGTATCAGAACTATAGTTGTGGGTCTGAGAGATAAGTACATAAGATGCCTCCACAAAGAAATCGTCGTGGAAGTATCGCTGGTGTGACAGAGAGGGTTTCAGAGCCCTCCAGAGACAAATGCAAACACTGCAAGAGGAGCTACGTAAAGGAATCGATATTAGGGCGAGAGATGCAAATGAGGATGAACCTGAAGAAGGACAATTTGAAGAAGACAAGGAAATGGCCAGGGATCCTAGTGAAGCTAGGTTTTTGAGGGTCATTTCCAAAATTGGAAAGAGACCCAAGAATGAAGTTTCTACATTTTTCAAAAATCTTAATCTACAAGAGATGATTGTTGGATCAATGATATGGAGTTCTTTGAGCTTGACGAAATAGCAGATCCCGACAAGGTCAAATTTGCAAAAGCCAAGTTGAAAGGTCATGCTAAAATTTGGTGGAAAGAGGTTCAGCTGGAGAGAAATAGAAGAGGGAAGGAGAATATAACAATGTGGGATCAGATGGTAGACAAATTGAAGAGACAGTTCATTCCTATTGATTATGAGCTTGATTTACTAAAGAAAATGCAAGGGTTGAAGCAAGCAACAAAAAATATGTCCAGGAGTATACAAGTGAGTTCTATTGGGTTTTGATCAAAATGGGTCATTCTGAAGCTAACAAGGAGAAGGTTGCTCGTTATATAAACGGGTTGAGGTCGAGTATTCAAGAAGAGCTGATGATGATAAGAATGTCTACCATTTAAGATGCATATCAATTTGATTTAAAGATAGAAAAAAAAGTGAACAACAAGTTTGAGAGTAGACAAATTGGAAGAGGTCGTGGTGGACAGTCTTATGGAGGCCGAAATGAAGATCAGAAGAAAAATGGTGACTCTAGTAGCAGTTAAAATCAAAGGGGAAGTAATTCCTATCATCCTCGTGATCAAAAAAACAAAGATTAGGGAGGAAGAGGAAGAGCGCAAGGACCGAGAAGAGGAGGTTTTTGTGGGACGTGTTTCCATTGCGGAAGACATAGTGCTTATGAGTGTCCACAACATCAAGGGAGAACAAATAGAAGACCAGACAACAATGCAAGAGTTGCACATGTAGATGAAGATGCCAAGTCTTCACATTCCGAAGATGTTGAAAAAGAAGAGGTCCTTGTCACCAGAAGAGCCTTGCTAAATGATGAGAAGAAACCTGAGCAAAGTAAGAATTTGTTTCCCACAAGGTGTAAGTGTAATGGTAAAGTATTCAATATCATTATTGATAGTGGTAGTACTGATAACCTTGTTTCAAAGGAAATGGTCACAAGGCTTGGTAGAAGGATCACAAGGCTTTGGTCAATGAACAATGTTTGGTTTAGTTCAAAATTGGATACTATCATGATAAGGTATTATGTGATATTATGCCTATGGATGCTTGCCATCTGTTCTTAGGGGGACCATGATAATTTGATCGCCACACAATACATGATAGGTATGCAAATACCTATTCATTGACAAAGGATGGAGTCTGAAACAAGCTCAAGCCATTAAATGAATAGAGGAAAAGGTATGTAGTAACACCAGAATATGTTTAGTTATGCAAAGAAGTTTCTAAAAGGCATGAAGCATGAAAATATATGTGCTTTGCTTTAATTCCAAGACTTGATAAAGAGGAAATAGTGGATGTACTTGTCGAAGTTGCAAATTTGTTGGATGAGTTTCAAGATATTGTATCTAATAATGTACCTGATGGATTGCCACCAATAAGAAACATAAGTTATCAAATGGACTTGATTCCTAGAGACAATTTGCCTAAGAAGGAAGTCCATTGGATGACTCCAATACAGAGTCAAGAATTGAATAGACAAGTGCAGGAGTTGTAACAGAAGGGGTTGATTCGAGAGAGTTTGATCCACCATAGTACATTGTACCAGTCTTGTATTACATACAGAGGAAGATTAAATAGAGGTAAAACACAGGTAGACCGAACAGAGTACATTGTACCGGTCTTGTATTACATACAGGGATGGACCGGGTATAAGATTAATACCGGTCAAACTACATAAAGATCCGCACCAAAATATGCGGAGCATCCACTGTTTAGAACTGAAAATTAGCTTTCTATCAGGAGTTTGTTTTATTTCCATGCGAATGTTTCAAGGTAAACTCCAGATCAAAACACAAAGCTTTACGACTAGTTGCATGATTTAATGTTGAGTTTACAGCCTAGCGGTTCTATGAATTAAGGGTTTCATTGAGATGAACTTTTGAATAAATATAGGTCATAGGACGCAAGAAAGGTTGTTCTTGATAGTTGTTGAATAGAGAGAGAAGACAATAGATATCTACAAAGAGATTACAGTCGGGAGAGGTCAAAGGCAAAGAGGCAAAAAATATTCAACAGCCAGGCAAACCGGGGAAGAGATCAACATGTATGATATAATCAAACAATCAGTGTCAATTGAGATCATTGCTTTTATAAGGTGTGAAAGCATATTGAAATCCCTCAATCAGAGTGAACCCTAATCGGTTCTTTGTTAAAATCCTTTAACCGAGTAACATTATTGTTGATGTTGAAAGTCCTCTAACCAGGCAACTCCTAACAGAGTTAAGATCTTAACCGATCTTCTATCAAATCCCTTAACTAGGTAGCACCTTCACAAGCGCTTTGTAAGTTCCTAACATGGCGTCTTTATTTCTGCAAAAGTGAAGTTGTGTGCTCTGTCTCACCGTGATTTTTTCCTTCTAACCAAGGGTTTCCACATATATATCATGTGTTGATCTGTGTATTTCTATTTATGCTTGTGGATGATTGTTTACATTCTACTTATCTTGGAAGAATAATTAAACAAGTGTTGAAATGAAATAGAAATAGTATTTACTGATTCACCCCCCCTCTCAGTAACCAGTTAGGAATAACAATTGGTATCAGAACCAAGTTCTCTAATATACAAAGCTTAACCACTTGAGAAAAAGATCATGGAGGGTTACAGGTATCAAAAACAGCTTGAGGAAGCCAACGACATCATTGCCTCTTTGGAGAATAGGCTGAGAAGATCACTTGCTAAAAGGAAGGAGTTGGCTCTGCAGTTCAATGAGAGCAATGAAACTATTGATGAACTCTCTGGGCAGAGTGGATCTGATGAAGCTGAGGAGGCAGTCTTTGAGCTCATGGAGAGGAACCAGATTCTAACCGATCAGATCTCCAACCTTAAGAGGGAGCAAGAAGAAAATGCCCTAAGGATGACTGAACTGATTGAGAAAAAGAGGAAAGCTAAAGTTGAAAGAAACACAGCAGTCAAGTCATTAACAGCCTCTGAGAGAGCAAGGAACCTAGCAGAGGAAGTTGTAGGGGCAAATCATCTTGTCATTCTGCAACTCCAAGAAGACATGCAAATTGTCACTCAAGAAAACGCCAACATGCAAAAGGGTTGGCATGATAGAGATGAAGCATGCAAAAGGCTAGCATTAGAGTTGTATCAAATAAAGCAACAAATGAAAGAACTTGAAGAAAGAAATGAAACCCTAAGAAGATACAAGGAGAGCTCGGTCAAGCTTGATGAGCAACTCAAAGCTCAAAGAAAGCACAAATATCCCACCGGCCTTGGATTCACCGGTAAAGACACCAAAGAGACTGGTGAGTCTTCTGGAGCTAAACAAGCAAGAAGGATAAGAAGTCGTTGGCACAAAAAGGTAAGAAGACTTTTAACACCTCTTGCAATCATTGTGGGAAACCAAGTCATAGAACAAATGACTACAGGAATACACCAGTAAAGCCAAACAACAGTTACTGCAAAAACTATTGCAAGTATGGCCACAAGACCAATGAATGTTGGTCGACCCCACAACTGTGTCTAGTGGAAGTAGGGGAAGCTTCAAGGGTTATTGCTACACATGCAACAAGTTAGGACACAAAGCTGATGAATGCAGATCAAAGACAATGGCATTCAGATCTCCATCGAGACCGGTATTCACCAAGAGAAACAAGAACCAGAGCACAACCAACTGTGCTAACTATGGCATGCATAGTCACAATGACTTCTAGTGCAAATCACCTGACAATAGAAGGGTGAATCCATGGAAGGCAACTGGGATAGTCTGCTACTTCTGCAACAAAGTTGGACACCTAGTTAAAGATTGCAGAAACCGGTCAATGAACAAAAGGAAAGAATCGGTCAAACCGGTGGAGAAGACCTCATCCTCAAATTAGAAGAACAATAAAGAAAAGAAGACCGAGGGAACAGTCAGGCAGATTTGTTTCAAAAAGGAATCAAAGAGCTCCGCTGAGGAGAAGACAGAGGAAAGATCATCATCGGCCGATGGTGATATCTCTTTAGCTAACTGAGCCTACAGGGCTTAGGGGGAACTAGTAGCTCATCTATTGTTCCCAGTAGGTGATGCAGAGTGGCAAACAGATGTGGTGGAAATAGTATGAATGCTTCTACAATAATGCACTTTCCCTTTAGGCCTATTAGAGACTAAATACCCAAAATGACACAACTTGGCTTTCAAATGAACAAGATAAGTTTACAAGGTGTCAACAATGTACATTCATCAAGATTCAACCACTTTTAAGGGTCTATGCAACATTTATTGACCAACACTCTCCAAATCCCCTTTTAGCCCTATTAGCCCCAATTAGCCCTGCTGGACCAGTTTTCTAGCCTTTTCTCTGACTTCTTCCAAACAAGTTGCCAAACAAATTATATTTTGGGATACCCTTTTCAGGAATACAAAACATATGTCAAGTTCAGACCCAACTCCTTTGGACCAATTTGTACTTCCTTCACAATGATCCTGTCTTTAACAATGAAACACAAGTGCATTTACAAAGCAACATGTAGTAATACTTAAGGTATGAACTTAAAACTTTTTATAGGCTCCTTAAATGCCTTCAAATTGACAAATACATAATCAGTTTCAGTTTATGGCTTCAACAACATCAAAAACCCCAAATCATGCATTCAAAACCCTTGTTTCTAGGTTATGCCCAATCTCCCACGTGCAATGACCTATTTGATCAATTCAAGATTCAAACATCTATGTTTCATCCTCACAAACATAAATCAACTCACAAACCCTGCTCTTATTAAAACAATTCCTTCTCACTATGACTGTTCCCTTAGTTCTCCTCTTATTTTCAACTTGTTAACGCTTGGTGGCCACCATTTATTGCAGTTAGATGATCATTAATGGATCAGAAATATTTATACATGTCAGAACAACACCATTCTATGAAGAAACAGGAGACATTTCACAGAATGGTCATGATTATTTGAAAAAAACTTCAAAACTGTCAACAAAACTGTTATTACAGTCAGCAAATCAATGAATTTGAACAAACCACTCACAAATTTGGATTCAAATCTTGGACCTTAACATCAGAACATGTCTGCAAACACAATATAATGTATCCCAATACCAAAGATGAACAAGAAACTCGAAATTCCTTCCAATTTCTATTAAAATAGAACACTTTTATTCAGTTTTTGAGAAACAGTCCGTACCATCTGTAGGTACAGGCCGTACCATCACAATTTATATGATTGGGAGGTAGTTATTAAACCTCTTAACTGACTCCAATTCGTTTCACTTCCCATTCCTTCATGAAATTTAAACTAGAGACTTTCCCTCCAAAATACTCATGTAGCCGTCACATACAAGATTTGAATTTTTTTTTAAAGTAATAAACTACATTTTGAGGGACTTATTAAATGTTTTAGCCCATGAAATGACTTGAGATTATTATGACATCATACTAGACCCTAACTAATAACTTTTCTACCTTAAACAACCTCTAGGTCCTATTCCAAGGATCAATTACATCTTTTCAACATTGGAATCAATCAAAACATCATACAAACTTATAACTTTTTGTGCTTGCAAATGCCATAATTGGTTGTAGAATTGACCAATTGACCTTATGAGATGCTCCATGTCCACTAGAATGCCCTGGATCTCCAAGATACCTGTGATGAGCATATAATGCCCCTGCATCAGTAGGACTAGTGAGAAAACCAATTCACTCAATCTACAAGAAAGACCGAACAGGTAAGAATTGATCAACCGGGGTTTGCTCAACCGAAAAAGCTTGAATACCGGTTGGCAAAAGCGGAAAGAAAGGTTTGGTAAGGCAATAAATGTTGTAGCTATTTAACAATAGTTACTGTTTGGTAATTACCGTTATGCCCTAACCCTATATAAAGAAAGGAGGATTACTCTTTCATTTTTACTTTGCGATTTTGTGATTAACAATTCTCATGCTTGAGTAAAATTCTTGTGCTTTCATCATCAAAAGATATTGTCTGTTAGACCAAAAGCTACTTTCAATTAACCGATTGTTAGCAATGGCATCTTCATCACCCGTTGCCAAGCTAATCCAAGGCAATCAAATTGATCGACCTGTCTACGATATCATGCCAATTCAGAACAAGGAGAACGACATGACTGGTGCACTATCTTGCGTACCTAAGGGTGTTCTCATGACAGAAGACGTGACTACCTTCATTCACGCCAAGCAGGAAGAACTAGGAGAGACATACATCCAGAGCAAGTATCTCTTGCTGTGTGAAGAGGGAAAGCTTCCTGATAGATACACGAAGCTGGTGTCGTCCGGTCTCATCAACGAAGTGAGCTATCCAACTATCTTTCGTCAAGATTGGATTCGACTGGTTCTCAGTCGTGTGCATGATCCAGGGTTTTGGCTCCAAAAGGGTGCAGCTACTCAAATTACAAAGGAGGATTTGCATCGAGTGACTGGTATAGTCAAGAAGGGGAAGCGCTAACCCTAGAAACGATCTCCAATATGATTGTCACTAAGCTAACTAAATCAAAATCCGATGGCCGACTCATGACTGTGATCGACATCGAAGACAAAGGGGTTCGGTTCGCCTCTACTGTAATAGGTTATAAAATCTATCAGTCAAGCAATCTGAACAGCATAAAGGGAGGAACTATTCATGCGGCTCACCGGATAATGTATGAGAACGCCTAGTACGATCTTTGCGGAATGCTTGGATGGCAAATATTTGAAATTATGAAAAAGCTCGGCATTGTCAAGAAGAAATCCATGAAGTATGGGACTCTACTGGTATGTCTCTACTTCTATCAAAATTTCTTCCCGAGAAGTGGAAAGGTGACATGGGGAACCGATTGATCGGTCATGCATCAAATCAATGAAATGGCCAACCAAATGGGAAACCAGTTCAGTAAAGTAATGATTGAGTACTTTGAGGCATTCCAACTGAGAATGCCTGCAAGGGAGTGGGTGTCGTCAACTATCGTTGACTCATATAAGGATGATGTATGTTTTCTGGTTTCCACCGATCACTACATTATTCAAGCAGTGGAACTGGGAACAAGGTACACTCCAGAACTGGGCTACGAGATCTCTGCCAAGACAGCTAAGGTATATGCAGATGCGCTGACCGAAGCTGACCTAGATCTCTCTGCTTACCGGTTTGGTACCTATGAAGAAATCCAAGATAATCTGAAGAAAAGGGCACCAATCAAGAACATGTATGTCAAGAGAAAACCTACGCCAAAGAAGAAACTAGTCATAGATCAACCCAAGGCTCAAAGGAAAAGAGCACAATCAGTAGCCAGCACTCAAGCAGAAGTTCCAGCGGAAACAGAAACTGAAAACACAGCTCCTCTCATCAGAAAGAGGAAATCAGGTAAACCGGTAAAGGAGGATCCACTGAGAAGAAGCAAGCCCACAATTGATGAGCTTGTGGCAAGAATGAAAGAAACTGGTGAAATGGGATCAGTTAGCATAAGATATCAATTAGTAAACAATGAAGATAGGAGAAAGATAGAAGAAGTAGTAGTTCACAGTATTCATAAATTCAATCTCTCTCCCACAGAACTTCATAAGACTGTTCCTAATGATCTTTATGAGATTCTTGAAGCTAGATGGAAAACTTTAATAGACAGGGAAAAAGAGTTGAGGATTTGAGCTCTACTGGAGGTTCAAAACCATCTCACCTTGGACGAGGCCACTCAGCAAGCCGAACTAAACAAGCAAAATTTCCTGATAAAGAGGAGGATCGGTCAAGTGCTTACTGGTGAAACCAAGAAGGTTCACAAAGGTGGTGTGTCTACCTGGAAAAAACTTCTTCAAAATCAATGGCAAGTAGAAGAAGAAAGTCAAAAGTCCACAGTTCCATCGGTCCCTAACACCGGTAAAGGAAAAGGACTGCTTAAAGCTGATGCACCAGTCAAAGAAAGTAATCCTACAGAATCGGTAATTGTAGACATCACTGATGACAAAGCCAGTGATCCAGCTCGTCCAACTGTTCTAATTTCTCCAGAGAAAGGTAAGCCTCGAACTATGACTATAGATGAAATAGTTGATGAGGTGATGAATTTTGGAGTAATAGATAATGTCGCTGAATGGTATAGTGTGCTAGGAGAAGAGGATAAACAATCAGTTATAATAGCCATAGTGGAAACTTTTATGGACTACAACAGAACTCCAAGGGACTATAGGGCCAAGTTTCCCCCAGAATTAAATTCTAGGCTACAAACCAAATGGAGAACCGGTCTAGGCACCAACACTAGAATCAATAAGGAGACATTATCTAATGTTAGACCTAGTCTCAATGAAGAGAGAATCAAGCTTCTACTAGAAGCATCAATGAACTTAGATACTAAGTGTAGAGTTGCCAAGATTCTCAATGGATATGAAAACGAAGTCTATAAAGATACTTTAGACTTCTGGCAGCAGTATGACTTCAATGCTCTTGAGGGAACAAGTCCACAGGATCCAACTCAAACAGTACAAGCACCACCGGTCAATTCACTCCTCGTGAAGAACCTACAACCGGTAAGGAGAAGAGTCATACAGAATAGTTCACATCTGGTGAACAGGTAAATCTGGGAGAGTCATCAATCAAGATGACCACTGACAACACAACAGGTGTTGAGGAAGAAATTGTTGTGGGTGACTTGCATACAGCCGAAGAGCAACACCAGGAAGAAGCCCCGCTGGAAGAGCAAATTCCACAAGAGGAAGATGCTCAACCAGAAGTTGAAGTACAACCGGAGGTGGAAGTACAGAATGAGGAAGAAGTTCCAGCAGAAGAAAACCTACCAGAAGAAGTTCAACCGGAAAATATAGCATTACTAGAACAAAGAGTTCAGCCAAAAGAAGAACATGAGATACCTATTGCAGAGAAACCGGTCCAGGAACCAATCCAAAATGTACATGCAGACATACCTAGCTCCTCCTCATCTAAAAGAAAGTTATCATTTACTGAGGACATAAAAGCAAAAAGGAGCAAGGCCACCGATACTGTGGTTGACATCAGCAAAATGTCAACAAGGCAGCTAAAGGAGCTGACCAAGAGGAAACAGGACATGGTCCTAACCTCTGTCAAGAATATTTTGTGCAACTTCGTACTTGATGCTGACATAGATGAAGATGAACCTATTATAGATCAGCTGGAAGTATTGGCATAAGTAGTCAGTGATAACCTGACAGATCCAGAAACTGTAGCAATAGATCACTAAGAAAAGAAGAGAATAGAGATTCTCCAGAAACAACTTGAAGATATAAAGGTAAATGTGTCAACCAACTTAAGAGTTCTTCAGCAACAAATTCATGTGGCAGGAAGTTTGATGACAAGAACTTCAAATTTTGAAATATTCTTGCAAGTTCTAACAAAGAAGTCAGCAAAGACTTTAGAAGATTAGGAGTCTTGTCTACTCAGTTTGACATCAAGAATAAGTCTACAACAAACTTCAGCAGAGAAATGACAAGTCTTGCTCTTATGCTAAGAAAGACTACTGAAGAGAAAACTAAGAGAATCCTTGACATCATTGGATTTCAATTGTTTCTGGCCCCCACATTTGATGCAATGCAACAAACTGCATCATTAGCTGAGAATCTAATTGGTGAACCTGCCTACAAAACTGTGGAGGACATGGAGAACATTATTGTCTCTCTAAAAGCAACACAGAAGAACATTGAACATGTAACCGGTCAATGGGCACTGTTTCTTCATTTTGCAAAGAACATATACAACGATATCTTCACAAAGATACAAATGTAAAATATTAAGTGAGGCACAACCCTTTGTCCTATGGAGACAAAAAGGGGAAGAAGAATAAGCAAAAGGAGAGAGAGATCAGAACAGGGGAAGCTTCAGCACAGGGCAAGCAGCAGTCAAGAGGAAGTTTGCAAACAGAAGAGACAAGAGCTGAAGTGTACAGTACACAAGGTAGCAGTCTATAGATCAAGAAATTGACTGTGATAGCTGAATAATGGTTTTGCCACCAATGATAAAAGGGAAGATTGTTAGCAATATAAGTTGCCATTAGTGTAGATTAGTTGCAAACACCAATCCCACCAATAAAGGATCACCGGTAGTTCACTCGCATAACTTTAATGGCACCGGTAGACTGGAAAGAAAGTATATGCACCGGTAGATTAAACAGAGGTAATACACCGGTAGACCGAATAGAGTACATTGTACCGGTCTTGTATTACATACAGGGATGGACCGGGTATAAGATTAATACTGGTCAAACTACATAAAGATCCGCACTAGATTATGCGGAGCAATTTTAGTTAAAACTGGACTATGCGGTGCATCCACCATTTAAAACTGAAGATTAACTTTCTAACAAGAGTGGATTTTATTTCTACGCGGATGTTTCAAGGTAAACTCCAAATCAGAATGCAAAGCTTTACTGCTAGTTGCATGATTTAATGTTGAGTTTACAGCCTAGCGGTTCTATGAATTAAGGGTTTCGTTGAGATGAACTTTTGAATAAATATAGGTCATAGGATGCAAGAAAGGTTGTTGTTGATAGTTGTTGAATAGAGAGAGCAAACAATAGATATCTGCAAAGAGATTACAATCACCAGAGGTGAAAGGCAAAGAGGTAGAAAAGATTCAATAGCCAGGCAAACCGGGCAAGAGATCAACAAGTATGATCTAATCAAACAATCAGTGTCAATTGAGATTATTGTTTTATAAGGTGTGAAAGCATACTGAAATCCCTCAATCAAGGTGAACCCTAATCGGTTTTTTGTAAAAATCCTTTAACCGGTTAACATCTTTGTTGATGTTGAAAGTCCTCTAACCAGGCAGCTCCTAATAGACTTAAGATCTTAACCGATCTTCTGTCAAATCCCTTAACCGGGTAGCACCTTCACAAGTGCTTTGTAAAGTCCTAACAAGGCGTCTTTATTTATGCAGAAGTGAAGTTGTGAGCTCTATCTCACCGTGATTTTTTCCTTCTAACCGAGGGTTTCCACGTATACATCATGTGTTGATCTATGTATTTCTATTTATACTTGTGGATGATTGCTTACATTCTGCTTATCTTGGAAGAATAAGTAAACAAGTGTTGAATTGAAATAGAAATAGTATATACTGATTCACCCCCCCCTCTCAGTAACCGGTTAGGAATAACAAAGGAAGGCTTCTATGAGTGGTTAGTCATTCCTTTTGGGCTAACCAATGCACCAAGAACATTTATGCGGCTCATGAATGAGATATTAAAGGAATTTCTGAGTAAGCTTGTTATTGTTTACTTGGGTGATGTTTTGTTCAGTAAGACATTGGAGGAGCATATAATGCATATTCGTAGGGTCTTTGCAAAGTTAACGGAAGAAAAGTTCTTCATTAACTTGAAGAAGTGCAATTTGTGACGGAGTTAGTGTACCTGGGATTTGTTGTCTCAGCAGATGGACTTAAAATGGACCCATAAAAAGTGAAGGCTATCCTTGAATGGCCTACTCCAAAGAGAGCTACTGAGGTAAGCTCTTTTCATGGTTTGGCTAGCTTTTAGAGAAAGCTTATCAAAAATTTCAGTAGTATATGTGGACCCTTGATAGAAACTATGGGAGGCAATAGAAAAGAGTTTAAGCGGATTGCAATAGCAGCAAAAAGATTTGGTTTGTTGAAGAAAAAAGTTACAGAAGAGCCTTTTCTGGCACTTCTAGATTTTAATAAGGTATTTCAAGTAGACTGTGATGCTAGTGGAAATGCCATTGGAATTGTTTTCAGTCATGAAGGTAAACCCATTGCTTACTTTAGTGAGAAGTTCAATGATGTCAAAAGAAAATATTATGTATATAATCAAGAGTTTTACGTTATAGTTCAGGCATTGAGGAAGTGGAGACATTACCGTTTGCCTAAAAGTTTGTTTTGTTTACTTATCATCAAACTTTACAATATTTGAATAGCCAAGGAAAGTTCAATCAAAGGCATTTGAAATCGGTTGAGTTTTTGCAGAGTTACACTTTCATTTTGAATCATAGGAGTGGGAAGTCTAATAGGGTTGCAAATTCCCTAAACAAGAGACAAAATTTGTTGACAGAGATGCAGTCAGAACTTTTTACTCTAGACAGGACCAGATGGTTGGATTTTATAGTCCAAAATGGAATGTTATTCAAAAGGAGCCAATTGTGCATTCCAAAGAGTTCCATGAGGGAGAACCTAATCAAAGAGAAGCATAGTGGAGGGTTGGTTGGACACTTTGGTCGAGGTAAAACTATTTCTCTGGTTAGTGAGCATTATTATTGGCAACAATTGCAACAAGATGTTAAGAAGTTTTTGCAAAGTTGTAGAATATGTCAGATGGCAAAAGGAACCAAGTAGAATACAGGGTTATATCAGTCATTACCTATACCAGAAAGGCCATGGGAGGATATTAGTATGAACTTTGTTCTTAGTTTACTGAGCACTCAGAGAGCACATGATTCTACTTTTGTGGTTGTCAACAGGTTCTTGAAGATGGCACTTTTCATTCCTTGCAAAAAGACTAATGATGTTGTTCATGTGGCAGAATTATTTTTCAGAGAAGTGGTGAGAATACATGGTCTACCCAAAGCATAGTTTAAGATCGAAATACTAAGTTTGTTGGGTACTGTTGGAGGACACTATGGAAGACACTAAAGATGAATATGAAGTTTAGCTTAGCACACCACCCATGGACTAATGGACACACAGAAGTGGTGAATATGAGTTTGGGGAATCTATTGAGGTTCTTAGTAGAAGATTAGCTCGAGGGGTGGGATCTAGTTTTACCATAGGTAGAATTCATATACAATAATTCTATCAATAGGAACACTAGAAAATCACCATTCCAGATTCTATGGAAGTAGTCCTAGAAATGCTTCAGAATTAAGGAAGTCGCACAATGGAGAAAAATCTAGTGTTGAAGCCGAAGACTTTATAGAACACTTGAAGAATTTGCATGAAGTGAGGAAGCACATTAATAAAATGAATATACAATACAAGGCTAAGGTAGACCAAAAGAGGCATAAGGAATTTACAATTGGAGATGAGGTTATGGTTCATATGAGAAAGGGGAGATTTCTAGTGGGAAAATATGAGTTGAAGATGAAGAAATTTGGACCATGCAAATCCTAAAGAAGCATGATTTAGGAAATGTTTACGAAGTAGTGTTGCCCAGTGAACTGAATATTTCACCAGTATTTAATATTTCAAATTTGACAGAGTATCATGAAGTATTGAAGATGAGATAGCAGAAGCATATGTCATACAGTTTGCATACAAACTAATTGCTACAACTTTTCACAAGAATTCCTCTTTATTTAGATGTAGGAAATAAATTATTTACAATGATGAACAATGCATGGAGATATAACCTATTTGCAATAACAAAAACCTGGAGATTATCGCAACTTGCAATTAAGACCCCAAAAAGCATTGTAGGTGTAGTCTGAAATAATTCTCAACCTTGGCGCCAAATATTCATGTCTATTGATGCACAAAAAACCCTCAACGTGCCTCTGAATCAACCCACACCTCTAACATAGGCTCACGCGACTGCTTATTACTTGCGGCTGCTTTTAAAAATTATTAATGTTGCTATTACAGACTGCATTCTGTATTATTTGATAATCTTCTGCCCCTTGCATCAATTCTTGAATGAACTGTAAAGTTAAACACTGATTCCTTCAATCAAACCCCAATTCCTTTGCTTGAGAGCACAATCATGGCTTCTGATATAAGGCAATCGCCATTGCACAATTTCACAAGATATCTCACCAGTTCAGAGTGCCAATAACTAGAGAAATTCAAAATTTCTCAAGCTAAATAAAGTTGCAAACCCTTGCACAACTCTCTTCACAAAATCAACAAAATAACAATGACATAGAATGAATCCATTTCTCTACCCTTCGGCATTTTATATTTTACATAACTTGTTAGTGTATTTTCTTTTATTGCATTTGAAATATCATATTTAATAACATTCCCATCCAAAGTTAGGCGCCAATATTCAAATAAACATTTAATAACATTTAATGATGACTTAGGCCCCATTAAAGTTATGAACTTTATAATTCCCCTTCTAAATACTTGATGCCAAAACCACTTGCTATTGAGTTGACTTTAAAAACATTAATATATGTTTTTCAAGCCCCACGTTGACTCAGGATAATAAATAAATAGGGCCCCATATAATCCCGTTCATTTAATGCACTTATAAGTCAATTGGCCCCATTTACTAAAAACTTTATTTTATAACTTTTAATAATTAATTATTAATAAAGAATCCTTTGTTAATAATTAATACCTTGAACTTGAGCCAATAAACTTATTCCACTTAATCAATTGATGAAGTCTGCTAATACCAAGTCCAGGTCCACTGCCAAAAATAGCAACATGTGCATAATTGACTTACTATAAATAGCAAATCCCTCAAACTTAGCCAACTAACCAATGAGTTAATCATTGTGCATACAATGAGTACGGGTGCCCCTGCCAAATATAGCAACTGCTCAACAATGACTTACTACAAATAGCAAGTCTCTGAATAACTGCTCTAGTCAAGGATACTGAATCTCAACATTGCCACCAAGCTGTTCATGTGCCCTGCTAAAGAAAGAAACCCCGACATTCCTAAAATAGACACTTACTATAATTAGTAAGTGTGCCAAACTGATCCAAACGAACAACAATCATGAACATCCCTGACCTATGGAGTGAGAATTGGCCTATAGTTTTGCAAACTCAGACCCTCTAACCATCTGTTTTAGCCTACGAGGGCCACGGATAGGCTAATCCAATCCACCAACCATGGTGAGCTAAAAATGGGACATTACACCTGCACCTCCTAAGCCATCAAAATTAAGACTTGTGGCACATATTTCAAAATACTTTTAAGCATAGTTGCACGGGTACTCGTACCCATACCCCTGGGATGCATAACGGGTACGGGTACACATACCCAAGTACCCGATACTCAGTGAGTACTCAGTGGAGAGCATCATAGCTAAGGACCTTCACTAAAATTTCTGATTTTTGTTTCAGTTTTTTGTTTACATATCAGCTTGCTGTTTATCAAGCTTAATTCAATATGTAATCAGTTTGAAACTTTGATAAAATATTGATTAATAGAAAGCTTTATCAGAAAGCATTATCACTGTTCGAGTCGGAAGTTTATCATTTGCAATATGTCATTGTTATATAATTTATGATCTTCTTGTTCATGTTTAAAGTTTGTCTTCTTTGTTATGCATCGAAACATTTAGCTTATATTATAATTACAAACATATTGCAAATCTGAAACTGCAAACTTTATCACTGTTCTTGTTTCTGAAAACTCATTATCACGACTTATATTTTCAGATTTTCTATAAAATATTAATTATATTAAAAAATATTGATGTACCCAACTACCCCCGTCCCCTGTTTTGAAAAATACCCGTACTCGTACCCGAAGTACCCAAGTACCCTCGTCCCCGTGCAAGCTTGCTTTTAAGTTTTTCTTAAATGAACTTATACATCTATTTCCCACAATGGACACCAAGAAGTCATTGAGATGTTTAACAAATATAAATCCTTCATTTGTCTATGGTGTCTATGTGTTTGGTTAGCTTTTGAGCTCCTACAATACACTTTTATCAAGGGCTTTCCAATTGTAAGTGGATGTACTTTTGAGTCAAACTGACTGAATCAGTTCAGCCTGGACATTAACATGATTTCTTTCTCTCTTTGTAGGAAATTTGTCTTCCTCCTATAAAAAGAACCTTGTAAACATGGATTTTATGATTCTTATAAGGACTATTCTTGTCATTCACAGTATGTTAGTTTGTATTTTCTTTTATATTTGTAATTTGTGCACAGACATAAATGTTCACAGTTTTCAATAGAAAGCTGGCGTAAAAAGAAGTTGAACCAGGCAACAGGTTCAAAAGTTTGGTGTATCTTAAGGGGCAAGGGAGAGTTGTGGGTTGCCATATTTGGAGATCAGTCAAGTTTATAAATTATGCAAATTCACATATTTACAGATATACTGATTAAATCAAATTTTATGCAAGACAACAATTACTTAATATACTAAAAAAGGAATAACCTTCTTGTGGTTAAATACTTTTAAATCAGTATTTTTGTTCAGAGCTGGGTTAAGGGGTCTGGGAGGATTTTCTGCATTTTAGTAATGCTTTTTGTTTCCTAAGGATTAGTAGCCAATTGGTATTTATACAATAAATTTGGCATCTTTTACAGGTTTTAAGTTTTGTTCCAGACATATTCCGCTGACCTAAACATTGACCAAAACAGTTAACTATGAATGGAGCATGCATCACATCAAACATCACCTATCATTGATGTCTCCATGTCCTAACTGGCCACTTGTTCCCCTGCCCCAAGAGAACACATTATGCTTATCTGTAACTGCAACCGTATGTCTCCATCCACAGGACACCTGCACAACTTTCTGCAAATTAAATGATTAAAGTTAGCTTTATACTAGAAAAGTGGACCAGATGCCAAAATAGAATTCTGAACTAGGAAATAAATATAGAATTATACTAATAAATGTTAGATTAATTTATGATCTGCTAGATAAATGCAATTCAATGGCAGCAAACTATTTTGTCAAGCGCGGCAATACATATTGAAGAAACATGCCTGTTCAACTGGAAGTGTCACTGGCAATGGACTACAGTGATCAATATTATCCCCAACACCAACCTGCCCAAACTGCAAGACAGAGAATTATAAACAACAGAATCTACTTTTCCCTTCCTACAAATTACAAGTAAATCCATCTATAATTGGAATTTAAGGGAGATTTATAGTAGCTGCCATATCAAAAAGCATGGCCGTGAACAAAATATTTTCTAGCAATAGCTACCATTAATCTTAAACTAGAAGCAGAAATTCACAAACTGTTATGATTATCAATCCAGAAATAGGTACAGCGAAGTAGAATGCATACAAAATCTATTATAAAAGTACCACATTAATGGCATCAACTACAAATATGCATATTATGTTAGGAAATTTAAGTTGTCATTAGTGAAGACAGATGCAAACACCATTCCCACCAGTAGATATTCACCAGTAAATCACTTGTATTGCTTTATAGGCACCGGTAGACTAGAAACAGAGTATATGCACCGGTAGACTAAACAAAGGAAATGCACCAGTCGACCGAATAGATACATTGTACCGGTCTTATATTGCATACAGGGATGGACCGGGTATAAGATTGATACCGGTCAACAGCATGCCTATCCGCACGAGTGAATGCCGAGCTCTTTAAGTTAAAACCAGAATATGCGGGGCATCCACAGTTTAGAACTGAAGTTAGCTTTTTAACAGGAGTTAGTTTTATTTCTACGCGGATGTTTCAAGGTAAACTCAAAATCAGAACACAAAACTTTTTGTTGTTGCATGAATTATGGTCGAGTTTACAGCCTGGCAGTTCTATGAATTAGGATTTCATTGAGATGAAATTTTGCATAAATACAGGTCATAGGACACAAGAAAAGTGTCATTGATTATACTAAACAAGAGAGAGTTATCTTTTGAGAAGAGCTACAATTACAGAGATGAAAGGCAAAAAGGATCAACAACCAGGCAGAACAGTAAGATCAACAAGCATGATCTAATTAGACAAAGAGTGTCAATTCAGATCATTGCTTTTATTTTGTGAAAGCATATTCAAATCCCTTCATCAGGGTGAACCCTAACAAGTTCTTTGTATAAATCCTTTAACTGAATAACATCTTTGTTGATGTTGAAAGTCCTTTAACAAGGCGGCTCCTAACAGAGTTAAGATCTTAACCAATCTTCTACCAAATCCCTTAACCAGGAAGCACTCTTGCAAGTGCCTTGTAAGCTCCTAAGAGGGCGTCTTTATTACTGCAGTAGTGAAGTTGTGAGCTCTGTCTCACCATGGTTTTTTCCTTCTAACCGAGGGTTTCCACATATACACAATGTGTTGATCTGAGTATTTCTATTTCTGTTTGTAAATGATTGTTTACATTCTATTTATCTTGCAAGATTCATTATATAAGTGTGAAATTGCAATAGAAATAGTATTTGTTGATTCACCCCCCCTCTTAGTAACCGGTTAGGAATAACAATTGGTATCAGAGCCTAGTTCTCTAAGATATAAAGCTTAACCGCTTGAGTAAAAGATCATGGAGGGTTACAGGTATCAGAAACAGCTTAAGGAAGCCAACGACATCATTGCCTCTCTAGAAAATAGGTTGAGAAGATCCCTTGCTAAAAGAAAAGAGCTAGCTTTGCAGTTAAGTGAGAGCAATGAAACAATTGATGAACTCTCTAGGCAGAGTGGATCAAATGAAGCTGAGGAGGCAATCTCTGAGCTCATGGAGAGGAACCCGATCCTAACTGATCAGATCTCCAACCTAAAGAGGGAACAAGAAGATAATGCCCTAAGGATGACTGAACTGATTGAGAAAAAGAGGAAAGCTGAAGATGAAAGAAACACAACAGTCAAGTCCTTAACAACCTCTGAGAGAGCAAGTAATCTGGCAGATGAAGCGGTAAGGGAAAATGATCTTGTCGTTCTGCAACTTCAAGAAGACATGCAAATTGTCACTCAAGAAAACGCCAACATGCAAAAAGGTTGGCATGATAGAGATGAAGCATGCAAAACACTGGCTATAGAGTTGTATCAACTGAAGGAACAGATGAAAGAACTTGAAGAAAGAAATGAAACCTTAGGAAGATACAACGAGAGCTCGATCAAGCTTGATGAGCAACTCAAAGCTCAAAGAAAGCACAAAGATCCCACCGGACTAGGTTTCACCGGTCAAGACACCAAGGGGATTGGTGAGTCATCAGGAGCCAACAAAAGCAAGAAGGAAAAGAAGAAACTGGAAGAACAAAAGGGTACAAAGACCTTCAACATTTCTTGCAAACACTATGGGAAACTAGCCCATAAAACAGGCAACTGCAGAAATGCACCGGTAAAGCCAACTAACAGTTACTACAAAAACTGTTGCAAACATGGCCACAAGACCAATGAATGTTGGTCTAGCCCAACAAGTGTGTCCAGTGGAAGCAGGGGAAGTTTCAAGGGCTACTGCTATGCATGCAACAAGTTTGGACATAAAGCTGATGAATGCATTCAGATCCCCACAGAGACTGGTATTCCCCAAAAAGAATAAAAACCGGAGCACAACCAATTGTGCTAACTGTGGCATGCACAATCACAATGACTCCTGGTGCAAATCACCTAACAAGAGAAGGGTGAATCCATGGAAGGCAACCGGGATAGTTTGCTACACCTGCAACAAAGTTGGACACCTAGCTAAAGACTGCAGAACCCGGCCAATGAACAAAAGGAAAAGATCGGTTAAACCGATGGAGAAGACCTCGTCTTCAAATGAGAAGAACAACAAAGGAAAGAAGACCGAGAAATAAGTCAAGCAAATTTGGTTTAAGAAGGAATCAAAGAGCTCCACTAAGGAGAAGACAGAGGAAAGATCATCATCTGCAGATGGTGATATCTCTTCAGCAAACTGAGCCTAAATGGCTTAGAGGGAAACAGTAGCTCGTCTACTGTTCCCGGTAGGACTGGTGAGAAACAAACTCACTCAGTCAAGAAGACTAACCGGACAGGTAAGTGTTGATCAACCGGGGTTTGTTCAGAAAGGAAAAAGCCTGAATTACCGGTTGGCAAAACGGAAAGAAAGGTTAGGTGAGGCAATTAATGTTGTAGCCGTTAAACGAATAGTTACCATTTGGTAATTACCGTTATGCCCTAACTCAATATAAAGAAAGGAGAATTACTCATTTACTTTTACTTTGCGATTTTGTGATTAACAATTTCTTATGCTTGAGTAATATTCTCGTGCTTTGATCATCGTAAGATATTGTCTATAATACCAATCAAGCGACTTTCTGTATAAACCGGTTATCAAGAAATGGCATCATCATCCTCCGTTGTCAAGCTGATCAAAGGAAGCCAAGTCGACCAACCTAGATACGATAATATTGTGGTTCAAAACAAGAAAACGACATGGCTGGTGCACTATCGTATGTGCCAAATGGAGTCCTCATGACTGAAGATGTCACGGCCTTCATTCACACTAAGTAGGAAGAATTGGGTGAGACCTACATCCAAAGTGAGTACCTCTGGCTATGCGAATATGGAAGACTTCCTGATAAATGAGCAAAACTGGTGTCTTCTGGACTAATCAACGAAGTTTGTTAACTCACCGTCTTCCGACCCGACTGCATTCAACTGGTTCTTAATCGTCTTCATGAACTAGGTTTCTGGCTCACAAAGGGAGTATGCAATCAAATCACGAATGAAGACCTGCATCGAGTGACCGGGTACAGTCAAGAAGGGGAAGCACTCACCCTAAGAACTATCTCCAATGTTGTCGTCACTAAGTTGACAAAGTCGAAATTTGATGGTTGACTTATGACCGTAAATGACATCGAAGACAAAATCTATCAATCCAGCAACCTAAATAGCATACCGGGAGGAGCCATTCATGTTGCTCACAGGATAGTGCATGACAATGCTCAGTACGACATCTGCTCAATGCTTCGAGGACAGATATTTGAAAATATGAAGAAGCTCGGCATTGTAAAGAAGAAATCAATGAAGTACTGGACCCTACTGGTATGCCTTTACTTCTACTACTCAAATTTCTTCCTAGGAATTGGAAAGCTGACATGAGGAACCGATCGACCGGTTATGCACCAAATAAGCGAAATGGCCAACCAACTGGGAAACCAGTTCGGTAAACTAAATGACCAAGTACTTTAAGGCATTCCAATTGCGAATGTGCGCCAAGGAGAGGGTGTCTTCAACCATTGTTGACTTGTACAAAGATGATGTATGTTTTCTGGTATCCACCGACCATTGCATCATACAAGCTTTGGAACCGAGAACTGAGTACACTCCTGAACTGGGTTACGAGATCAACTCCAAGACAACTAAGGCATATGCAGATGACTTGACCGAAGCTGACCTAGATCTGTCTGCTTACCAGTTTGGTACCCATGAAGAGATCCAAGATAATCTGAAGAAAAGGGCACCAATCAAGAACGTGCATCTCAAGAGGACATCCACGCCAAAGAAGAAACTGGTGACAGAACAGCCCAAGGCTCAAAGGAAGAGAGGTCAGCCGGTACCCAGCACTCAAGGGGAAGAACAAGAAGAAACAGAAACTGAAGAAACAATTCCTCTAGTCGAAAAGAGGAAATCCGGTAAACCGGTGAAGGACGATCCATCGAGAGGAAGAAAGCCCACAATTGATGAATTTGTGGCAAGATTGGAAGAATCTTGTGGAATGGGTCCTGCCAGCAGAAGATATCAATTGGCCAATGAAGAATATAGGAGAAAAATAGGAGTAGTTCACTATATCTACAAATTCAACCTATCTCCTACTGGACTTCATAAGATTGTGCCTGATGATCTCCAAGAAATTCTTGAAGCTAGATGAAAAACTTCAATGGACAGAGAAAAGAAGTTGAGAATTCGAGCTCTACTTGAGGTTCAGAACCATCTTACTCTGGACGAGGCCACTCAACAAGCCGAACTGCATAAGCAAAATTTCAAGACAAAGAGGAGGATCGGTCAAATGCTTATTGGTGAAGCTGAGAGGGTTCATGAAGATGGAGTAGCAATATGGACCAAACTTCTTCAAACCCAGAAACAAGCAGAAGAAGCACACCAAAGGACAACTGAGCCACTGGTCATTGATACCGGAAAAGGAAAAGGAGTACTTGGAGCAGAAGTACCTGTTAAAGAGAAGATTCCTACCGGACCGGTCATTGTCAACATCACTAATGATAAATACAGTGTTCCAGCTCGCCCAACCATTCTTGTCTCTCCAGAAAAAGGTAAGACTCGCACCATGACTGTCAATGATATAGTTGATGAGGTGCTGGATTTTGGAGAAGTAGACAATGCAGCTAGATGGTATAGTGTGCTAGGAGAAGAGGATAAACAGGCAGTAATAGTAGCTCTAGTGGAAACTTTTATGGATTACATCAGAACTCCAAGGGACTATAGGTCCAAGTTTCCCCCTGAACTCAATTCTAGGCTAATGACAAAATGGAGAACCGGTCTAGGCAACAACACTAAAATTAATAAGGAGACATTGTCAAAGGTCAGACCTGGTCTCAATGAAGAGAGAATCAAGCTTCTACCAGAAGAAGCATCAATGAACTTGGATACCAAGTATAGAGTTGCCAAAATACTCAACGGGTATGAAAACGAAGTCTATAAAGAGACTCTAGATTTTTGGCAGCAGTATGATTTTAGTGCTCTTGAGGGAACAAGTCCATGGGATCAAATTCAACCAGCACAAGAACCATCGGTTCAATTCACTTCTTGTGAAGAACCTACAATCGATGAGGAGAATATTCATACAGAACAGTTCAGATCTGGTGAACAAATGAATCTGGGAGAGTCATCAATCAAGATGACCACTAACAACACTACAGGTGTTGAAGAAGAAATTGTTGTGGGTGATTTGCACATAGCAGAAGAGTAGCACAAGGAAAAAGTCCCAACCGAAAAGCAATTTTCACAGGAAGAGGAAAAAGAGGAAATCGAATCATTAAGGCAGCGGTCATACCAGGTGTTGTACCATTATGACAGCGGCCATACCGAATGAACAAAAATTATGCCGCTAGAGTGAAAGAGGAAATCGAACAAATGCTCGAGGTTGTGATTATTTTCAAGGTTCAAACTAGTGAATGGGTATCCCCCATCGTGATCTCTCTCAAGAAGGATGGAAACCAGATCCTGATTTGTGTCGACTTCCGATGCCTGAACGCAGTTACTATTAAAGACCCATTTCCCATTTTGTTTACAGATTCTATCCTCGAGGAGGTAGCTGGCCACAAAATCTATTCATTCATGGACAGATTTTCTAGCTACAATCAGATATCAATAGCAGAAGAGGATAAACTGAAAACAACCTTTGTGGTGGACAACGGAGTATATGCCTACAACTGAATGCCATTCGGTCTTTGTGATGCATTAGCCACGTTCCAAAGAATAATCCTCCATATATTTGATAAGATGTCCATCGGTAACTTTAAGGCTTTCCTCGATGATTGGTCCATCTATAGAAACCCCTAAATCTCGGCACGAAAGCAGAAGCGAAAGTCATCCTCGTGGGGGATGATTGGAATCTAGTTTTAAAAGCTGGCACGTTCAAAATCCTTATCGAATACAAAGATTTATTCGCGTGGACGTACAAGGACTTGAAGGGTGTCCTACCCGAACTATGTGTTCACCATGTTTTGTTGGTACCAAGTGTTGTACCAATTATGCAACGGCCATACTGAATGAACAAAAATTATGCCGCTAAGGTGAAAGAGGAAACTGAACGAACGCTCGAGGCTGGGATTATCTTCAAGGTTCAAACTAGTGAATGGGTATCCCCCATCGTGATCTCTCTCAAGAAGGATGGAAACCAAATCCGAATTTGTGTCGATTTTCGATGCTTGAACACAGTTACTATTAAAGACCCATTTCCCATTCCATTTACAAATTCTATCCTCGAGGTGGCTGGCCACGAAATCTATTCATTCATGGACGGATTTTCTGGCTACAATCAGATATTAATAGCAAAAGAGGATAAACTGAAAACAACCTTTGTGGTGGAAGACGGAGTATAATGCCTACAACCAAATATCATTCAGTCTTTGTAACGCACCAGCCACCTTCCAGAGAATAATCCTCCATATATTCGAAAAGATGTCCGTCGTTAAGTTTAAGGCTTTCCTCGATGATTGGTCCATCTACAGTGGGGAGGAGACACATCTGAAGGCCCTAGGTGAATGCATGGACAGGTGCTGAAGGGCACGACTTGCACTCAACACCAAGAAATGTTGATTTATGGTGCCTCAGGGAAGACTATTGGGGCATATCGTGTGCAAAGCGGGACTCAAAACCGACCCCGATAAAGTTCGAGTGATTGTGGATATGGAATCTCCACGAGATGTCACTAGGGTTAAATCCTTCATGGGACATATGGCTACTGTCGAAGGTTTATTAAAAATTTTGCCCAAATATCCTACCCCCTCGACAATCTCACCAGACAGGGAGAACCCTATGTATGAGGAATGGCTCAAGAGTAAGCCTTCAGAGAATTCAAATCACGACTGTTGGGAGCACCCATTTTGGCTTATCCGAACTAGGACAATGAATTCCATGTGCACGTCGATGCTTCCAACTTTGCCATAGGTGCGACATTGGCTCATGTTGGTATCCATGGGTTGGATCACCCAGTCTACTTCGCTAGCAACATACTCTCAAAGGCAAAAAAGAATTATAGTATGACAGAAAGAGAGGCCCTCGGCATGGTCTATGTCGAGCAGAAGTTTAGACACTACCTGCTCGCGACCCCCTTCACATTTTATATAAACCACCAAGTATTAATCTACTTAGTGAATAAACCAATAATCCAAGGACGGGTGAGCCGATGGTTGTTGCTACAAGAATTTACCTTCACCATTATAGTACGGCCGCGCAAAGTCACGTGATTGCAGATCAACTGTCGAGAATCAAATCTGGAGAGCCCGCCGATGGGGTGAATGATGATTTTCCAAATGCGCACCTATTCCATATCGCGATTTTACCGGCGTACACCGGCGTTGATGAGTACCTCTCCACGTCGCAGTTCCCCCGAGAAATGCCACCAGGAGAATGACAGAAACTAGTCCTAAAAAGTCGAACGTTCCAACTGTTTAACAGGCTTCTCTACAAGTTGGGGCCAAACAAAGTCCTCCGACGACGCATGGAGTAAGAAGTTCCAAGTATTCTAAGGGAAGCACATGAGGGACCGGCGGGAGGACATATGGGGCCTAATACAACAGCTAGGAAGGTACTACTGGCCGGATTGTGGTGGCTGACCGTGCACAACGACGCCAGGGAGTGGGTCGTTAGCTGTGACACGTGTCAGCGGGCAGGAAAACCACTTAAGACGGATTTCGTGCCCTTAAACCCCTCGGCTACTAAGGAATTGTTCGAGAGATGGGGACTGGATTTTGTGGGACCTTTGAAAATCAGTAGACCTCAGCGATGCACATATATAGTGGTGGCTACGAAATACCTAACAAAATGGGTAGAAGCACGTGCACTACTTGACAACACGGTTGTGAGTACAGCGCAGTTCGTCTATGAACAAATCATCACTCGATATGGCATTCCAATTCAGCTGACAAGTGACAGGGGAGGTCACTTCGTGAACCATGTAGTAAAGCTCCTCACGACAAAATTTAAGATTTTTCATTCTCTATCCAACCCATACTATCCGAGAGCGAATGGCCAGGCTGAGGCTACAAACAAGATTTTGGTCTTTGTAATTTACAAGTTGTGTGGTGTGGAGAAGACTGGGAGGAGAAGTTACCCTCAGTCTTGTGGGCCTACCGCACCACCTACAAGGTAACCACGGGCCAGACAACCTTTCAGCTGATGTATGGCTAGGAGGCTGTGGTTCCAATGGAATTTATGGTGCCAAGTCTCTGCATAGCTATTGACAACAAACTTGGCGACATGGACAGTCTTCGGGAACGCCTATATGCCCTAAATAAACTGGATAAACGGAGGATGATGGCACAGTGGGCAACTGACGTTGCTCAACAACGAAGAAAGCATTGGCATGATAAGCATATCTGTCGGACAAGGTTCACGCCGGGTCAACTTGTTCTTAAGTACAACGGGCGAAATGAGATTAAGCGGAAAATTTAAGGTGAAATGGTTGAGTGCCTATAAGATCCGAGAAGTCGGGAGCAACGGAGCAATTAAGTTATGGGCACTCGACGATACGAAGCTTCCGGACGCGGTCAATGGATCTAAGTTGAAAATTTATCATGAACGGCCAGACAAAAGGCCCAGGTTGTGCACGGAGGATAATTATACTTCTAAAAAAAAAAAAGAGAGAACATCGTACGGCGAGTGGGAGCCAACGTAGGAGAAAATAGTCGAGCTGTACAGTGGTTTGATCGTACGGCATAAAAGACCGTACGGCCAAATCACCCTACGGTGAGAAGTTAGGAGAGGCGGCAAACAAAACCGCACGGGGAGCCAAGTAGAAGAAAACGGCGTACGACATGAAAACAGTAGTCGTACGGCAATAAAAGACGATGTATTCATAACTGTACGACAAAGAGAAATCAGCAGACCGTTAAGCAGCACCACATCTGTACAGAAAAGGTAAATAGGCGAGTTGGAGTTCGTACAGCAAACACGTGCAATAGAGAAAAGGAGGAACAACACCGTACGAAAGGAAGTCTCGAGGGGAGAAGCCTGTACAACGCATCTATATACACAGCAAGCCAAGAAAAAGTGCACCGTATGAAATCGACACGTGAAGGAGAAGAATGGAACCGGGTTGGCATACAACCGTACGGTACCCTATATAAAAGAGAGGAAGGTGCCAGCAGGGCAAATTTAATTCGTGACCGTGGCAAGTGGAAGTCTGGTGCAATCATACAAAGCCACTAGGTAGTTAGGGATTTCTAAGCAATCATTTTTTCATACAAAAGAAGGCAAGCAGAGAGAAACGGTTAATGGACACGAGAAGAAAAAAACTGAACTGGAGGAAGCCACTACAAGCATCCAGCACAGCCATGGAGAAATACAAACGAATGTTGCCCTCGCGAGTAAAAGTTGCAGGCAAAGAGAGATTGAGGCCCAGGGTGCAGATGTCGACCTAGACAGCTATAGTCACTCCACAAACAGTGACATTTGAAGGATTGAATGGAGCCGAGTGCAGGCAATCGTAGCAAAACACGCCAAATGATGATTTCACGAAGGCGCAACTCCATAAGGCCGAGGTACATTGGCCCATTCAAATGTCAGTTTTCAATATCCGGGAATACGAGGGAGCTCTCTGAATCATGATTGATGCCTTTGATAGATTCAGCCAGACGAGTACCTTCAACTACCATGGTCATCCGATCACCATCACATTCGTTGCTACTGATTTTACAAGGGTTTTTGGCATTTCTTGCAGACATGGGAAATAGGTAGCAACGAAACCAAAGATGGACGAGGAAAAAGTAAAATGGATATCTCTAGTTTCGAAGGCATTGTCACCAGCGGAGTTAGACTCCATTGCCTCTGCCTCTAAGGGTCGTGGTATTAAAAAGACCTTCATTGCACCAAGGGAATGGCGTGCAATAATGGATGTCGTGAAGAGTAGATTGGCAGGTTCTAGTCGAGCCTCAAACATCGCCATCCCATAGCTTCTACTTATGAATGGTCTTCGGAATGAAATAGTATATGATTGGGCGACATTTCTAGCAAAGCACATGTACGAATTTCTCACATTACGGTGTAGGACATTTTACATGCCGCACTACGCCATTGGATTCTTTCTCGAGGCTACCGACAACAAGTTCCAGTAGACAAATGGGAGGTACAGCCGCAGGCCACCTTGGCACCGGGTGAGCCTCCAATTTTCTATTGGCGACACTTGGATATGGGGGGTTCACAGGCAGGTTCGAAGCGAAAATCCCAAATGGTTGCCTCTGAGTCTGAAGGAGACGACGGCCTGGGCAGTGATAGTGCAGAGGAATCAGAGGATTCTTCTCGAGTGAGCGGAAGTGATAGTTTTCGCATGAGTGACAGAGAGCCAACCGGAAGGGTAGTGACCCCTACTCTAGGAGCCACCTCGGAGGGGAGAGTTCTATTTGCGCCTTCACTTCTGTCGGCAAGTGTGCCTACATCTGCTACCATACCAGTACCCGGGTTTGGACATTTGCACACTCCAGTGACTCTTTCCCATTCCCCAACGCAGCCACTAGCAGTGACAACGGAGCCCGCCACGAAGGTGGCACCTGTCGAGATTCAGCCCGAGAGACGGGTAGTGGTGGTTCCAGGAGGTGATGTGGATCTTGGCGGGAAACAGGTCCTGGAGGCTGGGTTGGAGTCAATGGGGTCGGGAGCTGCTCCAGATGCAATGGCAGTAGATGCATGGCTCACCCAGTTCCAGATGATCCCTAGACAACCTATTGGACCCCCTTCTTCCCTATCGAGACAGACAATTGCCACCACCACGCGCCAAGGTAGTTGAATTTGAGGACTGCAGTGTGGGCACTCAACATATTCCCGGTGGAGGTGAGGATGCGGGGCCACAGGGTCCAACCCCACCACAGCTAGAAGCTACACCTATATAGGAGCCCAAGAGTGAGCTAGTAGCCATGGGAGCATTCATGGTGGAGATCTCCGAGATGGGGGAAAACATGCTTGAGATGGGACAGAAGCTTGCAACTTCCATGCGGACTATCGGGCTAGATGTGGCAGCAAGGGCCGTGAGCCGCAGTGTTGATTTTCTCACTGGGCAATGTGAGGGAGAGTTTGCGAGGTGGTTTCTTTCTGAGGGATGGCCTACTATAGAGACTTCTGCGATGTTGTAGGCATGGCAAGCCCTGCGCCTCCCCGGAGGACATCAGTTGTATATGTTGCTCCAGGAGTTGGAGCAAGGCTTCCGAGTTGCATATTTGGAGATGCAGAGGGCTCAGCATGTAGGAGGTGTGGCCGAGGAAGAGAAGGGGGTAGTCGTTGCAGCTCGGGAGGAGCTCGCCACTCGTCTTCAGGCTGTTGAGGTTGAGTTAGTCAAGGAGAGGGATACTCGAGTAGCCTTGGAGTTCAGGCAGGAGGAGGTGCTACATTCAAAGAGTCATCTGCGGGATGAGTTGGCTCAACTGCAGCAATAGTTGGCGGCCGCACGGGAGACAGTCGATCGAAAGGAGAAGCAAATTTTGGAGGCAGCTCTCATGGTGAAGACAATGCAAGAACGACAGTTGCTTGCGGTGCGTGATCTAAAACACAGGACTGAGCAGCTTCTTGAGCTCCAAGCACGCACACCTACTACACCGGGTCCTTCATCAGGAAAGCTTCCTCTACCCCCTCCTTTATGATTTTTTTGTTAGTAGTTTATTCATCCCATTTTGTTGTAAGTTCCAAAAATTTTGTATGATGTCGTCTGGAGACGACTTTCTTTTTGGGGGCATGATGTTGTCAAGAAAATGGGTAGTTAGACGATTAGCCTGTCCAAGGGAGTTACACAGATGCAACCGTTTGCCTCGTATCCCCTCGATCATTATATGTATGTATTCTCCTCTTGAAGGAAGACAAGGATATAGTGATGCAGATTTATACTTGTACTGGGTGATTATGAACTGAATATAATGCTCTTATGTTCTCGTTACATTTCCTGTTGAGTACTTTACTTTCTAAATGTAATTAGTCTTTGTTACCCCACGAGGGTAAACAATATATACAATGAGGAGTGCATACAACTTCATATTTGATCCTCACATACAGGATATTCATCGTAGCCAGAGCTCATCAACACATGAGTTTGTAGATTTATTTGATGACTTGGTTGGTATGAAGACAGGGGGCAAGTCCAGTTTGCTAGTTAAGTTACTTCAGTGGGATGTTCCTATTTTTTGCATCTTCAATTCGAGCATTGAGTTTAGTTTCATACACTCTTCTATTTGTACAAATGGTGATGGTGTTGTCTTTAGAGGAGTTTGGTGATGATAGGGACATTACACATGTCTATCAGTGGGATCCAGACGGACTGTTGTGTTGCATTGGTTTCTGGTGATTGCTTGGGTGCACGCAATCTCAGGGAGGGACGACTGTAATGTCCACATTTTGAGTGAGCATCTAAGTTCAAGATTTAGCCTATTACTAGGTCCTTGTAGGCTAATACTAGTGATTAGAGGGCCCTAATGTGGGTTTTGGCCTGTTTTGAGGGACTTACTATTTATAGCAAGTCAACGGTTGGTTCTGATGAGCTCAAATGAATTAGAGGAATTAAATGATGCTCTCAGTTTTTATTCTCAGCTTCCGGTTTGGGCTCCAAGATCCTTGGAGGGAGCGTCCATGTTTAGGAAGTCACTCCATCAGGTTCATTCGTCTTTCATCACCATGGTCATGCTTGTGCTGTCAGATTTCGATTCCAATGCTTCTTCAGTCATTTTCGCAAGACGGGTGAATTATGATGATTATTTAATTAAATAAAACAAGGACCCTTTGTGTCAGAATAACATTATTTTAATGGAAGGGTCATTTTCATCACTAAAGGAGAGGGAAATATAATAGTTTATTATATTTCACATGTGCAACCATAAAGCAAGTAGCTTTTAAGTGAAAAGTGTCATTGAGAAGCTATTGAATTAAATATTATATATACAACCTTGTGGAGAAAGTCAAATTCATTCTTGGCTTTGCTTTTTAAATTCATCGTATTTTTTGCTGAAGAGTTTCAACAAGGGTTTGTGAGGACTGATTCCTCTTGGTTTGCACTTTGAATAACTGAGAAATTGTGGTGAATTGTGCTCTGAACATCAAAGAATTAATTCTGATTATTCTGGTTACAATTTGGTGCCATTGTATACCAATTTTCTTTTATCTTTGCTAAGAGTTCTTCAAGGGTTTTGATTTTCTCCTGAATTGTATATTGGCTTAGTGTTGCGTTGAGAGAATTCCTATCAGTTGGGCGTCTTATATCTTAACAGCGAACAGATTTGTATGTGCAGTGAGCAACATCAAGAGGGCTGCGATTAATGTATGTGAGCTGCGATTTAAGGAAGAAGGCCACCTTGTGTCTGTGGCAGTGTTTCAACTTCCCAAGGCTGTGAATGAAGTTCATTTAGTGCTGCATCTATCATCCCAAGGGCAGCGATTCACCATTAGAAGCTGTGTTCAAGCCAATAGCAACTGCACTTCCATCTTAATAAGGCATATATTTTAAAATTACAAAAGAATTGCAAAAACAATTCAAACAAAAAAAAACATCATCATTCAGCATTGATAAAGCAAGAGCCAGCACGGCTCTTTACTCTCTCTCTCTCTCTCTCTCACACACATACAAGAACTTTTCAAATATATTAATATATTATAGAGGGGGGAAAAGGGAGAGAAATGTTAATAACTGATCACAACAATATCAATATGTAAAATAATCATGAAGCAGTAGTATAATAGCATTATAAATTTCAATGAAGCTTTAAAACAATAGTGTCAAACATGAATAATCCATGGTCTATATCAATTTTGGTATAACTTGTTTTATTCTTTTATATCTATTCAAGTGTGTTCCAGTGTTTGTAGTTAGCTTTTCCCTTTGAACTCTTTGGTAGGTTTTATACTCTTGTTCAAAATGTCAAGATTCCTATATCAATTTTGTTATACCTTGTTATCATTGAGCCATTTACATATTTTTTCCATCCATTCAGAGTTGTTCGTCGGTTTCTCATAACATTATATTTGCTGTTGTCTATTCTGAATGTTGTGAAGCTCAAATGTAGTCGGTCAGGGGCTGTTCCAGTGTGTTCCACTGTTGAGAGTTAGCTGTTCCCTTTGAACTCTTTGGTAGGTTTTATACTTTCGTTCAAAATGTCAGGATTCGTATATCAATTTTGGTATACCTTGTTTTAAATGAGCTATTTACATTTTTTTCCATCTAGTAAGATTTGTTCATCTGTTTCTCATAAGATTCTGTTTGATGTTATCCTTTCTGAATGTTGTGAACCTCAAATGTAGTCAGTCTACATTGGCTTAATGTGTTCTTGTGTGTGTGTCTGTATGTGTGGCTGTTACTGAGATATTCTACAAAAAAACTATCCCAATATGGTTGCAGTTTTTAAACATGGGATCTCGTCATATCTTCTGTACTCTGATTAAGTCTTTTTCTTAGCTTGTTTTTACACCATTGGTTTACACAACTAAAGTTTGTTTATGTTCCTAAAGGTTGAAATCTACCCTGGTAAGGAATTTTCTTGTTAAGGTCCCTATAACAACACTTCTTGACAAATCTATTTGGAAGTATTTTAAATACTAAGAATTGGTATAAGATGTGTAGCATTATAAGTCATATTAAATTAAATAGAATTATCCATTTTATCTCATCACGTCAAAGGAACTTTTTAAGGATTCATTAAAATTCTTGAATATACTCTCTATGCTCAAATAAGCAATGTTCTAGAGAAATGCACAAACAAAAATCGAGTTATAATACAATACATATCTTGTGTCAAAACAATGACACTACATAAATGATAAAAATATACACATACACGCACAGAAATTAAGAATCTTTTGGCATTGCCTTTTTCCCCAAAAAGATTAGATGGATGATTTTAGAGGTTAGCACAACTTTGAAACAAAATCTATGCTGAACTATATCCAATATTATAGAGAAAATTTTATTTCTTCCTCTATGATTTTTACATTGATCTAATATATTTTAATTTATTTTTTCTCTACTTTTCTAGTTCTATTGTCCTGACTTTTCTCTTTCATAAGATAGATTTGATGTGTTACCTTGTTCCATCCCCAACCATATATTTGTCCCTCTTTATCAAGAGCCATTGTATGTCGCCAACCACCAGAAATCTGTAAATCAGGTAAGCCGATATTATTAAAAGTAATCTAAAAACTAAACAAGAAATTTACTGTGTGCATAAACATAAAAGCTATGAACTCCATCTAATGGATGAGAAAAACATCATCTTTGTGCATTTTGAACAATCTCATTTGTCCACTGTCATTGAATTATTCTTATGACATGGTATTTAATATAACAGTTTAGAACTAATTTGTGTGTTCCCACAATAATAAGGCATGTATATAGTCTTTATTCAATAAGTTTCTGTCAAAGTAAATGTTAACCACTTAAACTTACAGAAAATGTGCATTATTGATAGAACCAACATGCTCCACTTCAGATGTTATGAATGTCATGAAACAACTTGCACAATAAAAGACTATAACATGAAATATGATGCAAATACTTGACAATAATACATCACTTCGAGGGGGTTACCTCCAGAAGACTTCAACTAAAACATAATGCTCAATATGTTGATAATAACCATAGTTTGAAGACTTGGACTGGGACTCGACACAGCAGCCTAAATTATCAAGACAGAACCTGAAATTTTGGCACAATCGACAAATGTACCTTCCAATTCGTGGGGTATTCCATTGCATCAACCTTTAGATAGCTATTCTTCAGTTGTGTATCAGCAATGCAAAGTCAATATGTCTTCACTTTGGCTAAGATTGTCATAACCACCTTCGATTTTATATATTTTTTGTTTGATAATATGAAAGCTCAACATGAACATATCAACAATGATATTTTTCTGTCGTAAAGTGTTGATAAAGATTACAACACTGATTAAAGTGCTAATAAAAAATGGTACTAACTACATCACTTCTCAAAGTTGCCCAAAATGCATAGACCCAAAACCCAACTAGAAATAACAGTGGAATACCTTAAATAGATGGCTAGAAAGCTGATTGCAGTTTGGTAATGGCCTGAAAGCACATTGTTACTGTCTGAACAGCGAGAGAAAAAACCCAGAATGATCACCAACACATGCCCAGAATACCCAACATGAATATAGGCATTAATATCTCATCAAACATGCTCAAAACATCACTGAGTAATGCTGGAGAAAAATTCAAACTAGAAACTCTGATCAACCAGTACAGATCCTGAGAGGATGAAGTAGAACAGCAGAACAATACTGATGTGTACTGGCAGATGAACTGCAACAAGACTTCAATGAACCCACTAGATCACACCTAGCTCTCCAACAAGACACCAAAACTGATCTATCTTCACCAAATAATACCCAAATCAGCTTACAAGTGAGATATTAAAATCTGGAAATGAATTCTAGTCTTATGCAGATCTGAATCAACAAATTAGATACAAACCCACTGGTCATCAACAAATGCTCCAATGCACTCACCAAATCACACCCAGCTCTCCAACAAGACCACAAAACTGATGCATCTTCACCAAACAACACCCACATCACTCTGAATCACCTTACAAGAGAGAGATTCCAGTCTAGAAATGGCTACCAATCTTATGCAGATCTAAATAAACAGGTACAACAAGTAAAAACATTCTTGAATTTCTCCAATATGCACCAATCACAGCACCATACAATCACAAGTTCAACCCCCTTTCAATCACCACATACTACAAACAAAGATTTGTATATTTGGGTTATAAACTGAATAATAGCATTCACAAAGAGTTAGACACCTTGGAAGCTATGAAAGTTCACCACCAAAGGATAAAAATCTATGTCCAAATGCCTCCAACCATGCTGGAAAATAACAATGAATGAGGGATGATTCAGGACTAGACTCACACGCCTGTATTTGTAATGTGCAGCCAGCACATAAGCCATATGACCTTGTAATGTCCCCTTGCTAAGCATTATTAGCATGGCGACCCTTAGCCTATTCAAAAGGTTTTCATAGGCAAATGAGCAACGGTTAGTGGACTCAAGGTGACGGTTCAATCCATAGTTCAAAATAACATTATCGCCAACTTACCACCGAGGGCAAAAAAAAAGATATCGGCAAATATCGGAGATAAGTCAGGAAATTCTCACGAAAATATCAGGAACTTAAAAATTGCAAAAATTTAATTAGAAATGCATTTTTTTGCAAAATTCAATAAGCAGATGTATCTAATGAGTCAGTAAATGAGTAAACAACAAACAAGCTGATCTAGAAATATATAAATGCAAATAGGATACAAAATCGCATCCTAATATGGAATGTTGATGGCTTGTAGCCATAGTCTGATAGTCTGCAATCTGATGCTTTTATACTAACCCTTGCTAAGTTTTTGGGTTAATGACCATTTGAAACCCAACAAAATTAGGGCATAGAAGAAAGGAAAAATTGTTGTTGTACAAATTCAAACAAGGGCCCTAGCACTAGTGGACGCCATGGCCCAAGGTTGCTAAGGAGTCAGGGACCTTGAGAGCTATGATTTTGAAATTTTCTATGGGGTTTGGGCATGATTTCTGGAGTTTAAGGCTCTTGCAGGGTCTTGTTACCACCAGAATGGTTAGAAACATGAAAAAGGTGGTCCTAACCATGCTAGGAAAATGGGCACTAAACGGCATGCAAAATCATTTGACAGAGATTTTAGAGTAGACAATTTCCTATCTTACAGTTTTATTAAAAGACCAAGACCTTTAACTTTCCATGGGTTCAAAAGCTAGACATAAGCAAATACCTTCATCTTTGGTACTCGTTTTACATCAAAATTTTCCATTCAGAGCTCATTCATCTTTTCATGAACAATAGTAGAATGGAGTTCATATCCCAACTGCCATACACAAGTCAAAAGAATAGGGAAGATAAGTTGCCAAGTTATCGCGATAAGTTGGCGATATATCGGCGATAAATTTCAAACTTATCAGCCAGATTTTCAGAAAATATCGGCGCGCAAACTTGACCTGATTTCTCGGCATGGAAAACTTATCGCAATAAGTTGAAATATCGCAGATACATCTGCGATATTTCAATCTATGGTTCAATCTAGTTGTTTGGCAATGACAAGTGTTGCTTGGGGCTCAGTCAGTTTAGATTTGCACTATGACCTTTTCTAGAGTGCATTCAAGCAATTTATCTGCTTTTACTATTTTTAGTCAGTCACAGCCTGCAGACCGACTTGGTCAAATGGCAATATTTCTATTTTGGGAATGTTGGCAAATGCATTTAATGTTGATATCTTGGCCATTAATGTGGTCCAAAACAATTAATTTAAATACTGTTCAAATATTAAAGTTAAATTAAAGATTTAACTTTAGCATTAACTTATTAAAATGGCTAAGTGGACGCCTAAGGAGGGATAAGTTGTTCTAGTTAAATAAAGTGAACACATTGGAATAGGTGCCAATTTGGCGAGACATGAGTAGATTAGATGAAATTTAAAAAGAACACATCCTTAAATGGGTGTGGGCTTTTGGAGGCCTTTATAAGGTATCATTTGGAGATCATCTTCATTATGTATGGCCTTGATATTTAACTCAGAATCTGGCTAAATTGAACTTGATCATACTTGGTTTTGTGAAGATGAAAACCCTTCCAGAGAACCTGGGAGATATTTTGGTGGTTTCAACTAGAGATCACATTTGGGCTATATTGTTGAAAATTTTAGTTTGCAGTCTTCATTTCCAAAGCACAGAAGATCACAGATTGATTATGGAGGCAAGAAGATAAGTGCTAAAAGTTTTTAACTGTTGTTTATATCCCTTATTTGTTGGTCGTACCATCTCATTAAGTTGATCGTACCATTCGTGCTACTGCTTGTACTTGCCGTAAGAGTGTGAGGGTTTGATGATTCCAGTTGTTTGGTCTAGAGTGATTTTCCTTGGCAAAGAGAATAGCATAGGGCATATCTCTGATTTGGCATTCAAAACATGGACAGACAAGACCTTATGAAGGTGTGGCATCCAGATTTGAGGGTTTCCAGATTGCTCTTTAATTACAAAAACAGACTTGTAATCATTCAATCTAGAAAGCCACATCAATTGGGAAGAATTTTATCTTCTTTTCTATTTACTTCCTTATATCTTTCAATGTCTTAGTTTTTCGAGCACAGATTGCATAGACAGATTTTCTTTAATTGTTGCTCAGAATCAAATTGGAGCTTGCAACAGATTAATAATTAATACAAAAGATAACAAGAAAAGAATCTTTAAGACAGTTTTGTTTAGCAAGAAAGCTCTTTCAGACATTCATGATGTTCAGAATATCACAAATCACAATACTCAGACAACATCTACTACTACAGTAATATTAACAAGTGTGCCTCTATATTTCTTTTACTTTTTCCTGGACAGAACATAGAAAAGACTATTAAAATGTAAAGCTGATCTCTGTAATGCGCATGTGTTGTTTATATCAAAGAGTTCCCAGCATGTTATTGCTCATGATTACTCGGGAGAGCTCCCAACAATGGATATTCTCAGCTACTGATAAATTAGGCAGTCGAACAAAAGAAGAATTCACTTAAATATCACTTTCCCACATTCCTCAGGTTTCCAATCTCTAGCGAAGGGACCACATTGGTCGCACAAACCATGCAATATAAAATTTAGGACTCCTCACTAATTTTACTGAGATTAATTCATTCAAGCGGAACACGTGCCACTTCAAACAGCACTCCCAGATGGTTTTGATAAGGACAGAATTTGGACCAATCGAATGTATTAGTGTGTTATCTCTAACAGCCTGCAGTAGTTTGGCTCTCCTGCAAAAAATGGATTTAGAAAACAAAGATTTGATTCCCAATAACTAGCATAGTAATGGATAGCACTGAAGAGATTCGACAAAGGTGATCATTCATTCACCGTCAACACTCACACCAATAATGAGAATCTAGAGTCCCACCTTCTCCATAAGGATCTTTCCATATCAACAGGGCTCTCGTTTATGCACAAAGACGGCAGTATTGTTAAAAGATGTTATTCTGGGTCTTCAAACACTTCCTTACAATGACTCTTCCATTACCTGGGCCACAATGAGCCCTTCCAGACAAAAGTTCGGACTTAATTTTACTATATAATAAAATAATAAACACGACCACAACAAGTATAACATTTTGAATCCCTCCACACACTGCTCTCACCTTACGATAGTTGCACAACAGTGTTTGAACAATATGAAGTCACCGTAACTGTCTTTTCTCCTTGTTCCTTATCATAATTCCAATTGCGACCCAGTCACAAAAATTAGAGTATGGCGACAACTCAGAATTTTCCAGCCATTATAACTTACCCACCAAAGCCTGAAGGAAATCTTGAACACAGTAGCATCTAATCTCCTAGAATCTTATGGTAGCAACTCACTGTCATGTCCCCTTTCTAGAGACATGCTCTTTCATGACAGGTTTGCCTATCATCGACTCTCGTAGGCAAATAGCTTGGAGAGAGAGTCATTGTGTGGATCATTTGATTGCTTATTACTGACAGAGCCTACATTTGGCAGAGCCTACATCCAGTTTGAGGCCTACATGCAGTTGTAGTGGAGCCTACGTCCAGAAGTGAGCCCACATCCAGTTCGAGCCTACATTCAGTCCAGTTGGGCCTACATTCGGTTATGAGACATCTTGGCCTACATTGTTATATTTTTGAGTTAAGAAATGTATTTTATTATTATAATGTTATTTTATTATAAAGTACATTATAATTAGATGTTTCTAGGAGTTCTAGTAACTTCTCAAAAAAAAGAATAAATAGAGGGCTTGGGCTATCATTTCTACATGCTTGGATTTGGGATTTCTTCTACTTCTTCATTGTAAAGCAATTTGTAGCCTTGTGGTCTGCAAATACTATTCGATCTTTGGGAACGATCACTCCCCTAGATTGGCATAACTGAGGTAGTGAAATATCTACTTAAGAGTTGCAAGTTTGGAGTTGGCACTCAGCCATCTCATTGGTACTTCATTGAGAATTTGATGTAAGGGTTTGTTTGTGGTTGGAATAAGGGTTTGAATTCACCTCTTGTATTGGTGAATCTTTTTGGTGAAGGTTGAAGACCATTTTGGCACTTTTTCAGACATTCTATATCAGGGCCTGGAATCAGAAATTTGCTCATATCTCCCTACATACTTGGAGATAATTTTTATGCCTTGGAGAGGACAATAATATATCATTGGCGGTCAGATTCATAACATTTTGGGGTTCCAAACACCCTGCATTTATTTTCTGCAGGAGCCGTACATGTACGGCCTGGTACGGCCCTGTACCAGTGCAGCAAACAACATCAAACTGGGGGCAGATTTGGTGGGGTCTGTCATCTTGTCTTCGGCATTGGATTTCTTCATTGTGGACAACAATTACTGCAGCATTACCAGGTTCCATTATATCATTTGTTGCCAATTTATGTGCTCTGCTGTAACAGTCATGTTTGTATTCAGAATGTAGTCACTGTTACATTGTTATTGTGATCTGATATTGCTATCTTGTGACCAGATTGCCATAGTTATGAGTGTGCATTGTAAGGTCACTGTTTATGAGTGACTGTTCATTCATTTCATACCATATTGTCAGTAGTTGTAACAGTCTATATAATCTGTCCATTATGTTCAGACATTGCCATATATTATTGTATTGAATTGATATGCAAAGCAAGGGCATTGTTCACATTGTCATAGTATTGTAAAGATCATTGCATTGTAGTCTGAATATTACATGTCACAGTCATATATTCTGGAAAGTGCAATCAGAATTAGAGAAGTTTGATATATTTGTAGTAAGTCTTTACATTGCTTTGAGTTTCATTGTTGCACATTGTGTTACATTTCTACATTGGTATTGTTATCTCAATTGCAATTTGATGCCCAAAACAATTATCACATTGAGACACAACATTGTAAACAAAACAATTCAGTGCATGCCAAGTGTTTGACGATTTGCCACAGTTCAGATTTGAGGGTTTTAGTGATCCTACTGGTGAGGGTCATTACACTCACTCACTTATATTACCTAATATTTAATTCAAAAACTCAATATCAAGGTTATAAATTCCTATAAGCAATTTGACAAACACTAAATTCTCCTAAGAGTATCTTTTAACACTAAAGATAATGACTTCCTATAGAGTTAGTGTTCTCTAGAAGTTGCAGCCACTAAAGGTCTGCAATATTGCTATACCAAAATCAAGATTTTTCCTGTCTAATCCTCACTGAAAACTCCTAACTCCTTTTTACCTGACCTCCAAATGCAACAGCAACGAATTATTTTAAGTCCTACAATTTTTATTTCCCTCGGCTGATAGGATACAAAAAAGAATATTTCACCTTTTTTAATTAACTTTATAATTGCAAGTGAAATATGTAAGCGCTAATGAGGGAACAACATAGCATTTAATTAAAATTCATAATATTAGCCTCATTAACTAGGGAAAGACATTACAGCCCTCCCTCCCAAAAATTGCTTGTCCACAAGCAATTTCAGTTCCGAATGCAAAAAAAACTGTTCATTTTCCCTAGTTGCATATTCTACCAGCAGGTTCTTCAACTTCACCAAGTACTATTTAATCCCCTACTTCCTAAGAGTATGTTCTCTGGTTTCAATAATTGCTTCTGGTATTAAGATTCACTTCCTTTCTTCTTCCAAAGGTGGCAACACAGACGAGGGAACTAAATTATGACCCAAAGCTTTCTTGAAACGTGAAACATGAAAGATATTGTGTACCTTACTGCTTGGTGACAATTCATTTTTGTATGCCACTTCTACAATTTTCTTAGCAACCCAAAAAGGACCATAAAATCTAGCCTTGAGCTTCTCTCAACCACTCCATTTTAGTGAAGATAGCCTGTACAACTGCTATCTCAAATAAACCAAATCAGCAACCTCAAAATGCCTTTCAACTCTATACTGATCTGCATATTGCTTAATTCTATTCCTGACCAGAAGCTTGAGGGAGAAAGAAATGAGTTCAGTAAGAAGATTGTGCTGGTAATTGCCTGAACTGTGGAAGACATAAAACACTAGCTGGAGACTGACTAAGAACAGCTCAGGCTCTATTGAGGTTAGACTTACCTTTTTTTTTCTCTATGTATGCTGCCCATAAGCAGTATACCGATGTATTTTAAAGTGGAGTTCCTCTGTTTTCTGAATATGCTGTGACAGTATTGAAATGTGAAAATCAGATTGTTTTGTATAATCAAAGGAGAAATCAGTTTTACATTCTTGCATTCTTAATCTTATTTCTCCTGCAAGTATTATTTAAGATTCAGGAACAGTTCAATAAATTCAATCTGCACAGAGTAGATGTCTTGAGTCCGAGACTAATATCATTGACTGAAAAAATAAATAAAATAAACTAAATAAGGTGTACCAATAGGGGTGGTATCTTACAATATGTCTGCTCTTAAATTCTAATATGATTCTGCTAATAAATCTGTTATAAGAAAGATACTCGTTCATAAGGAGGAGATATTTTCCCCAGCAAGACAAATTGTAATATTGCTATCAGGATTCAACTGTGTATTTGTGAGTCAAACTCATTGACTTATGTTTCATGAGTAGTAATTCACAAGAACCCATCTCTCATGAGAATGAATGGAACACTCAGCAATCATTGCATCTAGGTGATGCTCACTGAGGTGGAGGTCACCCATCCCAGTACTACTCCAGCTCAAGGACGCTTAACCACGGAGTTTCCTCCAAGGTTAAGCCCACTTTGCTTGCAACCCGATTTGCAAAACCTTCGGCACGTGTTGTGCCTCATGAACCACTCATTAGAAAGCCCCTTAAGCTCATTAATTGATAAGGAGGAGATATTTTCCACAGCAACTCAAATTGTGATATTGCTATCAAGATTCAACTGCGCAGTTTGTGAGTCAAACTCATTGACCCATGTTTCATGAGTAGTGGTTCACAAGAATCCATCTCTCATGAAGATGAATGCAACACTTAGCACTCATTGCATTTAGGTGATGCTCATAGAGGTGAAGCACCGGGACTTCCCAAGAAGTCACCCATCCCAGTACTACTCCAACTCAAGCACGCTTAACCATGGAACTCGTTAATTACTTGCCTTTTAAACCTCAATACATCTTCTATCTATACATGGCAATAATACCTTATCACCCAAGAGGTACAACTCCTCAAAGAGGTTGGCCACACCAAGATTTTTATTTATTTAGTTTTAATTTCCCAAGATGGGCACTTATATCAAGGAGGTGCCCAAAAAATAAGATTTATTTATTTTGACATTTGAATTAGCTAAGGTCAGCCAGCAAAGAGGAACTTGGGTCAGCCCGCATAGATAGATGTAAATTTATCTATTAAATACAATTCAAACTCTAGTTGTGGGTGCCAAAAATGATTCTCTCATTTCTTGCTGATGTTTTGCTGACAAAGCCAGTCATAATAATGATTTGCTTCAGCAATAGGGTGTCTTATCACATTGATCAGATTCCGAAACATTCTTCCTTGGCATCAATGCAACAATATGATGACAACAGCAAATTCATTTGACATCAATGATAATCCCTTCCATGCCACTTTGACATCAATGACAATATTACCAACTAAAAGCCTTGTTTTACCCCACTTGATGTTCTACACGAAAAAATAAAAATCATTGGGTTTGACAACAAAATGCAACATTCAATGTCCAAAACAGTTATGTTCAAATTCAATAAATTTCTTGAAAATTTTAAATCCACGGCTCTCTTGATTAAATGCCTTGAAAAATAGAAGGGTATCTTATATATACAGAAAGATAACCATGCCTAAATGTACCATATTATCAAGCTTTTGACTATTATTACCTCCCTGAAGCTGCCTAAATGTATATAGAAAGATCTTAGATAACACAAAATAAGGGGAATTCATAAATTCAAATTATATCCTAAGTCCTAATTGGTCAAAAGAACTAATCCAAGCCATTTTAAACTCATTCAAACAAATAAAATTAGCAGGAAATCTGGAGATCACTCAAGATCAGTCGGCAGGACTTTCAACAAAACAATATCGGGATCGGAAAAAAAATATGCAGTTTTCAGCAACATTAGTTGTCAAGAACTTATTGTATCAGATTAAATTTTAAAATTTATCAATGCAAACTGCACCAGGAACTGGTATCAGAAGCTCTGGATATTATTTATATTGTAGAGAATGTGTCGGCTCCTACGTCAGTTCTTTTCCTAGCGGCATGTTTGTCTTCCTTGCGGCATGTTGATTTTCCTAGTGGCGTATTTGTTTTCCTCGAGTCAAATTTCTCATTTTTCACATTTTAAGTTGGGTATTTTTCGTGGTGGGAGACATTGGGAGACTATGGTTGAACACCCTACAAGAAGGGATGTCTCCAACCACATCCCCTGTACCGAAGACATGTCCCAAGGGGTCAGAGATGTGTCTCCCAGATACCTTATTAATTTTCCTTATGTCAATGTGTCATTTGAATGAAGTGCCTGAGAATTCTCACATATTTTTCATCAAACTTGTCATTGACATTTTTATGTTCTTTTCAATGCTTAAGCCTCCAATAGTCAAGAACTTATATCTTTCATAAGAAAAAACTTTGAACAATCTACAATAATATTAGCTAAAAATAACTAGACTGTGACAAGACAATTTTGTAACTTAACAAGAGAGGAACTACGTTGCCATTGATAACATGACAAGATACTCCTAATGTTAGGCTACAAATCTAACCAGAGGTGAAGTTTCATAATGCTACAAATACAACTCTGCAAATGCACTACTCTAAGATGGGAAAATATCCCTCCATCTAGAAATACTTTCCAAAAGGCTAGAATGCCCCCTACTAGGAGGCTGTCAATTTCCAATGTTTTAACATACATTACTATGCATCTAAATCAACTTAATTTAAGAAAAACAACAAACAATTCATAATACATTGGATAGTTAACATATGTAAGCCCACTTTCTTATTTCTCTCATAAACTCAATCCTAAGGAGGATGGGGATTTACTTCTCATAGGACGCTTGACATCAATCTACAAGTAGGCTCCATCAAGGCTTCAGGGCCCCATCCCTATTCCATCATGGGATTCACCTACCATGTGAGGATTTCCTCTGCCTCTCCCTACACAACACCAACCCATCCTCTTAAGGGGCTACAGCAAGTGATTGAGGAATGGCTAGAATATACTAATATCTCTTGTATATATATAACAGTAGCAATGTGCAATATTCTACTTTCTAACAAATGAGAGACCAATCATAGTCAGCCAAATCATTATACATTATACCAGTATATACTATATAAGTCTGTTGTTTTCCTTGTAGCAGTCTGATTTGCTAATTATACTCAAATATCTATCTCTCATTCTGATTGATTGAATGTCTCATTCTCTCCTCTTAAATATTGATCCTTATGAATTAAAAGAAGAGATAAGTTTCCAATTCCATTCCATATTGATCCTTCTTCCCCCTTTATATGCTTTGTGAGGAAAGGTCAAACCTCTTTACCATGTCTGCCCTTTTCAATGGTCACACCCTTTCACAATTACCACCCTTCAAAAGGGTTACAGCCCTCCATCATTGCTGCCATTTTGGAAGTTACTTCCTTCTTCTTCCATTAATCCTTCCTTAATTACTATGCTCCCTTTAAGCAGATCAGAACTCTCTAATATCTCAGAACAGAACATACTATAATTACTATGTCTAAGTTTTAATTATAATTAAATTTAATGCTTTTATATTTTTTTTATTTTTTTTTATTTATATCCTTTTTATGTTTTAATATTATTATGCTCCCTTATTTAATATTTATATCCTTTTTTATTTATATCCTTCCTTAATTACTATGCTCCCTTTAAGCAGATCATAACTGTCTAATATCTCAGAAAAGAACATACTATAATTACCTTCCTTATGATGATCCATTCGTCCATCCCTTCAACAAATGAATTTCCTTCCTATTTATATCTTCATGATGGGAGAGTCACAACATTTCATTATTACAACCTTTCAAGAGAGTCACAACCCTTCATCCTTTATGCCCTTTGAAAGAGTCACAACCTTTCATAACTACCACCTTTTGAAAGAGTCATAACCCTTCATCAATTCTTTCCATTCCAATCTTCTTCCATTACTCCTTCCTTAGTTCCCATGGTACCTCCATTTTCTCTCTCTCCCCTTCCAAACGAAATTCTATTCTCCCATTTATATCTCATGTTTGAGGGAGACACATTTTTTCATTTCATGCCTTTTGACCATTCATTAAACTTAATTAAGTTTTAATTATAATTAAATTTAATACTTTTTTATTTTTTATTTTTTTTTAATTTATATCCTTTTTTATGTTTTAATATTATTATCAACTGCTATTTCAGAAAGGGGACATCACAAAGGCACAACCACATGCTCTCTAAAGTCTAAACAGATAGATGCATAAAAAACAACTAGGTTCACTACATGACACATCACTCTTGGTTTAACACTTGTCATCCCAACTTCAACTTCAGTGTATTAAATGGTCCAAATTTACAAATTCCATGTCCTATCAACCTACATTGGAATTGTTTTTAATTTATCCTCGAAACATTTAAAAATGCATTTTGTGGGAACAGAACAAGAAACTAAACACGGAATTAAAAATAATATCTAATCAGTTAATCACATCTTTGAAATCCAAAATCTCGAGGAAAAACAGCTAAGTCATAAACTTATCATTTAATTTAGTTCAAACTGGAGCCTCCAACAATGATGAGGTCAAAAAGGGATCACCTAAGGATAAAAAATCACCTAGATAGTCAGACCAGTTAAATACTTAGGTGATTCACTAGGCTACTAAGGAATTTCTATAGGAATCTAAAGGAGTATTTGATACTCCGAATCGGCTATGCCAGTAAAATACAATTCTCCACTTTCTTCGGAAGTATCTAGGTCAAACTAGTGGGGAAATTAAGCAGTCTAATCCCAAAACACTCTATTGTGAAATGGTTACAACATCTAGGTAATCTAACTGAATAACATTTATGCACAGGTCTAAGCTTGGCTAGTGCTATGCACATGAGCTAAGAAGCATAGACAAGAAACCACTATGGCTTAGATCCTGAATCCAACTATGGAACCCAATCTAAAACAAATTACACAAGATAATTCATAGAAGCAAGACATAAAGCAATAACATCCACAATTCTCATCTTCAGGACTCTTTCAACTATAATCTTATTACACTCTGAAATGACGCAATAGTTCACAAACTACAACCTCGGCAAAATAAACTTGCATATATAGAACATCAACTACAAATATTAACTTCTGTCCCCTGTTTCAGGAATCATGGTGATGGACATATCATTCAATTGTTGGAGATCATCCTAGGATATTCAAAATAAACGAGTATAGTTCACTTTACACATGTTTGATACTTCATCCACATAAATTGTGTTTGTTGCCTTCATACAGTTTATGATCATGATAAGTACTACCATATCAATCTGTTATGATGTTATTTCTTAAATAAATGCCATCTATATCAAGCCTACATATGATTATTGAAGAGTTAAGGGTTACTTTATCATATAAAGTACAAAAATCAGAGAAAATTTTCACTAATTGGTATAAACGCATAGCATTGGTACGATGGTGGAGTGTTGTCTTTGTATATGCTCATTTATGTCATCAAGTAGTCAACAAAAATTCACTTATTCACCTACTGGATTGCAAGATTCAGAAAGTGGGGTCCCCTAAATTCAAGAAGACTTCAGCCTGATCTGAAGCAATCAGGAAGGCCTTGTAACCCCAGGAAAATTAGTGGTGCTAGTAGAGCATTATATCATCAGTAAAATGCAATGTCAACTACTGCTTATAGATCAAAATTTGAATGTTGTTTCCAAATTTTACAAAGACTTAATTTGATCCCCAAGAATTGTAGGTTAGCAAATCTACAGTACATCAGTTGTATAATCTACAAATGCTTTCATGGCTTCTTGTTGAGACCTAATGTAGACTATTATAATTTATAACTCTCTAAGAACTATCTAAACAAGTTCAGCCTCTTTCTTATGCCATAAGAGTGAGAGTCTCACTTTGTTTATAACCATACACTATAATCTAAGGAAGATTGGAATAGAGTTATACTCGTCACACTTTAAAAAACTTAAACAACAAAGAAGGCACTATCATTACGCCTCATAAAAGGATCATTTAACCCCTCATTTACAGTCAATCAACAAACTAATCAAATTGAAGTACTCGTTAAATTAAAGATCAAAAGCGTTGATTTTAATTCAGTTCTGATCCAATAATACTAACCTACACTTGACAAATTTGCATACATCAAGAAGATCATTATTAGTTTAAAGAACATACTTCAAAACTCAATATAAACATATCAAATAAATAAGACATCATGTAAACAAAGATCCCTTGCATACCAAAAAAAATTAAAATACAATAAAATTTCATAGGTTAACAAACCTGAGCTATATGAGAATTTCTTAAACCTTCCACTCGACATGGAACAAGATGATCCTCATAATCACCATGCCCAAGCTGCCCATACTTACTCCAACCATATGTGTACAAATTACCCAAATCTGAAACTGCAATGGTGTGACGCCATCCACAAGCAATCATGCTGAATTCCTCTCCCTGCACAAGTTATAAAAAGAGAATAATATAAATGAGATGCATGACAATAAGCAATTCTTATTTCCCTATGCCTTCCAGAGTTACCACGTAATTTACTTTTTCCCAATTGCTGTTTGATACAAAGGCTAACTTGAAACACCTTAACAAAATGTCTTATTCAAGACTGTATTAATGAGCATTGGAAGTGATTACATAATGTTGTTCTATTCAATACTTTCCAGTAAATTCCTAACTCAGTGGAGTGTAATGTAAATACCTGTTTATATTTTGCAAGCAATATATTTATCCTTCTTCATGCTATTTGAGTACCAATAACAAGAATATCAAATTACTCTGAAATTTTTAGGCCACATTATCTAAAATGTTCACGCAAGAATTCAGATCCACATCATCATACATGGTGCCAGATCAGCATTCTTTTGTTGAGGTTTGTTAGAATACAAAGAAAAAAAAGTAACCCAAATTATTGTGCATTAACTCACGTCTATTTGGTGTGCTCATATGGCATCACATGATTTGTTGCCTTTTTTAGAGAGAGTTTGTTTCTTTTGTATTAGTATTCACTACCAGCATTAATACCCATAGTTTGCAAACTCTGCAAGTACTCTCCGAGTTTGAGTACTCTCTATTTCTTTTTGCCCACTCTCTATTTCTTTTTGCCCCACGAGTTTTTACAAGTTTAACTCACAAGTTTTTATAGAGAAAAGAAAAACATGGGTACAAATACCTACGTGGACAACATGTTGGTTAAAACGCATTTTTACACTTCTTATTTGCAGTAAAGCTATGCATTTTCATTTTGGAGATGTGTATTTTTAATTTAATACATTTTGTAATTGAATTTTGCAAAAACAAATATTTTGTAAAGAAATTTCAATTTGTAGTACTTTCTAAGTTCCTAAGCTTTTGTGGAGTATTTGCTGAGTTTTGCCAACTCAAAAATCTTGGGCTAGCCAAGTACTCTCCGAGTCCAAGTCTGCAAACTATGTGAATACCTATTAAGTTACAACTAAATAGCGATATAATGAAAAAAAAATGACATTTTAATCTAGTTACAAGACTTGGACTCGACAAGCTGGATTTGGGCTCGGACTCAAACTCGGTGTCCATACTCGGCAAGGACTTGGCAAATTGAAAAGCCCAAGAAATTCAAAGATTTTTAAGGATTTAAAAAAAAATTCATGCATCATTCAGTCAATTAACATCAAAGACACAATAATTGAGATAAATAGATGGTACTTTGCACATAAATAGAAGCTATTTTACTATTATATTGAGAGAGTGAATTTTCTAGCAGAACTCTGTATGTCCTCGGATCTTTTGATAATGTTTCTATGGCACATGCATTTTCATAGATTGGAAATTCATGAACACAGAGTAACACTGAAAGATCAAAAATTCATCAAAACTTTCCTCATGAGTGGAGCAAGGGGACTACCATTTATCTGACGGATTTTGTATATCGATCAGTGAGTCAAGAAATCCCAAAAATTGTAGAAGCCTATCTCTGAATCCTGATATCAGTACTGAGCTCTGCTCATAAGCTAAGCTATTCCAGTTCTCTTCTACCTCTCAAGATTCCTTCCTCCGGTCAAAATCTGTTTGGGATCTTTTCACCAGTCCCAAATTACTGACATAAACTGAGGACCTTGGTTTTCATTGGCTAACTAAAAATTGAGGACTCTATAAGGACCAATGACAACAAAATACAGAGTATGGAAAAATTGAGGACTCTATGATGATTGCTTGGAACGAGGATGTTATGGCATTGTCCAGTGATATAACACAAAAAAACATAATAAAAAAATGTTTCCTTTTCCTTATTTCCATTGGCTGGCCACGACAGAGTCCTTCTCAAAGGACTCTCCAAGTCAGCAAATTCCTTGGACTTTGCAAGTCATGGAAGAACTCGGCCGAGTCAGCTAGTTGAGCCCAAAAAAATCTGCAAGCCCGACTCAGCTCGGGACTCGCAGAGTCCTGTAACTATGATTTTAATGTCCCAGTGCACTCACAAATGTTGGAAGTTGCTCCACTTCTAGGTGCATTCCCCTATGTGCTTATATTTTTTGAGGCTTCAACACAAGATATTGTAAAGGAAGTGAAAAAGTAAACTTCATATTTGTGTGCAAATTTGACTGCGAACACTTTATAGGAATGATTTAGATATGAGAAGTAGGGTTTCGAGAGCTAGGATACCTTTAAAACATAGAATTGAACTGATCATCCCTATGAGGATGAACAATAATCCAACCGATTTAAGGAAACATTTTTTCAATTGAATCAATGAAGATTTCTTGGCATGGATGATTGTGTATGGATATGCTTGTCCTTAAGAACTTGTCATCATTTGAAATACTTTAACTATTTAGACATCCCGCAAGAAATTTGCCCCTTGAAGACATTTAGTTGATGTCAAATCGTAGTATGCAAACCACATCACTAACTATCAAAATGCGCCTTTAGTTTTATTTAGGCATTTCTAAGAGTTGGGACAGCTGTCGTCATTTGATATATAGACATAATAGACTTTTCATAATTTTTCAAAAATGAGTATGACATGCACTTAGTCCCCCACACCACACACCATGTGCATGTCATAGTCAGGAAGACAAAACACTAGGATCACACCATTTGTAAATCCTTATATCTCCTTTTTACCATTACATATTATACTACAACCATAATCTTATAGAGTGCACAAAGTTATGAGTAGTCAACTTGTGATTACCTTAATTCTTTATTTAGTCATATTATCATTACTATAGTTTTATTTAGGTAATTAAGTCGCCATAGATGTTATATTCAGGTATCTAAGCTCGCCTGGATAGCAGCCAAGACATGAATATGGTATATATAGGAGCAAGTGGTTAGTTTATTATGATCATATTGTGAATTGTGTCCTCCATAAAAATATTTGGAGGTTTTCCACCTCAAAGTGGATTAATATTCTCAAATATTATTAGGTATTTGCAGCATACTTCTTATCGTATTCAATAGGTTAGAGCAAAGGAGGAACACATTTACCACCAACAAGAACTACTCTCTAGGCACAAGGTGAACATGGCAAAATCACAAAACAATATGAAGCAGCAAGATGATTTGCATAGAATTTCAACACAAACAGCACTGCCTGGGATAGATGTAGAGGTAAGGTTCATCCAATCCTAAGTTCAAATTCTATACATATATAAGGGAGTTAAGGACTAGGACACTCACACAATGCAACAATTTGTCAATTGAAGTTGCCACATGGGAAGATGAAGATTCTGTGAGCATCCAAAATTGTTTACCAGCAAGAAAAATGCTTATGTGTAGGGGGAAGGCATGTTGTGCCCTTACCTATAGTGTGCATGGGATTATGAGTAGTGTGGCTACCTAAACTATTTATTAAATTATAGGATCACCATTATAGCTCTATTTAAGTAATTAACTTGTCCTAGATGTTTTAGTTAGGTATCTAAGTCATCCTAGGCGTCAACAAAGGCATAAGTAGAGTATATATAGGACCTAGTTGTTCGTTTATTATCATCATATTGCAAATCGTGACCCCATTGGAGTATATACAGGTTTGTCCCCTAGAATTGATTTATCACTCTGAAGCATTATCAAGTATTTGTAGCATATTTCATATAACATTTGTTTCTTGTGAAATAATTATTACATAGTCCAAGAAAAATTATCTCCATCTAGCAAAGTTAATGCGATATCATAGACAATAAATCCCTTCTTATTTTGCACCCAATTCTATGGGCATTCTTTATTTTCCACAATATCTTTGCTCATCTAAGAATCACCATTCTCCTTTCCAAGGAGGGTTTGTAGGATGGACCCACGAAGATTATGATTCCATGACTCTTTGCACAACACTCACCAAGCTAAAGTATTTTCAGTTCATGGATAAGCCCAAAGATATGATATTATATCCCATGCATCCTCTCTACTAGGTGTAGTTGTCATTAATTTTTTAACAATATATAGCTTCTTGTTTTATAGTATTTTATCTACCCTTGCGTAAAATCTATTTCTTTAGTCCCATATTAATCAATCATTCTCATGGCAAGTCCCTCTCTTCAAGTTTTTCTTTCCAAGTGGCTTTTCTCCTAATTTCCAATCAAGATTTCATACCATTTTTTCCATATTAATATAATTCTCTTATATCAAAAAATGATATGACAAGAATTATGACACCTTTATAGCACTCGCCTTAATATATTTCAATTTATTTTCCCGTCTTACACATATCCACTAATATAAGGTCAAAATTACTGCTCTTAGCATGTGTATCATTCAGGGTGTTTAAAACCTACCTTAAGCCAAGGACTCTACGATAATTAACCAATAAGGAGCTCGCCTTGTTTATATTGTTGGCTAAATATTTTGTAAGTGGTCATAGACTCACTACTTACAAAAAGAAGTATTTAGACATAGCGTGTGAGATATAATCTCTCCTCTCACCTAAGGGGAAGCGCCCTTCTTATTACTGCTGAATCAACTAAAACTAAACAAGAAATTCAAACTAATCTAAGATTCGGTGTTGTACATATCACTTCCTCTTTCTTCAAAACGGATTTCCACTTTCATAAATATGCACTTTACATACTTGAGACTCTTGACAACTTCACTTTCAAGCTCTAATTAGAATAAGCTTCCTTAATTCCAATAAGCTACTTAGAATCATGAATTAATTCCAGAAGTCTTTTCTCATTGCTGCATTGAGTAAAACCGGTCCAGCTATTGAATATCATTAGCATATTATGATATCTATTATGATGTCCATGTTTATTAATACTGTTGAGCTAATTTATTTAATAGATGTGGAAGTAGCGTATCATATATTAGCATCTCTTTCTGTTTGAGGATTAACATCTCCTTTTGGTCTTATATTTTCTTTTGTTGGGGATAAAAAACATAACATACTTTTAATTCTTGATTTTATATCAATATAACAATTAATTAATGTCATCAAGTTTTCTATGTGAAAGTAATTATTGGCTCATAGTCTACTGTTTGTTAAAAATAATAAGATTTAACAAGCTGCTCAAAAGCTTATTTGGTAATGAGTTGCAATTATTTTCAAGTACTGCATGTCAGGACAGGGTCAGGTTTAGTATAGATATAGTGTTTAGACATGGTGTCCTTTCAAAAAAATTTCAAAGGGTTAAAACACAGTTGCAAAGAGTAGCTTCATTTTATTGTAAACCATAAGTTCTTTGTTCTCACATTTATATAATTAACATTTTAGGTTAAATATTATGAAATTTATTGAAAGCATAGATATTCTTAAGTAGTGAATGAGCTTAGCAATTATCATTATTAGTTTGACATTGCATTCATAATTGTAAAATTTATTGAATTAAGGATGACAGCTGACCTTTAGAAGGACAGCATTGAGAATTTAATCATATTATAGATTGTAATTATATTGGATTGAAGTCTCTTAATGGGTATTTATGTATTCATGTGCAAAAAAAATATAAATCCAAGGAATTATCACTTTCTTAATTATAAATTTTAACCATTGATCAATGGGGACCACATGTAAACTCCTCATAGTCTATTATGATCGAGGTTATAGGTTATGTTATTATTTTGTTTGGGATGTTATAATGTTAGTAATTATTATTCTCACAATATGATTATTAGTTAATAGTTTTGAAAGGAATGATAAAGATAAAAGGATTTCTTCACCTTTATTAGACATTATCATTATGTTTATTTAGATTGTGTAGTATCAGGATGCAACATAGTTAAATTCTGGAATGTTTATCTCAACATTACAGAAAATATTGGGATAATGACGACTAGGATTATGTTTGTTAGAGTTTCTAGAATCCTTTAGGGATAACCTGTCTTTGAGTTGTTGTAACATAGAAAGGAAGCTCACCACTGATCATAATGGTGTAAAAAAAAAGGCTTTTACTTGCTCAGGGGTTGGCTAGGATCTCAGAGGTCCCATGATGCTATTTGGTTGGGAGGAGAGCATGCCCTTTGTTATTTTATTTTTCAATTGGAATACATCTAATGATAATCATACATCTATTTAGGAAATTTGTTTCGAATGAAATTTTATGGTATTTGATTAAGAAGCTCATTAAGGTATTAAAGAGAAAAATCTCTTTAATGTCAATGTAACTATTTGAGATCTAGATTCCTTGAAAATGCTTCCGTAACTTGTCCTTAATGAACTAAAATAAGATTGGTTTATTCTTTCTTCATGTCTCATTCACTCCTTTCCTTTGTCAAATTCTAATGTAACTACTCCATTATTCATCTACCTAATATTTTAATGTGGGAATTGTCTTCGTGATCATGTGCCTATCTTTCAATTGATCTTATATTATGCACCTAGTTTTGTAGTCCTGTATGCAGACACGCGTAATTGGGATAAGAGCACAACATGTGAACTTGAAGAGAGACACAAGTATGCAAGTGTAAGTCATGTTTTTTTTATTTGAACATTGTATTAAACAATATTGTTCTAAGTATATGTAATCTCATTTCAGATTTTAGTTAAATGATATAAGAAGTAGAACCACATTATGTTAGTTTAATTAATATAGTAAGTCATTTTGTTTATAGATATTTTTTTTTGTTCATATTAGTTATGTTTGAGTAGATTTAATAGGTTGTGTGATGTCCAATCTAGTGTTTTAAGTTTGGGCATTACAAATAAAGCCAATAATCTTAAGATTAACTGAAAGATTATCATTAAGCGTACTGGTAAACTATTAACTAAGCAATGTACTTAAGCTCAAAGACTCATACACTATCCTACAATGATTTAAAGGATGAGGCAGCAATATGTTTAGCAAGAAAAAATTTAACACATAAAACTTCCTTTCTAATTGTTAATACTTACATTTAACACATAAAACTTCCTTTCTAATTGTTAATACTTACCGGTTACTGAGAGGGGGGATGAATAGGTAAATACTCCTTATAGTCTTCTTTAATTCTCAACTTCTTTAAATTATCCTTAACTGATAATCAGAATATAACAGACATTAAAGCATAAACATAATCACACAAATCAACACAAGTATTTATACATGGAAACCCTCGGTTAGAAGGAAAAAACCACGGTGAAACAGAGCTCACAACTTCACTAGTACAAAATGAAGGTCCCCTGTTAGGAGCTTTCAAAGCACTGGTTATCGTGCTACCCGGTTAAAGGATTTTACAAAAGTTTTGTTAAGATCTAAACCCTGTCAAGAACTGCCTGGTTGCAGGACTTTGAACATCAACAAAGATGTTACCTTGTTAGGGGATTTTACAATGAACTGATTAGGTCCACACCGATTAAGGCATTTCAATATCCTTTCACACCTTATAAAAGCAATGATCTACTATGACACTGATTGTCTGATTAGATCATACCTGTTGATCTCTTCCCCGGTTAGCCTGGCTATTGATGTCTCCTTGCTTTCTTCACCTCTGTGCCTGTAGCACTCCTCAGAAGATATCTCTCATCTACTCTATGCAATCACCAAATGTCAACATCAGCAACAACAGCATATCTTGCGTCCTATCACCTATATTTATACAAGAGTGAATCCCTTGTACACACAGAACCGCCAGGGAGTAAACTTAACCATAAATCATGCAACACATAACAGCTATGCGTTGTGATCTGGAGTTTACCTTGAGATCATTCGTAGAATTAAAGCTAACTCTTGTTAAAAAGCTAACTCCACTTCTATGCGGTGAATTTACCGTATAATTCGGTTTTAACTAAAACTGCTCCGCATAATCCGGTGCGGATCTATAGGCAGTTTTAGACCGGTGTAACCTTATATCCGGTTTAACTTTCTATGCACGCTGCGACTGGTAAAGTGTTCGTAGATCAGTCTACTGGTGTGTTAACTTATCTTTATCTACCGGTGCATACACTCTATTCCTTCTCTACCGGTGTCTTCTAAGTAACGTGAGTGACCGGTGAACCTTACCAGTGCTCAGTGTTTGTGAATGTACACTAATGACAACTTAAATTGCTAACAATCTTCCCCTTTGTCATTGGTGGCAAAAACTATATACAAAACCATACTCACTTACTTCCCCTGTCTGAGTGCTCAGGTGAAGATGTCCTTCCTTCTACTGTGTCATGTTCTTTGTTCTCCATTCACTTCTACCTGTTCTTCGCTTCTTGCTTTTTTTTTGATCTACATGGATCTGCCTGTTCTTCGCTTCTCTTTTTTTTTGGTACTATTTGTTCTGCTATACTCTCTGCTATAGTCTCTATTCTCTGCTATACTCTTTGTTCTGCTCTTCTTCCCCTTCTTTGCCTCTATCGGACAAAGGGTCATGTTTTCCTTCACATTTGATGTTTTGTGAAGATATCCTTATAGATTTTCTTTGTAGAATGTAGGAAAGGTGCCCATTGACCAATTACATATTCAATGTTCTTTTGGGCTGCCTTGAGAGAAACAATGATATTCTCCATATCTTCTACAGTTTTGTAGTCCAGTTCATTAATCAGAGCATCTGTAGAAATAGCTGTTTGGTGCATAATATCAAGTGTTGGTGCCAAAAGCATCTGAAATCCAATGATGTCTTGGATTCTTTTGTTCTCTTCTTCAGCTGTCTTTCTTAGGATTAGAGCAAGACTACTCATTTCTCAGCTAAAAGTTGTTGCAGTTTTATTCTTGATGCCAAATTGGGTTGACACAACTTTTATGTCCTCTGAGGTCTTTGCAGCATTTTCAGTTAAATCTTGTAAGAATATTTCGAAATTTGAAGTTTTGCTTATCAAACTTCCTGCTACTTGTATCCGTTGTTGAAGAATTGTTAGATTGTTTGACAGAATAGCCTTTATATCTGCAACTTCCTTGTGAAGAATCTTCACTCTTTTCTTCTCATAGTGGTCAATTGCCACTATTTCTAGATTAGTTTGATCCTCACCGATAGTTTGAGCAAGTACTTCTAGCTGGTCGATGACCGGTTCGTCTTCATCTATGTCAGCATCTGGTACGAAGTTATATAGGATATCTTTTACTTTGCTCAAAACTATATCCTGTTTTCTTTTAGTAAGCTCTTTCAGCTGTTTTGTTGACATTTCGATAATGTCAACTATTGTATCAATTGCCTTACTTCTTTTTGCTTCGGATTCTTCAGAAAACGGGAGCTTTCTTTTAGATGAGCTAGGAAGAGTTTCCGGTTCCTTTTGGCTGAGCTCCCGTTCCTTCTCTTTTCCCTGTTCTTGTTCCTTTGTAGCTTGCTCATTCTCTCTTTTGTCCTATTCATCAGGTTTGTTTCCTTCTTCCAGTTTGTCTTCTAGTTGTTGAACTTCTATCTCAGGCATAGCAACTTCTTCTTGATGTGAGGGCTCTTTTGGTGGGGCTTGTGTTTGTTGCTGCTCTTCAGCAGAATGAAGATCATCTATAGCAATTCCTCCATCGCCTTTAACTGATCTGTCAGTGGGAGTATTGTCAGAAATTTGTCCCAAATTGACCGGTTCATCAGATGTGAAAAATTTTGCTAGATCTTCTTGTACACCAATTATTGGAGTCTGAGTTGTAGTAAACTGAACAGATGGATCTTTAATTGTTGCGGTGTGATCCTGAGGACCTGTTGCTTCAAGAGTATTGAAGTCATACTGCTGCCAGAAATCTAAAGTCTCTTTGAAGACTTCATTCTCATACCCATTGAGAATCTTGGCAACTCTGTAATTTGTATCCAATTGCATAGATGCTTCATCTAATAGAAGCTTTACTCTCTTGTCGCTTAGACCAGGTCTAGCTTTTTCCAGTGCTTCCCTATTGATCTTTGAGTTTATTTCTAAACCGGTTCTCCATTTTGTTTGAAGCTTACTGTTTAACTCAGGAGGAAACTTGCCCCTATAATCCCTAGGAGTCTTGATGAAATCTAGTAGACTTTCAACAAGAGCTTTTTCAATTTCCTATTTGTCCTCCTCGGCTAATACACTATACCATTTGGCTGCATTATCTATTTCTCCAAAATTTGTAATTTCAACTACAATATCATTGACAGTCATAGTGCGAGCCTTACCTTTTTCTGGAGATACTAGGAGTGTTGGATTTGTTGGTTCATCGGTTATGTCAACAATAACAAGTTTATCTACTCCGAGTACACCTTTTCCTTTGCCGATGTCACTAACTGGTGGAGCTGTTGCCTTTTGGCGTGCTTCCTCTACTTGTTGCTGAGTCTGAAGAAGATTGGTCCAGATGGCTACTCCATCATGTACTTTCTCAGTTTCTCCAATCAGCAAAAGGCTTACCCTTCTTTTTGTCAGGAAATTTTGCTGATGTAGCTCAACTTGCTGAGTTGCTTCTTCTAGAGTGAGATGATTTTGAACTTCCAACAGAGCTCAAATCTTGAACTCCTTTTCTCTGTTCATTGAAGCTTTCCACCTATCTTGAAGAATATCCAAAAGATCCTTAGGTAATACTACATGAAGCTCCACATGATGCAAATTAAACTTATAAAGGCATTCAACTATAGCATCTTCAATTTTTCTTCGGTCCTCATCATTTGCCAGAATGTATCTTATTTCAACACTACCCATTCCACCATGTTCTTTCAATCCTGACACAAATTCATCAATTTTTCTTGGTGGATCCTCCTTTGCTAGTGTACCGGTTTTCTTCTTTCTTTCGATGAGTGGAACTGTGTCTTTAGAATCGGTTTCTTCAGCTTCTTCCTCCTGTGTGCTCGCCACCGGTTGAGCTTTCTTCTTTTGTGCTTTTGGCAGTGCAGTTCCTGGTTTCTTCTTTGGTGTAGGCGTTCTTTTCACATACACATTCTTGATTGGTCCCATTTTTAGATTTTTCTCTATTTCCTCATAGGTTCCAAACCATTGAGCAAGGAGATCCAGGTGTGCGTTCTGTAGGGCCTCTACATACGCCTTTGAAACCTTTGTCGTGATTTCATAACCAAGCTCCAATGCATACTCATCTCTCGGTTCTACTACTTGAATGATGCAAAAGTCAGTTGATACCAAAAAACATACCTCTTCTTTGTACAAGTTAACGATAGTTGACGGAATTCTTTGTCTGGCATGCATTTTTATCTGAAAAGCTTTGAAGTGATCGGTCATTGCCTTGTCAAACTGGTCTCCTAATTTATTAGCCATATCACTGATTTGCATCATGACCGGTCCATCTATTGCCCATGTTACTTGTCTTATCCCAGGGAAGGAATTAGAATAGTAAAAGTAGAGACATACCAGAAGTGTGCCAAATTTCAGTGATTTCTTTTTGACGATGCCTAGCTTCTTAATATTCTCAAAAATTTGTCCTCTTAGCATTTCGCACATATCATATTGTGCATTATCATGTATAATTTTTGTAAGCTGCATGTATGCCTCCACCTGGTATGTTGTTTAGGTTAGTGAATTGATATACTTTGTAACCTATTACAGCGGATGCGAACCGAACAACTGGATCTTCAATATCCGTTACGGTCATCAATCGCTTGTCAGATTTTGATTTTGTTAGATTGGCCACCACTGTATTTGATATGGTTCTCAGGGTTAGGGCTTCCCCTTGATTGCAAAACCCAGTTACCCTATGGAGATTGTCTTTCGTGATCGGAGTGCAAACTCCTTTCGTGACCCAAAATCCCGATTCATGCACTCGACTAACCACTATTCGAATCCATTCTAGTCTGAATATGGTTGGATAGGAGACTCCATTGATAATCCCAGATGGTACCAGTTTTACGTAACCATTGGGATAATTTCCATCTTTGCACAGCGAGCGATGCTCACTTTGTATGTACGTCTCACCCAACTCTTCCTACTTTGCATGGATGAACGCAATTACATCCTCTGTCAGGAGCACTCCATTAGGTACTGAGGAGAGCGCACTAGCCATGTCGATCTCCCTGCTCTGATTCGGCAAGTTATCATACGGAGGACAATCAGCTTGATTTGCTGGAACCAGCTTAGCTTCGTATGACGAAGATGCCATTACTCTTAATCGGTTACTCGGAGAGATGATTGATCAGTTTTCACAGACAATCTCCCTCGATGATCAATTCGCAAGAATATTGCTCAAGCATAAAAAGATAAACATAAAATCGCAAGGTAAAAGCAAATGAGTAATCCTTCTTTGCTTTTATAGGATTAGGGCATAACGATAATTACCAAACGGTAACTATTGTTAAACGGCTACAGCATTAAATGCCTTACCTAACCTTGCTACATTTGCTAACCAGTAGTCTGACTTTTTGGGTTAGACATGCCCCGATTGATCACCTCATACTTTTACGGTCTGACTTGTGGACTGAGTGAGAATGAAACTCACCAGTTATACCAGGAACGGTAGTTGCACTACTGGTTCCCCCTAAGCCTTGAAGGGTCAGTTTGCAGAAGAGATATCACCATCTTGTGATGATGATTTTTCCTCTGTTTTCTCCTTTGCGGAGCTCTATGACTCCTTAACGAACCATATTTTCTTGACTTCTTTCATGATCTCCTTGCCTTTGTTGTCTTTCTTATCAGAAGTTGAGGTCTTCACCACCGATTCGGTTGATCCTTTGCCTTTGTTCCTCATCCGGTTCCAGCAGTCTTTTGCTAAGTGACCAACTTTATTGCAGTAATAGCAGACCATACCGGTTGCCTTCCATGGGTTCATCCTTCTTGGATTGGGTGATTTGCCTCATGAGTTGCTGAGACTGTGCATCCCACAGTTTGCACAATTGATTATATTCCGGTTCTTGTTTTTCGCGGTGAATACCGGTCTCGGGGATTTGAATGCCATTGTCTTTGATCTGCATTCTTTAGCCTTGTGTCCAAGCTTGTTGCATGCATAACAGTAGCCCTTGAAACTTCCCCTGCTTCCACTAGACACAGATACAGGGCTGGACCAACACTTATTGGTCTTGTGGCCATTTTTGCAATAGTTCTTACTGTAACTGTTGTTCGTTCTTACAGGTGCTTTTCTGCAATTATTGGTTTTATGACCCGGTTTTCCACAATGCTTACAAGATGTGTTGAAGGTTTTCTTAAATTTTTGTGCTAGCATTTTTCTCTTGTCCTTCTTGTTTATCATTGCACCAGATGACTCACCATTCTCTTTGGTGACTACACCGGTGAATCCAACACCGGTCTGATCTTTGTGCTTTCTTTGAGCTTTGAGTTGCTTATCAAGTTTTACCGAACTTTCATTGTACCTTCTCAGGTCTTCATTCCTTTTTTCAAGATCTTTCATCTGTTCCTTTAGTTGAAATATCTCGACCGCCAAACTCTTGCATGCTTCATCTCTAACCTGCCATGCTTTGTGCATATTGGCATTTTCTTGGGTGACAATTACCATATCTTCTTGGAGTTGCACAATGAGGAGTTCATTTGCCCTTACAACTTCCTCTGCCCGGTTCTTTGCTTTTTCCAAGGTTGTTGATGACTTGACTACTGTGTTTCTTTCACCTTCAGCTTTCCGTTTCCGTTCAATCAATTCAGTCATCCTCCGAGCATTCTCTTCGTGCTCCCTTTTGAGATCAGCAATCTGACCGGTTAGGATCTGGTTCTTTTTCATAAGCTCAGAAACTGCCTCCTCAGCCTCATCAGATCCACTCTAACCAAAGAGTTCATCGATGGTTTCATTGCTCTCATTTAATTGCAGAGCCAACTCCCTTCTTTTTGCAAGTGATTTCCTCAGCCTATTCTCCAACTAGGCAATAATATCGTTGGCTTCCTCTAGCTATTTCTGATATCTGTAACCCTCCATGATCTTTCTCTCAAGCGGTTAAGCTTGATATATGAGAACCAAGGCTCTGATTCCAATTGTTAATACTTACCGGTTACTAAGAGGGGGGTGAATCAGTAAATACTCCTTATAGTCTTCTTTAATTCTCAACTTCTTTAAATTATCCTTAACTGATAATCAGAATATAACAGACATTCAAGCATAAACATAATCACACAGATCAACACAAGTATTTATACGTGGAAACCCTCGGTTAGAAGGAAAAAACCACAATGAGACAGAGCTCACAACTTCACTAGTACAAAATGAAGGTGCCCTGTTAGGAGCTTACAAAGCACTGGTTAACGTGCTACCCGCTTAAGGGATTTTACAAAAGATCTGTTAAGATTTGAACCCTGTCAAGAGCTGCCTGGTTGCAAGACTTTGAACATCAACAAAGAGTTACCTTGTTAGGGGATTTTACAATGAACCGATTACGTCCACCCTGATTAAGGGATTTCAATATGCTTTCACACCTTATATCAACAATGATCTACTGTGACACTGATTGTCTGATTAGATCATACCTGTTGATCTCTTCCCCGGTTAGCCTGGCTATTGATGTCTCCTTGCTTTCTTCACCTCTGTGCCTGTAGCACTCCTCAGAAGATATCTCTCCTCTGCTCTATGCAATCACCAATTATCAACAACAGCAATGACAGCATATCTTGCGTCCTATCACCTATATTTATACAAGAGTGAATCCCTTGTACACACAGAATCACCAAGGAGTAAACTTAACCATAAATCATGCAACACATAACGGCTATGCGTTGTGATCTGGAGTTTACCTTGAGATCATCCGTAGAATTAAAGCTAACTCCTGTTAGAAGCTAACTCCACTTCTGTGGGGTGAATTTACCGTATAAACCGGTTTTAACTAAAACTGCTCCGCATAATCCGGTGCAGATCTATAGGCAATTTTAGACCGGTGTAACCTTATATCCGGTTTAACTTTCTATGCATGCTGCGACTGGTATAGCATTCGTAGATCGGTCTACCGGTGTGTTAACTTATCTTTATCTACCGGTGCATACAATTTGTTCCTTCTCTATCGGTGTCTTCTAAGTAACGTGAGTGACCGGTGAACCTTACTGGTGCTCGGTGTTTGTGAATGTACACTAATGACAACTTAAATTGCTAACACTAATTTCTAATAGCACGAAGAATCATAGTTCAAAGACTATGTATTTGTTTCCACATAACTTAACTTGAAAACTACAACACACAATCTGTATGAAATCAGATTTAAAGATTTTCTTATATTACCACAAATAATTCATACACTTTTCACAATAAATTCAAGATAATACCACTGTTGTGACATAAGAACACAACAATAATAAAAGGTGATTAATAAAAACACGAATATGTTATATGCAAAGTAAAACAAAATATCCACTCACTTAAGTCATTAGGGATTTTTGGATGTTTTACACAATAAAATGCATGTAATATGCAATACATGTAAGGATATCTAAAAGGTCAGCTTCTTTGATATATCTCTGGTTTTTAATAATATATTGCCAATATATTACATGTAATTAAATGTGTAATGGAGCTTTAAAATCCCGACATGCCTTAGGAAAATACTTATGACTTAAATAAAAACCTATAAAAATTAATCGAAAGATAAAAGAAACATAAAGGAAAATAAACTAACTTAAAATAGAAAGACTCGAAAACAAAAACATTAATGAAAACAAATTATTTTTAGTTTTGAAAATGACTATAAAAAGTACTTAAGAGTATTTCTATGCTTTTTAATCAAAACTTCGATTTAATTTTTGTGGGGTTGTAATTAATTTCATTCAAACGAAACTAACAACATATATATACATTTAATTTGATGGCATGGATAGTTTCCTCTTACATATATAACTTGTACCCTCTTACATGTATAATTGCCTTCATACTATCCATTTAACTATTATTTATATTAGCCTTTGATTTTTGGATGATCAAAGAAACTTCGTTAAGGTAGGATTGTGCACTACATACCCTTTAATATGTTTGACATGTGGATGAAAACATCTTTCAGAGGGCAAGCAGGTATCTAAGGTAATTCATAGATATATGCTTTCTACACTGTTCAATACTGCAGGAGAGACATATAAGTATGGAATTAAAAATTAGTAAACTACATGAGAGATAAAACTCAGACATCTGTATCTATATTGATAGATTATCAGATTTAGCTTCATGCAGAGAAAGAAACCTTTGGTTTCACATCTTAGGCCTGCATATCACTAGAAATCACTCATGACAGAAACTAATCTTTTGAATTCCAGATTTTATTAGTTGTCCCATTTTTCCAGTTCTACAGTACTCCTGCTAAAGATCATTGAAGAAATATGATTCATGAAATCTGAATGTCCAAATGACTGCTTTCAAGATTTATTCACATTCCAAAGAACTGATAATCTCCAGATTGAGCACATGTTAAACAGTAGAAACCAAAACATGTTTCCATAGAACAATAAATTTCATTACATATTAGAAGCAAGGCAAGAAGGCCGTCTGCTGGAGAGAACGTTAAAATTCATTAGCATCCTAATATAGACTGTTCCTAGTATTTCTATCTCTATATGAAATGTATATTTTGTCGGATGTCCACTGTATGCATCACGCAAAAGCAGTATTAATTACCATATTAATCATTTATTGCTTCATATTCCACATATAATCATAATAAGAAATTTATCTTATTGCAACAAAATCTAAACTGCAAGGTAATTGCAACACATTGCAACTTTTCCTCCTAAAAACACAAGGATTTAGGGATGAAGGCATGGTTGGTTATCTGGAACACTAACATAATACTGCACAGTATTTTCTCCTAACAGATGCTAGGAACAGTTCATTTTCACTCGTCGTTTGTAAACAGATCTACATTCACTACCTGAAAGGCGGCATGGGATATAAAACACACATTATGTTTCATAATGGATTGATGATTACTGATTTAGTTTCCCAGATTTCATTTTTGCAAAGTATATTTCAAAGTAACTTTCTCTTGCGGTATTCTTTCATCCTAAAGAGAAATTAATACATATTAGAAACTGATGAACATGCAAAATAAGTGGCTTGTATAAACACAAATTTATCTTCTACTGTTCCTTATGTATTTAGGTTGATTTAAGAGGTTACTTGGTTTGTTAGTACATCCACATGAGGTGCCTTGGAAGACTAACTACCATGTTATAAAAATTGACGGTTCTCCTCAAGAATACTAATAAATTAATATAAGAACAAATGTATGGACACGTCTTCAGAACAATATTCAAATTAGAAGTTGAATTCAACATATAGAATTCAAATTTGAATGGAATATGGTATGTCCATTAAAAATCACCACATAAATTTCTTGCATCTGTACCCACTAAGCGCACCAGAAATTTAACTTTGCTATATAGAACATCCCCAAAAAAGATTAACGATTTTAAAGGCTTGCTTAAAAAGAATGCAATGAGAAACTTATAGAAAACAGATCAATCAACACACATTTATTGCAGCCACCTCTTCTGGAATGAATCGATCATTTCTATCAGCCAAACCTAAGTTACCATAACGGCCCCAGCCCCAGCCATAAAGCTTTCCATCCTCACTGACAGCAACTGTGTGCTCAGCACCTGCTGCTACCATCTTGATGGCCAAACCCTGCCCATATTCCAGGCACATTAGACTGAAAAAAATAAGAGAATATGTATTTGTTATTAATTTTGTATGCAAGAATGGCATGTAAAAGAAATTGAAATAAATTCAGGTTAATAGTAGTACAAAATTATATCCAAGTTAAGAAGAATAAGCTCAAACAACATAAGTCAAACAGGAATGTCTCTCTCACGTTGCAATTAACATCTATAAGCATTATACAAACTCAGAATGTTGATAACTTTGTTTGTTTGTAACACATTAATTCTCCGATCTCCTTTATTTCTACTTCTTGGTTATGTTATTGCCTTCATAATAAGTTGATGTATTTGAGGCAAAATGCATATTAAGAGCAATTAGACATTTGAGCTACTTTTAATGAAACAATGCATCTGTAATACACCGTGTGATAAAATTCTGCTGTCATTTGTCTTTATAATAAGTAGATGATGTAAATGAGGCAAAATGCATATATTAAGAGCAATTAGACATTTGGGTTACCTTTAATGTAACAAATGCATTTGAATACACCACATAATGAAATTCTGCTACCATTTGAAATATGTGGTATTTATGATGCCATTCACTCTCCCTCCTAATTTATCGTTCGGTTCAAGAATCAGTTACAGTTAGTCAAACTCAATAGAAAACTTAAACAAGGTTGATCTGACTTGGAGATATAGCTACCAATAATATTGAGGTAACAGATTTTCTTATTAATCAAGTTTGATTGATTAGTTCAGCCTACGTCACAAGGTTTGAATTCGAATTCAAGTTCGGCTATCATAAATGATTTGCTTAGTAATCAAGTTCGATTGATTAGTTAAACATAAGTCGCAAGGCTCGAATTCGAATTCTATTTCGGCAATCACGAAATTTGGATGAACTTCAGCAAGGGTAAAACTTCGAAAACAAAAAATCAATGCTAAATTTGCTGTATATAATTTGGTTTTTAAATATAAGAAATATATCCACAAAATTGTCAAAATAATTAAACATTGCTAAATAATTTAACTAAATAACTCAATATTATTTTAAAATAAAACATCATTATATTAAATATAATAAAATTCAGGCAAAGTTCAGCAAGGGTGAAAATTCCCCAAAATTTCAATTTCATCAATGAAGTTCAACAACCAAGTGTCTATTCACTACACATTCTGCAATTGCAAATCCAAAGTTGTCACATCCCTCCTGACTACTGAAACTTTTGGTGTTTTGTTTAAATTGACGCCCTAGATGGTATTTGGTTTTCATAAGCAGTGGTTTTGTTTAAATTGATTCCTTGAGGGAAAGCAATTTCACGAAGGGGAGATTGTCATGTCCCCTCTTTAGGCCAAACCTATTCTATTTTGCAATTAACTCTTATGGTACCCTAGGAGTTAATTATTACACAAGGGGGCCCAGTCAAGGGGCTACACTAGTGTGACACCTTGCCTTAGATAGGACCAATCTTTATAATTTGATTTTGGGCACCCACTTTTGGGACAACCACCTTTGAGATTTTGGACTTAGCATATTTAAGTAATTTGTTTGGTTGTTCATCATCATCAATCACAGCATATCAATTCTTGTGTCAACAATTCTAATTGAGGAATTAAGCATTGGAGAGCAGTATCAGAGGTGAGAGATCCTCTCTAGTTTGTTGGTTTCTCCAATAAGGTGAAGTCACTTTGCGACCTTATTGGACTAATCAAATTTATCATCTTTTGTAAATCATCATCAAAGATCAATATCATTGTCAAGATTCAACAGTATCATTATGATTTGATCATCTATAGGTTCGTAGCAATACTCGTACTACAGATCAATCACCATTTCCTAGCCAAGCTTGATATCAACAATACCATTTGGAGGCTACAATAATAATACCCAACGATACTTGTGGTGACAAGTCAGAGGCAATATACATCTTACAACATATCTCAGATAGCATCATCGACATCTTTGGTCAATTGTTCACAAAAACTCTAGCGCATACATCACAGTAGATTGCATCGATACCCCTTCCTGATTACATATTATTACGCATTGATATCTATAATTGATTGCAACTCATCAACTTGCACTAGCGACTTCATATCGAATCATTACATCTTTCACAATCTCACATATCCTTCCATTGTTCAATACATAGTGTTCACACTTGTTGAAGACACACACACATTACCAACTGACATATACATATGTATCACCGATCAATCACATAGCTGATATTCACATATTTATGAATCAAACATAGATCACACCTCATTACATCATTCACCGAATTGAGCCCACCGTCCGTTGGCATCCCTCTCTTGATTGGATAGCATCATACATACTAGCATACTGGATCACATATATATATATATATATATATATCACTACTGCAACAGATCATCAGCATCAAACAATGGTATTTTCAGACACTCTATTTGCATACACGGAGTAGATCGCAGTCATTCACGACATCATCAGATTTGCATACATCAGCGACAACACAGTCATCACAAAGATGAATGTTTGTGCTTGGTGGAGCAGCCACCTTAAGATTTGTTGCAGCTAGCACTGGTTCCTATAGTGAACTTTTTAAAGCAACAAAAGTTGTTAAGGCATCTTGATAATGAGATCAAGTTGATAGTTGATTCATGCTTAAGTGAGATTATGAGAATTTTGGTACCTCTAGTACCCTATGACGATGACACTATGAAGGACGTATTGCATTTTATTGTTGATGGTTTTCAAGCTTTTGGATGACTTTAGTAGTCCTCATTACTCAAGAAGGGTTTCCATATTGAAGATATTGGCAGAAACCAAAGCAAGCAATATTTTGTTTAACTTTGAGATGTAAGATTAGATCTACGACATGTTTCATCATCTTTTCATCAATATCAGGAACGATCATGATAAAGATGTCATTGCAGCAATAAGGAATATTATGGTTATGTCTATCAATGAGAGTGATGCTCTCTCCCAACGTGTCTTATCTTTACTATTGGCTGTTGGGAAACAAGATCGGGCAATTTCATTAGCCACATATGCATTACTCCACAGTGTGTTCAAACAATGTGAGGGGAACCTTAAAGTCTGACTTGAATAAAGAGGACCAGATGAAAAAATGTGTTGAAAAGAATACGTTCTCCCATTATGAATGTGGAACAGATTTCCGAGGAGTTTGAAAATAAATACAGAATGAGGAAACCATTTGTGATTTTAAAGAGGATGAAGATGAATACTCATAAATTTCATCTATTACAGATCAGTGCATTGATGAGAACATAGACTCCGATCTCGCTAAGACCGTAAAGGAAGGGTGCTCAAGTTTTTAAGTGGGTGATCTAGAGATCGACATTGATAAGTGTAATGAAGGAAAGAATTTTGCTCATAAGGATGGTGAGTGCAAGGAAAAAATAGAGTCTAACTGCGCATTGATACAAAATGATGATGATGTTTCTGTACTTCGAACTAACATTGTCCTAGTTCCTAATCAGCAAGTGTGTACAGAAAATGGCATAGAATATAGTCAAGTTCTTCAAGGACAATCAACCACTTCATCATATGAATTTGATTTTTCTCATACACCCATTAGCTTGTTGTCGGTATATTTTGTATGTACGGGAGTTATGTAATAAACTTATGTTAAGTTATGTTAATCTTGGCGGTTAGCACCGAGAGTGTGAACCGTTACGACGCGACGTTTCGGTCGTGTCCCTTCGGAGGCTTTATGTATACTTTGCTCAGATTGGGAAGAGGACGATTTATGATTTGGTTTTCTGAGTACTTTATGTTTACCGAATTGCAATACTTTCCTGTGTTCATGTTTATCAGTTAATGTGTGTTTATGCAACTATTCTTGTTGACCCGAGAGGGAAAACATCTGGCGCCGTTGCCTAGACATACCCGGATGGCGAATAGGCATAATGGGCTTACCCGTTAGTGCGATAAACCCAGAAGCTGAGGAAGCCCGTACCGAGTTGTACGATGGAGAGGATAATCTGGCACGTGACTTCCGAATTTTGTTTCAAGTAGCTCTTGAAACTCACGTCCGAAGGGAGGCAACGAACGGAGACGTCCCTGCAGGCGTAGTGTGGGACGCGATTGGGGCGAACCCTGCAGCGAATCGGTTGTTGAACCAACTTCCACGGTTGTTGGCACAAGCAGCACTCGCACGACGTATTCGGCAAGAGGAAATTGACCGTGAGGAACGCCGCCAGGAGATCCTCCGTGCATTCCACGCCCGAGAGCATCTTCGTCGCCGTCGGGAGGAAGGAAATGACAAACAGTAAAGTTGTTGAAGTTTGAAACAAAGGGGAACGGAACACAAAAATTCCATTGTAGTTCAATTGAGAATGTTGTAAAGCAACATGAATTAATAAAAAATAAGTGTTCTTTTTGATTGAGCAATGTGTATAGTTTGTCTTGATGCCCAATAATTTAAATAAAGATTGAAATAAGAAAGTGATAGATGACGAAGGGGAAGCCGCACAGAAGGCTTTGATATCCGCGCAGCAACGTGAACGTCGGTGTAGGCTCAGGCAACTTGCCAAAGACCAGCTTGCCAGAGGGTTGCCCGAAGGGGACCTCGGAAGTGGTACGGAGGGTGCAGAAGCCGAAGAAGAGTTCACTTCTCCGGAACGGAGAGTGCGGAGTCGGGAAGAGTTACTTGAGGAGACACGGGCGAGAAGAGCCTTTCTCCAAGAGGAGAGAGTACGGTTTGAGGTGGGTCTCCGTACACCAAGCACGGAGAACCAAACCGGCGGAGAGGGTGATACTGCAGAGGGTGGCACGAGCACACCAGCAGACCCTCCGTTGGAACCGAGAACCCCACACGGTACGGTGCCAGGAGAAGGGCAAGTACCACCAGCCCAGCAACTACCGCAAGGACAAGTACCACAAGTCCAGACTACCCACAGCACTCAGGGAGGTGTGGGCACGAGTGGTATCGGTGCACCGCCTCCACCGCGGCCAACCATGGCAGTGAATAAACAGAAGTTACCGAAATTTATGGGGCAATCCAAGGAGGATCCAGTTCGGCACTGTCGAACGTGTGAAACGATATGGACTGCACACGGGGTAACTGACGAGAACGAATGGATCCGTCAGTTCCCTGCAACACTGCGAGAGGGTGCCATTGATTGGTACTCGGACGTTGACAAGACAAGGCTCACGACATGGGATGATGTCAAAAAGGCCTTCCAGACAGAGTTCCAATTGTTACGGGATGATAATGAAATATTGGCGGAGATCTACAACACGAAGCAAGCCAAGAATGAGTCTGTCCGTGCGTACGGCCGACGACTCAAAGAACTCATTGGAAAAATGGAGTCGGCCCCAGCGGATGAATTGAAAAAGAGATGGTTCGTGGAGGGACTCAAAACATCCCTCCGAAAGAAAATGAAGATAGTACCGCCTACTTCGTATAGTAATGCATATAACCGAGCAATGGATCTCGAGAGCGAATGTAAGACCTCGAAGAAGACAAGGTCATCTTCTGATGATGATTCAGAGACGGAAAGTAGTGAGGACGGGTCGAGCAAGAAAGTGCTCGCATTGCAAAAAGACCTTGAGAGGATGATGCGAGAACTTAAAGCCGCCAAAGGAAGTGCTAGCAAAGCCGAAGAAGATACAGTGTGGTGTACGGACTGCAAGGAGGCAGGCCACACAAAAGGGTCTTGTCCGAAAAAAGCTTTTTGTGATATCTGCCAAATCGCAGGACATCCCCTTAAAGAATGTCCCTATAACTTGAGGGCAAGAGGCCAACAAGTACTCTATGCACAGGAGCAACCTTCCACGTCTGGTACGGGTGGACAACAGAATGCTGCATCATCTGGCGGATATAAAAATAACCGCCGGGGAGGCCGAGGCAACAATGAGAATAAGCCCCGGATCCAATATGATGCTAAGGGAAGACCCATGATACAATGTCGGAGTTGTAATCAGTGGGGTCACTATGCTCGTGATTGTCAGACGGAGCCCGCGACTCCGCAGAAGTTGTGTCGGTGGTGCGGACCGGGCGACCATGAGGACGCTAATTGTCCGAAGCCCGGCTGTAACATCCTGGAGTTGGAATGTAGAGGTACTGAGAAGGTCCTGACAGTCACCCGTGCCCAAGCCAAAAAGGCCACGTACCCACACCCTCCGACGGAGAAACAGAGGGTACTGCAAGCGAGGGCCGAGATCGAAAAAGAGATACAGGACCGGAAGGAACCTGCCGACGCCGGCACTTCTCACCGAGAATTGGCGGAGCAAAGTATACTACGGCAGATACTGCAAATGGAAATACCCGTGAAGGTCAAGGACCTGTTGGAGACCATGCCACACCTAAAAACAGCTCTATTCCTAGGGCCTAACACGCCACCTACGACGGTGGAACGAACGGAGATCCCAGGCGGCTGTGCAGCCGACCCGATGACGTTATCAATAAACCATGGACGGAACCCGGCAGTAGTAGAAATGGGTATCCTGGGTAAAATCCTCACGAACACCATCGTTGACGGAGGGTCGGGCGTCAATGTCCTTCCGGAGGAAACTTGGAAGAGTTTGGGGAAACCGACGCTGTGGCCACCAACCTTCAATCTGTTAGGGGCCGACCAGCACGGTATTAAACCACTCGGTATGCTGATGGCACAGCAGGTGACTATCGGAACCCAGCCTTTCACCTTAGACTTCGTCGTAATCCCTCTCAAGCAAAAGGGGTATGACGCTATATTGGGTAGAGGGTGGTTGGTGACAGCCCGAGCCAATCACAACTGGAAGAAGAACACCCTCGCATTCGAGAAAGGGGGGAGGAAATTTGTGGTAGACCTCGCCACACAAATGGTTGGAGAGGAAATGGCGTCCGACTCAGACTTCGATGGTGGCGGGATGGACGGAGAAGAAGAAACTATGGAACCGAACGATGAAGGGGTACTTGAGATAGAAGGAGATACGGATTCACTAGATGGTCTCTTTCACTGGCAAATGCGTGACTACGAGGTATTTCAGCCATCGTGCAATATACTGGAGATCGGGAATGAGTTCCCTACGGAAGAAAACACAAACGAGTTCCCTCCGGAGTACACAGAATATACAGAGGGGGAAGCCCAGATGAGAGTAAGTCCGGCCCACGTGTTCTCGGAGGGAGAACCTATCCAATACAAAGAGGCAAAATTGGAAACAATAAATCTCGGGGACGAGCAGAATCCCAAGACTATCCTGGTGGGAGATGACTGGGATCCCCTGTTAAAAACGGCAGCCTTCAAAATATTCACAGAGTATAAGGACGTGTTTGCCTGGAATTATAAAGACCTGAAGGGCGTACCTCCGGAGCTCTGCGTGCACCGCATCCCTTTGGTTCCTGGAGCCCAACCTGTGCGGAAGAGGCCGTACAGGATGAACAAAAACTATGCTGCAAGGGTGGAGACCGAGATTGCGCGGATGCTAGACGCGGGGATAATTTTTCGAGTAGACACAAGTGAGTGGGTGTCACCAATCGTGATATCTCAGAAGAAAGAGGCTAACCAAATCCGCATCTGCGTAGACTTTAGGTGTCTCAATGCGGTGACCATTAAGGATCCCTTCCCGATACCCTTCACAGACAGCATACTCGAGGAGGTGGCAGGCCATGAGATCTATTCCTTCATGGACGGGTTTTCAGGATATAACCAGATATACATTGCAGAGGAGGACAAGTTAAAAACCACCTTTGTAGTGGAAGATGGTGTGTACGCCTACAACCGGATGCCCTTCGGCCTGTGTAATGCACCTGCAACTTTTCAGAGAATCATCCTGCACATCTTTGACAAGATGTCGAGAGGGAATTTTAAAGCATTTCTGGATGAGTGGTCCATTTTCAGTAGCCAAGACAAACACGTTGTAGCACTCGGAGAGTGCATGGAGCGGTGCCGGAAGGCACGTCTGGCACTCAACCCGAAGAAGTGTCGTTTCATGGTACCGCAGGGGAAGCTGCTCGGACACATCGTTTGTAAGGAAGGGTTGAAGACGGACCCCGACAAGGTCCGGGTGATAATTGAAATGGAGGCTCCCAGTGACGTAACCGGTGTCAAGTCATTCTTGGGCCATATCGGGTACTACCGACGGTTCATAAAGAATTTTTCCCGGATTTCATACCCGATGGATAAACTTATGAAGAAAGGGGAGCCGTTCCTCTGGGCGAAGGAGCAAGGGGAGGCATTCGAGGACTTAAAAATGAGACTGTTGACAGCCCCCATCTTGGCATTTCCGAACTGGGACAGAGAGTTCCATGTTCATGTGGATGCGTCAAACTACGCCATCGGGGCCACCCTGGCACAAGAAGGCGAACATGGGCTGGATCACCCAATCTATTTTGCAAGTCGGTTACTCTCGAGGGCGGAGAAGAACTACAGCACTACAGAGCGAGAGGCTCTCGGAATGGTCTACTCGGTTCAGAAGTTTCGGCACTACCTATTGGCGACGCCGTTTACTTTCTTCGTGGACCACCAGGCTTTGATGTACTTGGTTAACAAGCCCATCATTCAGGGAAGGGTGAGCAGGTGGTTGCTGCTCCTTCAAGAATTCACCTTCAGAATTGTTGTACGGCCAGGACGCAGTCATGTGATTGCGGACCAATTGTCTCGAATTAAGTCTGGCGAGCCTCCAGTAGGAATAAACGATGACTTTCCAGATACTCACCTGTTTCACATCGCCGTACTACCGAAGTGGTACACAAGTATCGGTGAGTACCTGTCCACGGCCCGATTTCCAGAAGGAATGCTCCCCGGAGAGCGTAGAAAATTGGTTTTGAGGAGCAGAACCTTCCAGCTTATCAACGGACTGCTGTACAAAATGGGTCCAGATCAAATATTGAGGCGTTGCGTAATGGAGGAAGAGGTTCCGAGAGTGTTGAAAGAAGCTCATGAGGGACCTGCCGGAGGGCATATGGGCCCCGACACCACCGCCAGAAAAGTCTTGTTGGCAGGCTTATGGTGGCCGACGGTGTACAATGATGCCAGGGAGTGGGTCGTCGGCTGTGACACATGCCAGCGGGCAGGGAGACCTCTCAAACGAGACTACATGCCACTTAACCCTTCTCATGCATAGGAATTGTTTGAACGGTGGGGACTGGATTTTGTGGGGCCTTTGAAGCCCAGCCGCGCTCGACGCTGCCGATACATTGTGGTGGCGACGGAATATTTGACCAAGTGGGTGGAAGCTCGAGCACTGACGGATAACTCTGCTCTAAGCACGGCTAAGTTTATTTATGAGCAGATAATAACGAGATATGGCATCCCGCTTCAGTTGACGAGTGATAGGGGTGGCCATTTCGTCAACCACGTGATCAAACTCCTGACGACAGAGTTCAAAATTTTTCACACGTTCTCGAGCCCGTACTACCCCCGGGCAAATGGTCAGGCAGAGGCCACCAACAAGATCCTGGTCGGCGTAATCTACAAATCTTGCGGTGTCGAGGGCGAGGATTGGAAAGAGAGGCTACCCTCGGTACTTTGGGCCTATCGGACGTCTTACAAGGTGACCACCGGACAGACGCCCTTTCAACTCATGTATGGACAGGAGGCCGTGGTACCGGTGGAATTCATGGTTCCAAGTCTGAGGATTGCCATCGAGAATAAATTGGGGGATATGGAGAGTCTGAGGGAACGACTCTATCTCTTAAACAAGTTGGATGAAAAACGGGCTTTGGCACAATGGGCCACTGAAGCGACGCAGCAAAGGAGGAAGGTCTGGCACGATAAGCATCTCCGACGAATGCAGTTTACCCCAGGCCAATTGGTTTTAAAATACAACGGGCGAAATGAAATCAAGCCTGGAAAATTCAAAGTAAAATGGATTGGGCCCTACAAAGTACGAGAGGTGGCTGCCAATGGGTCTGTGAAGCTGTGGACCCTCGACGGACGGGAAATTCCGGACGCGGTGAACGGGTCGAAACTGAAAGTCTATCATGAACGACCGACGGCCACACCGCGAGCGTCGGGTACTTAGAAAATTCAGAAAAATTATTTTTTAAAAAAAAAAAAAAAAAAAAAATTGAAAAAAAAAAAAAAAAAAAAAATTGAAAAATTGAAAATTGAAAAAAAAAAAAAAAATTGAAAAGTTGAAAAAATTGAAAAAAAAAATATATAAAAAATTAAAAAAAAAAAAAATTTTTTAAAAAAAAAAAAAAAGTGCAGAGTAACATGTCCGTACGGTACCGTACGACATGCATCTTAATGTTTTAACACCGTACGGCAGGTATATTAGCACCGTACGACATTATTGCAGCATTATTAAAACCCGTACGGCGCCAGGCATAGAGGAAATTGCTATCGAACTTGGCCGTACGACCAACTGGCGTGTGCGGATAAGGACTTGTTGTACGGCACCGTACACTTTGGAGGAGTAGACCGTGCATCACCGTACGGTTTTGAGTGCCGTACATTGCCGTATGGAAAGGGTATAATTTCGTAATATCAAATCTGAAGACCGTACAGAGCCGTACGGATGTAGCCTGCCGCATTGCATGGACCGTACGTGCAAGGAAGAAAAACAAAACGTGAAGGCATTCAGGATCGTACAGCATGAGGAAGTGAGTACGTCAAATAACAGTTAAGTTGCATATATGTCGTAAGGGTCCGTACGGCCCTATAGTATATAAGAGATCAATTTTTTTTTGGCAAAGACGTCTGTACACATTGTCTTTCATTGCGTCTAAGGAAGACTTGGGATTGCCGTACATAGCATTGGGGCGTGTGAAGGGAAAGCATGAAAGAGGAAATTCATATGGTATACTAAAAAAAAAATAAAAAAAAAAAACGACGACAAAACAAAGCAGCTCATATTGAAGAACAAATGGTACCGAAGGGAAGGGCATGAGCAGGAAGTAAGGGAAACATAAGCGGTTTGCAGAAAAGAGCATGGGAGCATACGAAGGACCCCGCGGGGGCGCTGCCCCTCGACCCCGCTGGGGGCGTTGCCCCCTAGACCCCCAGTCGGTTTAGTTATCAACCCTTGGAGAGTGTGACCAGTTGATGAGACCTGCAGCTGCTACATATTTGCATATTGGAAAAAGTACATTGGCTGAAGGAAGTTGATTTGTACTACAGAAGTATTTCAAAAATCAGTTACGAACCGTTATTACACAGTACAGAAGGATGAGCTCAAGGCAACAGCAGAGTTCTTGGAGACAAAAATTGCAAATTTCCAAACCAGCCAGTAGTAGCAGACCAAGGGTTTCACATTCCAGAAGCATGGACAGGAAACAGAAGCACCGTCCGCAGCAGGCCCAAAAAGAAGTCACCTGGAAGACTGTGACATTTGAAGGGCTGAGCGGAGTGGAATGCCGTACATGGTGGGAGCAGACTCCGGATACCAATTTCTTGAAGGGACAGATTCGGCGGGCCGGAGTTCATTGGGCAATACAGATGCCGTTGCCTTCCATTAAGGAGTACGAGGGTCCTCTGAGGGGGATGATTGATACATTTGACCGGTTCAGCCGACGGAGTACATTGAAATATTGTGGTACAGAGATTCAGATTTCATTCACAGCTCGAGAGATTTCGAGGGTGTTTGGTATTCCTGGTACACAGGGCAGGAAAATCGACTTGAAGCCGAGGAAGCTGACCAGAGAAGACAAGGAGAAGTATATTAAGCTGGTTTCAAGAAATTTGTCTCAGCAGGAGTTCGAGTCATTGCTTGGCTCTTCTTCCCGGAATCGAGGACTTAAAAAATCATTTGTGGCCCCAGGTGAATGGCGATGTTTGATGGATATCGTGAAGAGCAGGTTGACCGGGGCGAGTAGGGCATCCGACATTGCCCTTACACATTTGGTTTTCATGAACGGGATCCGCCAGGGGACAGTATATGATTGGGCTTCAGTGATGGCGGAGAGGCTGTACGAGTTTATGACTCTACAGCATAGGACGTTTTACATGCCCCATATTGCCATAGGGTTGTTTCTGAATGCTGCCCGAGAACAAATTCCGGCGGAGAAGCTGAGGCCACAGCCGGTGGACATTGCGACGGGAGAGCCTCTCATCTTTCATTGGCGGCACTTGGATGCTGGAGGGGTACAGACAGGACTGAAGAGGAAGCGTCAGGCCCTCTCTGAGTCGGAAGGGGAGAATGTGGACAGTGGACGGGAGGAGTCCAATGAGGACTCGGAGGACGAGGAAGACAGTGAGAGTGAGGCAGTAGGCGGATCGGACACTCCCGACACAGAGGCACTGACTTCACCATCTGGGGTTGTACCAGTTTCGACTCCGACTGAGAGTGCACCACCTCTTGTTTTATTCACACCACCCGCACCCTCGGTGACTGTTGCAGCGGGGCCCTCTGTACCATCCGGTACCACATTAGAGGCCGTACCAGTACCACCGTTCGGAGAGCTCCGGGCTCCTGTAGTATTACACCCGACGGGCCAGACTTTAGAGCCACCTACAGTTCAGCCAGCTGATGCAGGACAGACTAGCGGAGATGGTGCTCGAGGCTCAGAGCAGGTTACTTTGGAGGTTGTGGGCACTGAGGCGTTTGTGCGGGTTGCGCCAGGGGTATTGGAGGAGGCGCCACCTCAGACGGTGCCGACAGGGGTTGGGGACCCGAACTCTCGAGTGTTTTCTTGGCTCGCGCAGTTCAAGATGTCTCCCATCGCCATGGCAGCCCCGAGTTCCCTGTCGCCTGACAGAGCAGTAGTAGAGATTGTTGATTTGGATACAATGATGTCGCCACCCCGTGAGGAGCCAGCAGAAGGGAGTGAGATGTGTGAAAGACCTGATCCTGTGGAGGAGCAGAGACAGCCGGTTGAGGCTTGGGAGGAGTCACAGAGGGCGATGCCACTGAGGGAGACCGCGCAGACAGTATGGGAGCAATACTTGGTGGATGTAGCTGCTGCAGGCCAGCGCGTCGTCGCCTCAACGGAGCTTCAGGGCCAGGAGAAGGTTGCTGAAGAGTTGGAGTGCCTTTTGACATTTGTACGGGTTGGCTGTCCACAGGCATTCGTCGAGTGCTTTGAGGCTCGGGGATGGCCTACACAGGAGACTCTCACTATGTTGGAGGATTGGGCTCTTCGGGTGCCAGCAGGAGAGAGCCGACTGCAGGGTCTTATTCGGGAATTGGAGCAGGCATTTCGAGAGGAGTACTTCACTCTCAGACGCTCGGAGCACGCTTCTTCAGTGCATCAGGCTACGGGCTTGGCGGCTGAGGCAGCTCGGGAGGAGGCAGTTTCCCATCTCACAGCCTTGGAGACAGTAGTGGTTCAGGAGAGGGAGTCCTGGGAGGTTGAGCGGAGCACCAGGAGGTCAGAGTTGGACACACTACGGGCAGAGCGGGATTTATTGGAGACTCGCTTGAATTCAGCTATGGAGGCTGCGGATGCAAAGGAGAAAGCAGTGTTAGAGGCAGCCAGCATGGTTCGGACAGCAATGGAACTGAAGATGCGAGCAGAGCAGGCTTTGCAGACCCGGACGAGTCAGGTCTATGAGTTGCGAGCCCAGATTGCTTCAGCACCGGCACCAGCTGGACCCTCATCTTCAGGGATGCTTCCTACGCCCCCTTCTCAATAATTTGTAATAGGCTCCATTTTGTCTATGTTTTCTTTTGTCAGTCGTCGGAGCCGACTTCTTTTATGGGGGGGATGATGTTGTCGGTATATTTTGTATGTACGGGAGTTATGTAATAAACTTATGTTAAGTTATGTTAATCTTGGCGGTTAGCACCGAGAGTGTGAACCGTTACGACGCGACGTTTCGGTCGTGTCCCTTCGGAGGCTTTAAGTATACTTTGCTTAGATTGGGAAGAGGACGATTTATGATTTGGTTTTCTGAGTACTTTATGTTTACCGAATTGCAATACTTTCCTGTGTTCATGTTTATCAGTTAATGTGTGTTTATGCAACTATTCTTGTTGACCCGAGAGGGAAAACATAGCTCACATGATTTTGAGAGTCAATGGAAAGTCACCGAAGATAAAATTGTCGGAGCTCTAACACACTTTGATGACACATATGGGATGATTGAAAAGCACCTCTGGGAGGTATAATTAGAGACGAGATAGAAGGATCTCTAAGACAAATACTCACATTTACAAGTGATCAAGGAAGGGATGAAAACAATGAAATCAGATTATGTACATCTTTCAAATCAAGATCATTTCCTCAATCTTGCAGATATTTATTCACGGGCATTGAGGAAGAAGGAAGAAGTAGACACCCTTATCTTCGAGCTCTCGAACACTAAGGACACTCTAGAGACTACCCTAGTGGCATTACATGAAGTTAAAAATCAAATAGATGACCTTAGTGTAGAATTGATTTTGTCACATCCTTCTTCAACTCAATCAAAAATCCCATCCTTTATGGCATCATCAACTAAGATGCAACATTCAGATACAACAAATGTGGAGGACCAATAGGTGACAGGAGTAGTTGATGAACTTCATGTGGGAGAGTTAGTTCATGCATGAAGATTCTGATTGCAGCCATGAGATCGTTGCCATAACAAACGTGACAGGTGAGCATGATGCTGATTTTAAATCAGCCCTTTAGGAAACTTTATATCTCATTCGGAATAATGATGGGAAAGCACATCAAGAGTTTGAACTCTTGAAAGTAGAGGGGAAAGATTCACAGCGAACTGCAACATGCAGCAATGAGGAAAAGGCTTTGACAGGGAATACATTTGGTTTTCAGAAGGTTACACCTCTTGGAGCAGCTCTTGAGGGTGAGTACTCAACAGAGAAAGAAGTTGCACAAGCCTTAGCTCATTTTGATATCGTAGATAAATCCATTGAATACCTCATTAGGATAGTTCACTTTGATGAGGGACAAAATGGGCCTAGGAATGGAGTCTCAGCATCAAGTTTGCAAACACTTAGATGGGCACTTGAATTGATAAAATCAGATTACTTGCAATTGCTTACACGCAGAACCTGTGTCATCATGTTTGCAAGGAAGATATATAGAGCATTTTCAAGGAAAGGGGCACAAGAAGCTACTTCAAGGGATATAAAGATTGAACAAATTAATGATGGAGTTTATGATGTTGGGAGTAATCATCATCACGAAAGCATGCACCTGGCTGATAGGTGAAATATCAAAGGGCAGAAGTGCTTCCATTATCATTAGGGGCATACATGATGATAACACAAAGGTAGAGTAGGATGAGTGTGATTCAGCTAGGCTTAGTGGGAAGATTGTGCATGATGATGCAATTTTTTTGCTCCGTGGTCTACATGGTGAGGTTTCTAACTCACACAGTGAGGTATGGAATTCTAGGATTGATTCAAGAATTCCATCGGAGTCTGTTAATGCATTTCACAATGATTACACCGTGAGATATGCATATTCTTTTTCATTCAGCCCACATATTGATGACTTGATGTTTCAAATGACACACAAGACTGAGGTGGATGATTGGTATGAGGTGCTTCTTTTTGAAGAGGAAGGAACCAAATCCTGCAAGCCTTCCTGTTTTCTTCTCCAGGATGGTATCCATTTTAGGATACAGGATAGAGAGGTTGTGTTGAGGATCTTCCTCATCACTTTTGGAGAGAAGCTAGCAGCAGTGCTATCTACACACTGAACCGAGTTCAAGTCAAGAAAGGAACCGGTAAGACCCCCTATGAACTATGGTTCAGTCATACTCCTAGTGTAGGTTACTTCAGAATCTTTGGTAGTAAATGTTACATCAAAAGAGATATGTAGTCTCGGAAGTTTGATCCCAAGAGTGATGAAGGAACATTTTTGAGTTGCTCCACCAAAAGCAAAGCCTATGGGTGTCTGAATAAGAGAAAGGGAAAAATAATTGAAAGCATCAATGTAAAAGTTGATGAATATTCAGAACCAATTAAGAAGACTAGTCATAATGAATATGACAGTCTGTAAGGTCAAAATGAAGGAAATCTTTTTGAGTTCAGTGAAGTAAAAACCGAAGATGAAAGAGAACATGTAAACAAACATCTGGGGTGGGAGGTTGTACCTAAAGCTAACAGACGCACTCATGATGATGAACCATAAGTTGTTCAAAACCATGATGAAGAAATTGCTCAACCAGAAGAACCTGGCCAGCAACAAAGACCGGTTCTCCAGAGGTATGTCACATATCACTCCACTGATAATATAATTGGTGACAAACATGCAAATGTCTTGACCAGGAAAAAGGCTAGAGAGAATATCTGTTTGTTCTCATGTATAGAGCCAAAACCACCAAGGAAGCTCTAGAAGATGAAAATTGGGTCAAGGCCATGGAGGAAGAAATTGAGCAAATAGAAAAGAATGATACATGTGTGCTTGTGCCAAGACAACAGGACAAGAATGTCATTGGGACAAAGTGGGTCTAAAGGAACAAGCTGAATGAAGAAGGTAAAGTCATAAGAAATAACGCAAGACTGGTTTGCAAACGGTATGCTTAGGAAGCTGAATTGGACTATGGAGAAACCTTTGCACCTGTGGCCAAATTGGAAGGAGTAAGAATTCTTCTTGCCTATGCTGCTCACAAGAAATTCAAAGTATACCAGATGGATGTCAAGTCTACATTCCTGAATGGAATACTGGAGGAGGAAGTTTACATTGAACAACCGGAGGGCTTCACATCCTACACAAAAAGGTGGTATGGTCTGTAAACTGAAAAAAGCTCTCTATGGGCTAAAGCAAGCTCCAAGGGCTTGATATGAGAGGTTGCATTCATACCTCCTGACCATAGGATTCACAAGAACCGCGGACAATAGCAATATGTATCTCAAAACCGAAAAAGATGGGAATCTGATTGCTGAAATCTTTGTGGATGACATCATCTTTGGAGGAGATGACAGGATGAGCAAAGCCTTTGCTAAAGAAATGAAGAAAGAATTTGAGATGTCAATGATAGGAGCCATAAAATTCTTCATTGGACTACAGGTCCATCAGCTAAAAAAAGGTCTTTTTATCTCTCAGTCCAAGTATATAAAAGAAATTCTTGAGACTTTTGGACTTGAAGAATCCAAACCGGTTGGTACTCCAATGATAACTAACCCCAAGTTATCAAAGGAAGATTATGTAAAAGAAGTGAACAAAACACTATATCGGTCCATGATAGGGAAATTACAGTATGCAGTACACAGTAGACCAGACATTGCACATGCGGGTGGCATAGTTACAAGATTCTCTGCAAACCCCAAAAAGACACATCTGATAGCAGTGAAGAGAATTTTCAGATACCTAAAGGGTACTGAGGAGTATGGCTTGTGGTTTCCTCACAAGGGAGGCTTCCAAGTAAAGGTTTACACGAATGCTGACTGGGCTGGCAATATTGATGACAGAAAGAGCAAAAGTGGCGGTGCATTCTTTCTCGGTGGGAGGATTGTGTCTTGGACAAGTAAGAAACAGAACTGCATTTCACAATCTACTACAAAAGCTAAATACGTTGCTGCTGCAATCAATTGCACACAAGTGATCTGGAGCAAACAACTAATGGAAGGAATCCAAGAACAGATACCTAAACCGATTGCAATCTACTGTGATAGCACCAGTGCAATCAACATATCCAAAAACCCTGTCATGCACTCCAAGACAAAGGACATAGACATCAAGTATCATTACTTGAGAGAGATGGAACAAGACAAAAAGGTAAGATTGGAGTATGTTCCCATAAAAGAATAGATTGTTGATATCTTCACTAAGCCACTACCGAAGAGTACTTTTGAGTATCTCAAAGGTACACTAGGGGTGATACCCCTTCCTGATCATCAATAAACTAGCAAAGGTGATCATCAGTTCATTATGCTTCAACAGAGGGTTTCACCTCATCTTTTATGGACTGATGAAAAGGACTATTGCTCAAAGGGGAAGCAGATTTCATTAAGGTAGTCTTTTCTGACTAGGCTTTGGCATTATTGTCAAAAGGGGGAGAGTTTGGCAATAAACTCGTAGATGACCGGTTGTAGCAGTAACATAGAGATACAAGCACATAGGGCAGGTGATATGATTGCCCATTAAGGTTTTGCCATCAATGCCAAACGGGAAGATTGTTGGCATTAAGAGATGGTAACCAGTAAGCCTGCTACCGGTACATGACAATTAAGTATTATCATTGATTGGCAAAAGAGAAAAGAGAAAAGAGATCTTTTGTCATCTCAATCTAAGGTCTACAGATCTAAGGAGATCTATATGTAAAGAGGTTGGTTTGGCAACCGGTGACACTAACCGGGAAAGAAAAGACTATATTGGCTCATCAAGAGCAACCGGTCACTAAGCAAAGTGCATCAGCAACCGAGTAAAGCATACAGCCAAGAAAAGGATTCAACCGAGGATCGGGATACAACCAATGTCAACTACGCAACCGAGGAAAAGGTGCAATTGGTAAGAAAAGGAAGGAAAAGTGAAAGGTCAAAGTTCTTACCTGTTCACAACATGAGGATCTCAACCGATCAAGTGAAGACTTCGGTATGATAAGAAGAACTGGGGAAGTCATAGTCAACTATCTATTTAAACCAACTCTTTGACCGGGATTTACTGCACTAAATCCGGATGACTTTGAGTTAACATGGTGATCAATTCGAGGTGCATTTAAAGGTTTTAAAGCCGAAGTCTGTGGCTTTAAAACAAGGAGTTATCTTTTGTGAAGGAAAGGTGCTTGACACGCATCTATTGATTTCTTCATTAAGCAAATAAAGCAAGAGCATGCATCGGATGTTTCCTTAGTGAACTAATACTCCATCGAGTGATGTATCCGAAAGGGATCTGAAATTAGGTCATGCATGAGAGGCACAATTAGGGCAAGAACTCTATATTCTTCTGCCTATTGAGAATATACGTTGCCCTCATTCTGCCAAGAGAAAAGAGTGAACCTGTGCACTGAAAAAGCTAGGTTGAATAGAAAAGAGAAGAGAGAGAAGAGTCTGCAGAGAAGGACAACAATAAAGGAGAACACACTTGCGGCGACCGGTGATGTTTCTCAGTTGAGCATAATAGAGATCTTATCAGGCTATGAAAAGCCATTTGTAAAAGGTCAATCCCTCTATTGTTTTCTAACAACTACAATACTTAAATCCCAGTATTTGGGTGGACGCTAACAGGTCCCTTGTATCAAATCCTTTAACCATGTGACATCTTGCAAGGTGTTCTAAGTCCTCTAACAAGGCAGGCACTGACCAGCCTTACTATAACAAATCCCTTAACCGGGTCGCATCTAATAGTGCGTTGTAATCCTTTAACAGGGAATGCTCCTAACAGGGCGCACTTTAGAAGAGTGCAGAATTTTTGAGGTTTCCTCACACCGTGGTTTTCACCCAAATTGGGTTTCCACGTGATAAATCTTGTGTCACTGTGTGATTGATTGCTTGATGTTATTTTATGCTTGAATCTGTTTAGCTTACATTTATAAGTATACTTCATAAGATTTATTTAAAAGAAGTTTTATAGGTGCTGAGTCACCCCTCCCCTCTAAACACCAATTAGGACTGTCAGCTTAATCTGTCAAATTGGTTATGAACTTATCGGGTTATGGTTGACTGAAAATAAAATACCATTGATTCTGCTAAGAGACCATTCCCTCCAATGGAACAGGTCTAAGTAAGAGCTAACATTCTATCCCTTTCCAATGAAGTGATTCATCTTATATATCTGTAAAAAATGGATGACGAGTCAGCACTTTACCAAGGAAGACATCTCTTGATAATAGAGGCATTCATTGCATCGCTCCCTTTCCAAACTAAACACTACCTTGTGTATCAATTATTAGTTAACTTGTTGTCTTTTATTTATTTATGATAATTGATGCCTTAATCGCATGGATCATTGTTTATTGACTGATTGCTGGTTATAGTTCCTGATACCTGGATCACAGGGAAACATTAATCCTATTTATATCTCTTCCTTAGACAGGGTCATGAGAGTCTATGAGCTATGATTATTGTAATTCCTTCTTTGTTAAGGCTGGTTATAAGATTCGTGGATTTATATAATCAATGAATCGGTGGTGACTAAATAATCACCATCCCTTCAAACAGTGGTTGACTATTGACAATTAGCGTTGTTCTGTAGACTTTTATCACTGTCGACTCTCCTTGTTCAATAGATCTCTAACTGCTCATAATTCTTTATAACTTCTATGGGCATGACTTCTAAAATATACTCAACTCCATTCAGAGGAACTACATGTATTTGAGATTTATAATGTTTCTTGGGCAGATAGCGGATTCCACTTTAGGTATAATTGCAGAACTGAGATGTCACACCATAATACAAGCCCACCTCAGTATTGGATGGATTCCACATTGTGTGAGGTTATTTTAAGCCAGAAGTTGTAGTTTCCAGTAATATATTGTTGCTATGTTTCCCATGGTCGAAAGAGGGGTTATTGCCGACTAGAGAACAATTAATATATTAAATATGAAAACATCTTTTGAGATGAGAATATAAATATTATAATTTTAATATAATTTAATATTATCATTAAACTCTGTTTCATTACATTAATTGTATATATATATATATATATATATATATAAATTTTCAATTTAATTTAATAAGCGTAATTTATTATTATACTTGTTTATATTAGATTATAATTATCTTTATTATTTATTTAATAATTTATATAATTACTTTTTTAATAATATTTTATTATTTAATTATATTAAATTTCTATTTGGAATGGGGACATGACAAATAATGTCGTGTCATCAATAAATTGTGCATTTATCAAAACATCATTATCAGGGACGAAAATACCCTTGACTGGAGGACCAATGTCAAGTGTTCTGAGAATGTAAACAAGAGCATCAGCAGCAATAACAAACAAGGTTGGGTCAATGGGGAAGTCGTGTCTAATAGATCTCTTCAAAGGGATGGGCTTTGAGAGCTCTCCATTTACATCAATACCCGTGGAGGAATCGTTGAAGAATATAGAAATCCATTTACAAAAATACGGAGGTAATCCAAAAGCTTGAAGCATACCAACGAGAAATGGACATTCCACTCTATCATATGCTTTTTCAAAGTTCAGAAGGATCACTGGAGCATTCTATCCATGAACTTTGGCCCAATAAATAAATAAATTTAAAAAACAGAATCATTTTTAAATTCATATGATCAGATTTTTAAACTCATTGTAATCATCTTTATGATCAAATACTTCTAATATCATATGATATGATAGAACTCTTCCATTTCTCGATACAACAATTTAAAATTTTCTCATTATGTAGTATTGAGTATTCTAATATCTAATTAGTAATTTGATATTGAAAACTTCAATGTTCAATGTTTATTGTTCAATGCAATGTTCAAGTATTTAATAATTTACTATTTTACATCTTTATGTCTTATACATCTTTTCATAACTAGCATTTTAAGTACCATATGTATAGTGTTATTCCTAACCGGTTACTGAGAGAGGGGGGGTGAATCCATAAATACTATTTCTATTTCCAATTTAAACTTGTATAAAGCTTCTTGCAAGATAAACAGAATGTAAATAACCATTCACAAACAGAAATAGAAATACTCAGATCAACACATCATTTATACGTGGAAACCCTCGATTATAAGGAAAAAACCACGGTGAGACAGAGCTCACAACTTTACTACTACAGTAATAAAGACACCCTGTTAGGAGCTTACAAAGCACTTGTAAGAGTGCTACAAGTGTTACCCGATAAAGGGATTTGATAGAAGATCGGTTAAGATCTTGACTCTATCAGAAGACGCCTTGTTAAAGGACTTTCAACATCAACTAAGATGCTACCCGGTTAAAGGATTTATACAAAGAACCTATTAGGGTTCACCCTGATACAAGGATTTGAATATGCTTTCACAATATAAAAGCAATTATCTTAATTGACACTCTTTGTCTAATTATATTATACCTATGACCTTCCTGTTCTGCCTAGTTGTTGATCCTTTCTGCCTTTCACCTCTGTAACCGTAGCTCTTCTCTCAGAAGATATCTCTCTCCTGCTTTGTATATTCAACAACTCTTCTTATCGTGTCCTATATCCTGTATTTATAAGAAATTAATCTTATTAAAACCTAATTCACAGAACCTCTAGGCTATTAACTCGTCCATAAATCATGCAGCAAAAAGCTTTGCAAGATGATCTTGAGTTTACCTTGAAACATCTGCATAGAAATAAAACTAACTCCTATTAAAAATCTAACTCCAATTCTAGACGGTAGATGCTCCATATAATCTAGTTTTATATCAGACAATTCTGCATAATACGGTGCAGATTTATATGCAGTAGACCGGCATCAATCTTATACCCGGTCCATCCCTATATGCAATATAAGACCGATACTATGTACTATGTTCGGTCTATCAGTGCATCTCGTCTGTTTTAGTCTACCGGTGCATATACTCTATTTTAGTCTACCGATGCTTATAAAGTAATATGAGTGATCTACCGGTGTACCTGTACGGTGGCAATGGTGTTTGCATCTATCTTCACTAATGACAACTTAAATTTGCTAACAATCTTCCCCTTGGTCATTGGTGGCAAAACCATCACTCACCCATCACAATTAATTCCTTGGCCTGTAGACTTCACCTTCACCAGTGTGGGTGCTTCAGCTCTTCTATCTATAGACTTCCCCTATTCTTGTGTTGTCTTTTGCTCTATAGCTGAATCTACTCTGTATCACTTCACTTTCTGATCTTCTCCCTTTCTTCTGTTGTATTTAATATCTTCCCTTTTTGCCTCCAAAGGACAAAGGGGTGATGTGGTACTGACTGATTTACATCTGTAACTTTGTAAAGATGTCCATATACACTTTCTTCGCAGTATGAAGAAATGGGTTCCATTGACCGGTTACATATTCTATATTTTTTTGTGTTGCTTTTAGAGAGACAATAATATTCTCCATGTCCTCTATGGTTTTGTAGTTCGGTTCACTGATCAGATTCTCAGCATCTATTGCAATCTATTGCATTAAATCAAATGTTCGGACCAGAAATAATTAAAATCCAATAATATCTTGGATTCTCTTTGTCTTCTCTTCACATGCCTTTCTCAAAATGAGAGCTAGGCTTGTCATTTCTCTGTTGAAATCTATTGCAGACTTGTTCTTTATATCAAATTGGGAAGACAGAACTGTGATGTCTTCGGAAGTTTTTGATGACTTCTCTACGAGATCTTGTGTAAAAGTATCAAAATTTGAAGTCCTGGTCATCAAACTTCCTGCTACTTGTAACTGTTGTTAAAGTATCCTTAAATTGGTTGATACAGTCACCTTTATCTCTTCAACCTGTTTGTGGAGAATTTTTATTCTCTTCTTCTCATAGTGATCAATGGCTACTGTCTCAAGGTCAGTGAGATCTTCCCCGATCGCTTGTGCCAAAATCTCCAATTGATCAATTACAGGTTCATCTTCATCAATGTCAGCATCCGGTACAAAATTGCTCAGGATGTTCTTGACATTTTTTAGGACCATGTCCTGTTTTCTCTTTGTCAGCTCCTTTAATTGCCTAGTTGACATTTTGCTTATGTCAACTACGGTGTCGCTAACCTTGCTCTTCTTTGCTTGTGTTTGTTGCAAAGGATAACTTCCTCTTGGATGTGGACGAGCTTGGAACATCTACCTATTCCTTTTGTCATGGCTCCTGTACCGGTTGTTCTTCTGTAGGTAACTCACGATCCTCTTCATTTTGTTGTTCTTGTTTTTCTTAATTTTCTAGTTGGACCATCTTTTACAGTTGTGCCACTTCTGTTGGTAGGACTTCTGGTGCTGACCTGTCTTCCTCTGTCTGTACTTCCCCTTCCGGTTGTACTTCCCGTTCTGGTTGAGCATCCTCTTCCTGTTGTGATTGCTCTTCTATTGGGGCTTCTTGTTCCGGTGGTGGTTTTGAGTGCTGCTCCTCAGCTGTATGAAGCTCACCTATAGCAATTTCTTCCTCAACAATTTTATTGTCAGTAGTCATCTTGTTTGATGACTAACCTTGTATTTGTTCACTTGATGTGAACTGTTCCCTAGGAACTTCTTGTTCACCGGTTATACGTTTTTCACGAGTAGTGAATTGAACCGGTGGTTCCTGTTCTGTCTTAGGTTCTTCCTATGGACCTATTTCCTTCAGAGCACTAAAATAATATTGTTGCCAGAAATCTAGTGTCTCTTTGTAGACTTCATTTTCATAACCATTTATTATCTTGGCAACCCTATTTCTACTATCCAAATTCATTGATGCTTCTTCTAATAGAAGTTTTATAGAATCTTCACTAAGACCAGGTCTGACCTGTGACAATGTCTCCTTAGAGATTCTAGTATTGGAGCTTAGACCAATTCTCCATTTTGTCATTAATCGTGTGTTTAGTTCAGGGGGAAACTTAGACCTATAGTCTCTTGGAGTTCTATTGTAATCCAAGAAGGTTTCCAACAGAGCCACTATTATTGCTTGTTTATCTTCCTCCCCTAGCACACTATACCATCTAGCCGCATTGTCTACTTCTCCAAAATCCATCACTTCATCGACTATATCATTACCAGTCATGGTGCGAGCCTTACCTTTTTCTGGAGAGACAAGAATGGTTGGTCGAGCCTGATCACTACCTTTATCATCAGTGATGTCGACGATGACCGGTCTGGTAGGAATCTTCTCTTTAACCGGTACTTTTGCTCCTAGTACTCCTTTTCCTTTACCGGTGTCAATGCTTGGTGTCTCAGTGGTCCTTTGGCATGCTTCTTCTGCCTGTTTTTGGGTCTGAAGAAGTTTTGTCCATGTTGCCACACCTTCTTCGCGAACCTTCTCAGCTTCTCCAATAAGCATTTGACCAATCCTCCTTTTTATCAAGAAATTTTGCTTGTGCAGTTCAGCTTGGTGTGTGGCCTCGTCCAGAGTGAGATGGTTCTGAACCTCAAGCAGAGCTCGAATCCTCAGCTCCTTTTCTCTGTCCATTGAAGCTTTCCATCTTGCTTCAAGAATTTCTTGGAGATCATCAGGGACAACCTTATGAAATTCTATGGGAGAGAGGTTGAATTTGTGAATACAGTGAACTACTGCTTCCTCTATTTTTCTCCTATCTTCTTCATTGGCCAATTGATATCTCTGCTGACTACTCCCATTCCACCAGATTCTTTCAATCCTGCCACAAATTTATCAATTGTGGACTTTCTGACTCTTGGTGCATCTTCCTTCACCGGTTTGCCAGATTTCCTCTTTCTGACTAAAGGAACTGTTTCTTCAATTTTTGTTTCCCCCTGTTCTTCCCCTTGAGTGTTGGGTACCTGTTGTGCTCTCTTCCTTTGAGCTTTGGGTTGATCTATCACCGGCTTCTTCTTTGGTGTGGGGGTCCTCTTCACATATACATTCTTGATCGGTCTCCTTTTCTTCAGATTTTCCTAAATCTCTTTAAAGGTACCAAACCGGTAAGCAGAGAGATCTAGGTCAGCTTCTTGTAAGGCATCTGCATATGCCTTGGGTATATTGGAAGTGATCTCATAACCCAGTTCAAGAGCATACCCAGTTCTCTATTCCACAGCTTGAATGATGCAGTGGTCGGTAGATACCAAAAAACACACATCATCTCTGTACGAGTCAACAATAGTTGACGGCACCCTCTCCCTAGCGTGCATTCTCAACTAGAATGCCTCAAAGTATTCGGTCATAACTTTACCGAACTAGTTTCCCAGTTGGTTGGCCATATCACTTATCTGGATCATAACTAGCTAGTCGGTTCCCCATGTCACCTTTCCTATTCCCAGGAAGAAATTAGAATAGTAAAAGTAAAGACATACCAGTAGGGTCCCATACTTTAGGGATTTCTTCTTGGCAATACCTAGCTTCTTTAAATTCTCAAATATCTGTCCTCGAAGCATTGAGCAAATATCATACCGAGCATTGTCGTGCATTATCCGGTGAGCAGCATGAATGGCTCCTCCCACTATGTTATTCAAGTTGCTGGATTCATAGATTTTGTAACCTATTACAGCAGATGCGAACCGAACTCCTTTGTCTTCAATGTCATTGACGGTCATTAGCCAACTGTCAGATTTTGACTTGGTCAATTTGATGACTACGACATTGGAGATGGTTCTCAGGGTGAGTGCTTCCCCTTTGTCACTGTACCCGATCACTCTATGCAGGTCTTCCTTGGTGATTTGATTGCATGCTCCTTTAGAGAGCCATAATCTAGGTTCATGTACACAACTGAGAACCAGTCGAATCCAGTCAAGTCAGGAGACGGTCGGGTAACAGAGTCCATTGATTAGCCCAAATGACACCAGCTTCGCATATTTGTCAGGAAGCTTTCCGTGTGCGAATAGTGAGAGTTACTCACTTTGAATGAAAGTCTCTCCCAATTCTTCATGCTTGGTGTGAATGAAGGCCATGAAATTTTCAGCCATGAGGACTCCATTTGGCACAGAAGATAGCACACCAGCCATGTCATTTTCCCTGTTCTGAACTGCCATAATGTCGGGAGCCAGGTCGATCGACTTGGTTGCCTTTGATCAACTTGACAGCAGAGGATGATGATGCCATTTCTTGTCAACCTGTTAATACAGAAAGTAGTTCGATCGGTCTTACAGAGAATATCTTACGATGATCAAAGCATGAGAATATTACTCAAACATAAGAAATTGTTAATCACAAATCGCAAAGTAAAAGAAAATGAGTAATTCTCCTTTCTTTATATAAAGTTAGGGCATAACAGTAATTACCAAACGGTAACTATTGGTTAATGGCTACAGCATTAATTACCTTACCTAACCTTTCTTTCCTTTTTTTTCGCCAACCACTTTTCAGGCTTTTTCCTTTTGAACAAACCTAGGTTGATCAACATTTACCTGTCCGGTTATACTTCCTGACTGAGTGAGTTTGTTACTCACCAGTCCTACCGAAAACAGTAGACGGGCTACCGGTTCCCTCCAAGCCTTTCAGGCTCAGTTTGCTGAAGAGATATCAATATCAACAAATGATGATCTTCCCTTTGTGTTCTCCTCAGCGGAGCTCTTTGATTCCTTCTTGAACCAAATCTTCTTGACTTCTTTCTCGGTCTCTTTTCCTCTGTTGTTCTTCTTATCGGAAGACAAAGTCTTTGACACCAATTTGACCGATCCTTTTCTTTTGATCACTGACCGGTTCCTACAATCTTTGGCTAGGTGTCCAACTTTGTTGCGGGTGTAACAGACTATCCCAGTTGCCTTCCATGGATTTACCCTTCTCTTGTTAGGTGATTTGCACCAGGAGTCATTATGACTATGCATGTCACACTTAGCACAGTTGGTTGTGCTCCGGTTCTTGTTTCTTTTGGGGAATATCGGTCCTGGTGGGGATCTGAATGCCATTGTTTTGGATCTACATTCGTCAACTTTATGTCCAAACTTGTTGCATGCATAGCAATAGCCTTTGAAGCTTCCCCTGCTTCCACTGGACGCACTCATGGGGCGAGACCAGCATTCAGTGGTCTTGTGGCCATACTTGCAACAGTTTTTGCAGTAACTATTGGTTGGCTTTACCGGTGCACTTCTGCAATTACTTGTTCTATGGCCCGATTTCCCACAGTGATTGCAAGAAGTGTTGAAGGTCTTTTTAACTTTTCGTTCTACCGGTTTCTTCTTTTCCTTCTTGCTTTTGTTGGCTCCAAATGACTCACCGATTTCCTTGGTGTCTTGTCCGGTGAACCAAAGTCCTGTGGAGTCCTTGTGCTTTCTTTGAGCTTTGAGTTGCTCATCAAGCTTGACCGAGCTTTTGTTGTATCTTCTGAGGGTTTCATTCCTCTCTTCAAGTTCTTTCATTTGTTCCTTCAGTTGATACAGCTCAATTGTCAGCCTCTTGCATGCATCATCTTTATCATACCAAATCTTTTGCATGTTGGCATTTTCTTGAGTGACTCTTTGCATGTCTTCTTGAAGTTGCAGAATGACAAGATCACTTTCCCTTGCAACTTCTTCAACCAAATTTCTTTCTCTCTCAAAGGTTGTTAATGACTTAACTGCACTGTTTCTTTCATCTTCAACTTTCCTCTTTTTCTCAATCAGTTTAGTCATTCTTAGGGCATTATCTTCCTGCTCCCATTTTAGGTCAAAGATCTGATCAACTAGGATCTAGTTTCTCTCCATGAGCTCAAATGCTGCCTTCTCAGCTTCATCTGATCTGCTTTTCCCAAAGAGTTCATCAATTGTTTCATTGCTCTCATTCAACTGCAGAGCTAGCTCCTTTCTTTTGGCAAGAGCTCTTCTCAGCATATTTTCAAGAGAGGCAATGATGGCATTGGCTTCCTCAAGCTGCTTCTGATACCTATGACCCTCCATGATCTTTTTCTCAAGCGGTTAAGCTTTATATTTAGGAGAACAAAGCTCTGATACCAATTGTTATTCCTAACCGGTTACTGAGAGAGGGGGGGTGAATCAGTAAATACTATTTCTATTTCCAATTAAAACATGTATAAAGATGCTTGCAAGATAAACAGAATGTAAATAACCATTCAAAAACAAATATAGAAATACTCAGATCAACACATCATTTATATGTGGAAACCCTCAGTTAGAAGGAAAAAACCATGAGACAGATGCCACAACCTCACTAAGATCTTGACTCTATTAGGAGCCGCCTTGTTAAAGGACTTTCAACATCAACTAAGATGCTACCCGGTTAAAAGATTTATACAAAAAACCTATTAGGGTTCATCTTGATAGAGGGATTTGAATATGCTTTCGCAGTATAAAAGCAATGATCTTAATTGACACTCTCTATCTGATTATATCATACCCGTTGACCTTCCTGTTCTACCTAGTTGTTGATCCATTCTGCCTTTCACCTTTGTGACCGTAGCTCTTCTCTCAGAAGATATCACGCTCTTGCTCTGTATATTCAACAACTCTTCTTATCGTGTCCTATATCCTGTATTTATAAGACATTAATCTTATTAAAACCTAACTCATAGAACCTCCAGGCTGTAAACTCGTCCATAAATCATGCAGCAAAAAGCTTTGCAAGATGATCTTGAGTTTACCTTGAAACATCCGCGTAGAAATAAAACTAACTCCTGTTAAAAAGATAACTCCAGTTCTAGACGGTGCATGCTCCATATAATCCAGTTTTAAATCAAACATTTTTGCATAATCCAATGTGGATTTATATGCAGTCGACCAGTAGCAATCTTATACCCGATTCATCCCTGTATGCAATATAAGACCGATACTATGTACTCTGTTCGGTCTACCCGTGCATATACTCTATTTTAGTCTACCGGTGCTTATAAAGTAATATGAGTGATCTATCGGTGTACCTGTACTGGTGGGAATGGTGTTTGCATCTATCTTCACTAATGACAACTTAAATTTGCTAGCTTATAGTACCTTATAAACCCTTTTGAACCATTTTTGTTGCCTTTCATTCAAATATTTTTGTTCCAAGGAAAATTTCAAGTTGTTATGGCCAGTCTGACCACAAATTTCCCACCTACCAAGTACCATATAAACATGGCCAATGCAAGCATGATAGCGAGTGTTTCCTTGTCATAGATGGAATAAACTCTCTTTGTGTCTTTGAGCTTTTAACTCTCATAGGCAATGGGGCACTTTTTCTACATCAATACTAATCCAATACCCTCACCCAAAGAATCACACTCCAAAACAAAAGGTTGAGTGAAATATAGTAGAGCTAACATAGAACAAGTGCTCATTACCTCTTTGAGTCTATCAAATGCCTATTGAGCCTCAATTGTCAACCTAAAACCCCCTTTCTTGGTGAGATCTATTAGAGGTGTCCTCAATTACGAAACCCCTTAACAAACCTCCTACAAAAGTTGCACAGCCAAAAGAAACCTCACAACTGAGTGTTGTTACTAATGGCCAATCCAGAATTGATCAAGCCTTCTCCTCATGCGCTAGAACACCTTGAGCACTCATCATGTGATGCAAGTAAAAAAATTCATCATTCTAAACTCACACTTGGAAGTCTTAGCACATAAAGATTGTAACTCTATGATGCTCTATATCTCATCCAAATGCTTTAAATGATCCTTCCACATCCTATTGTATATAAGAATGTCAAAGGAAACTTCTGCAACTTTATGTTAAAAAAATGATTCATACAAGACTATAGGATGGCAAGAACATTGGTCAATCTAAAGGGCAAGAAAAAGAATTCATCGTGCTTATAGTGACACCAAAATGTTGTCTTCTGAATATCCTTCTCCCTCCCTTACTCTGATCTAATGATTGAAGAGCACACAATTATACTGAGAGGGGGGGGGGTGAATCAGTATAATAACTATTTTTCTATTTTAAAGACTTGTATCCAAAATAACTTTAAATACTCAAATAATCAATTATGCACATGAACACAATATTTAAGTGAAAACCCAATATGGGAGAAAACCACAAAATAATTTGTTTTATATAATATTGTTCTTTTACAAATAGTTTGTAGGCTCCAACCCCTATGTTTATGAGCACCGACTCACTGGAAGCTCCAACTCCCACACTTCGCAAGCACCGACTCCCCCTGTCTGGATTCTAAGCACCAACTCACTGTATATAAATTTTTCTTCCACCTTGACACTATTGCTCTCTTCAACTGATGATGGATACTATCTGTCCTTTATCTCTTTAAGTCAGCCAATAACACTTTACTTTTCCTCTTATTTTCAAAGATATATCTTTATAAATGTAAATACATAATATATATCAGATTAAAATCTGAATATATATAAATATTTAATTCTCTCTTTTTCTTATCATTTTCTCACTGCTCTTCTTCTCTTTTATTTCAATTGCTGACTTCCTTTTCTTTTCAAAATGATAGACTGAATATATATATATATTCATATTTTCAAAAGTTGTAACCTTTCATATACAAACGGGTGCCTCTTTTAAAAATGTTATTATTTTTAATTTATTTCAAATTACCTTTTAATAGAAGCGGCCATTTTTCTTATTACCAAATCAAATGATATTTGTTAATTATAAAACCGTAGAACCAAATATCGCATGTATCATTTATCAAAGGTTTTCAAATAACATCGCGTGGCAATATATATTATATGTCTCCTGTATCTTCATATGCTATGTATCAAAATATAATCGCTGTTTCCTGTATAATATCCGCTTTTTAACAGTATATATCGCTGTTTCAATAACAGTATGCTGACAGTATGTATATATCGTTGTTTCAATAACTCTATTTGTATTTTTAATTATTTCTTGTATCTTCGTACCTTCGTATATATATAATGTCTTTTTCATAGTCCGCTGAAAATATATGTAGTATGTCTTCATCACTTGCTAATATACTATACTTGCTATCACCGTATGTGTAATACTCTCCATCGCTGTTTATTTTTATCATACGTATCATATATATGTTTCTGCTGACTGTTTATCTGCATACGTATGTATATAGTATTCAACCTTTGACGTTATTCAACCTTTAATCGCTGCATATAAACTTTTAACCACTGCATAATATTGTCTTTATAAACATTCTCAGATATTTAACCTTCGATGACGTTGCATATGTATGTGTGAATACGTATCTGTTCATTATATCCGTCTGCTTGCATACGTTCTGCTTCGTATCTGTATCATCATAATATCTTTCGATAGACATATATTATTAAATCAATATTATAATCTTTGCCGTGTGTATCAAACTTTGTTATATACTGTGTATACTATGTATGTCTCTGCAGGTAGTATAATCTCTGTGTATTTGCTGTTTCATATACTGTGTATGTCTCTGATTATATACGTATTATATGCATCTCTGTCCAATAGATAACATTGCTATATCTGTTTAATTATATATACCATCATTTATCAATATCTCTGTGATTCTGACTATGTATATGCTGTATATATATATCTGAATATACTGAATATGCAATCGCTGTATCTGGTATCCTCTGTGTATATGCTTCATGCTGTACAATATTCATATATGGCAATTTTCCATCAATGACATATGATATATGGTATAGTATTCTTTTTGACATCAATGACAATTTTCCATCAATGATACCCTTATCTAAGATCAATCTTTGAGAAGTACACTGCACTGTGCAACTCATCTAATAACTCATAGACTATAGGAATAGATTATCTGATTTTTAATTGTCCTTTTGTTCAGGTCATGATAATCTATACACACCCTTACAGTCTCACTTGTCTTCACCACAACAACTGAAGAAATAAAGGAGCTTGAACTAGGTCTATTGTGGCCCAAATCTGGTAACTCCTTAATGGCTTTCTCTATTTCTTCCTTAAATTTCTCAGAATTCCTAATAGGAATAGTTATGATAGGCTTTGAGCCTTCCTCCAACTCAATAGCATGCTCAAACCCTCTATCTGCAAGTCTCCTTAGAGGAATCTTACTGAAAACTAAACTGTGTTTGTCCAACACTATATAAATTTCCACATGGCATTGATCACTACTATTTGTAAGGACCTTGGGAGAAATCAGACACTGTGTCACCCATGCCACATCATAACTAAAAATACTCTCCATTATTTTTGCTAACACAATCCTAGGAGCACTATTGTACATACCCCTCAACACAACATTTTTTCCCATACACTATAAACTTAAGCTCCATAGTCTAAATGTTTCAAGAGTACTTCCCTAGCGAATGAAGACAACAACATCTAGCTTTGAAGGACAATAACAAACACATACCAAGAAAGCATTAAATTACAAACACACACCAAGTCACAATAACACACACATACACACACACCAAGCAACAATAACAAACATATACCAAATCACAAGCCTGCAATTAAGGTTCGTAGCAAGCAAAACAATCAACGAAAAGACCACAGAAATTGAAAGAAAAATAGATACATTACAAATATGCTTGCCCCATATAAACACTACATTACACACATTAATTATAAAGAGAACATGCCAATTAATGCTCAGATGAGCTGACATGTGCCCATAAATGGAAAGAAATGCATTCAACCTAGGTGGTTTAAATACGATCCATACCATACAATCACTAAAAAGTCTCATCAACAGATTTGGCTCAACGCCATGATTGGCCAAACGGTCGATTACCAGGTCCACTTCTAGACAAAAATGCAAAAATAGATCTCCTTAAAGGGAGCCAAAGAGAGTAGGCTTCCTCAAAAAACTTTTGGATTTTCCAACTAGGGAAAGCACCCTTACAAAAACCATTTATCCAAACTAAAGAACTTCCTTGAAGACAAATATGTGGCACTCCCAAAGAAGATGAAAACACATTCCAGACTAGCGCAGCCTCCCATTCAACTTTATTATCTTTTTAATACCCAAAGACAAAAGATACTCTCCAAACAAAGCCCCCATTCACATTTCGAAGAATAACCCAATGCCCACTAGTCCCACATTACCTTTGTACACAATCTAAGCATTTAAGATATTGATTAATTGATTTAGCTAACATACAATCTCCTGGTGCTGTGACACAGTACTGTAGAACATGTACATATTTCTTGTTGACAATGAATGGTGTAGTAAAGCATACGATCTTAGCAAGTTTAACCAAGACTCCTATATAATAATGCCTCCAAATTTTGTAATGTCAAATCAGCCTTCTGAATATCATTCCTATGATAAATAACAGAAATTATATGGAGCAATAATACAACTGAAATGTTCATTATGAATCCATAGTAACATGCTATAAAAAATAGTCCAATGATTTCTCATTATTCATACATATATTTCAAAAAAGCTGAATTTTTTTATGTCATTTTGTGTAATACTTTATTGTGCCCACTCAAATGCACATATATGCATATATACACAAAAAATAAACCTCGCCACACAAAAGTTTTGGAGTTCAGCTATAGTTCTAACTTCAACTGATAGGAAACAAAAAGTTTCAACAATGATGACAGTTAAGGTAAGAAAGAAAATTAATATCATAAACTTCATTACTGTAGTTAACATTGTAGATATCAACAAATTTCAACAGTCAAAAATATCAAGGATAAAAGTACAAAGACACTGAACTAGTTCCAAAAGCATCCAAAAAGCTCCAAAAGCTGATAGACACACATGAACACATAATAGCCTTTGTTGCAACTACATTAAGTTCCATAAAGTACCTCAAAAGCTTGAATCTTTTGAGGCACAAGTGAGTCTTCAGTGCTTCCAAGGCCAAGCTGTCCATTTTGATTGCGACCCCAGCTTTGGAACCCATATGGAACAAAAGAAACAATTTTAGCACAATTTTAGAACAATCTTTATAATTCAAAAACTATTAATTTAGAAACCCTATATATTTAGCAATGTATAAAGATGAAGACTGAATAATACCACGAAAATATATATAACATTATGTTGTAACAAAAAAAAAGGTCATTTTGTGATAAATACGTTTTGTTGTCCATTCCAGAGGCATTAATTCCTAGACTTGGGACACCTATATTCTGTTGTGGCATTGTTGTCCTAGAGCTTGGTCTATAGCATAACCTAACAAAGAATCCCACAAAACTACCATCAGTTAATCCCTCAAGTGCAGTTTTCTTATTTATTAAGTCATGGTATAAGTTATCTGATTCACATAGAGTTCACACTGTCTGTTTCATGACCTATATGTTTTCATGTTCATTCCACCTGTAGTCTGTTGGGCAGCTCCCTAGTCAACCATGGTAGGAACGCAAAAAAATGTTTAACATACTTTTAGAATGATAAAACAAATTTTAACCTAACCTAAAGAGCATTGTTTGAAGAATTTTAAACCTTGTTAAAAAATGGTAAAATTATGAAAAAAGGCATATGCATTGAAAGTCCCTATGGCTTTGAATGCTGCCCTGAGAACCCCACTTAAGTATTAAAATGCAAAAAATTGGCAAATCGCCAAAACCAGCAACATGGTTTTATTGATAGTGTAATGTCCCCTATTAGTTCTAGATTCAGTTATTACCAGAATTAACCCCAAATTCAGTATTCTTATGTACTTTAAGCTGAAATGACAAAGATATATTTAAATTATTACATGGTACAAGTAGAGAAGATTGTTCATTTATTAAACATATTAAGCAATTTGGTTCCTGGTACTATTCATAATTCTTTACCGCCAAATCTGATCTGGTCATTACTTCAGTTTGAGAAGGGAGAAGACATTGGAGGCGATCCAAAGCACTTAGAGACCACTTGATAGGTTCCCTCAAAGTTTACAGATCCAAGCCCTTATCCTGTCTTGGGACCCATGCCCTCAAGGTTTTAAGGGACGCTGATCCCTACCCTGTCTTGGGAACTATCCTTTTGGGATTTAGATTGCCCCTCTTTGGTTGCTTCAGCCTTCTCCTCCTTATTACTGAAGTAACAATAGGATCTGAGCATAGGAACATATGTTCTATCCACTCATTCTCATTATCATATATTTATATATAATCTAAACATATAATTCTGAGTTCACTTCTATTATCATAAATGCATATATAATCTATAGACATATATTTATAATTCTGATTGGAATTTAGTATCTTAACTATCGTATAATACATTAATATACACACTATCTATATACTACATAACTTCTTATATACTATAACATATTTATAGAAATATTATAATTTCTTGTTTTACAAAATATACATAAATTCATATATTATATAATTACATATTATTATAACTCTAATCCCATATAAGAAGAGACCGTATACTGGCTTACCCTCCTTAATAGCAACCTAGCTGTATAAATTAATGCATATAAATATAAATAAAATAATATATATACATATACATACAAATATATATGTATAACATATAACATAGCTTATATTTATATATAATTTCAGTATTATAAACTGATAGTAAAGCTACAATATACAGTGGACCATACATTGACCCCTCATTCTCAATAATATAATATTCTGTAAATTATTATCTTATTCATAGACAATTTACAGTAGACCCAGATGGCAGGTCTGAGCTATAGTCTGCTTTTCCCTTATTATTTTCTTGTTCTCTATTTCCCACGATGATAGCCAAATATATTTATAATCTCTGATTCCCTGATCAGTACCAAATTGTATATTCCATATTCTCATGTTCGGTCCTTCCTTGAATGGGGTGTAATACCTTCTTATATATCGATGTTGAATTGAAAACTTACATTACATTGTCAACGGACATGTCTCATATCCCTCGAGGCGTATCTCTTAGTAGTGATAAACCGGGTATAATGTAATGTCCCTTGTCAGGACCTTCTTAAATTATGTCTAGATTAGGATTTTTTGCAGACTAGTTCAATATAATTCCTTCTATATCCTATTTTCGGTGTTAATATTTCTCTATATACCTTGTCATTAGAAAAGGTGTGTCTTTTCATTTAATTAATTTTATTATCTTATTATTTATCAATATTAATATTATTATTATGTTATTATTTATTAATGTTAATATATGTAATGCATATTATATATACTTCAATATATATATTTTAATCATTATAAAAGATTATATTTTATTATTTTATATGATAATATTTAATTATTATTTGATTAAATTTCATACTTGAACATTATTATTATAATGTAATATATTATAATATGATTATAATATTATATCATTATTTATATATTGTTCTCTCTCTTTTTTTTTATTATTATTATTATTATTAATTATTCATTTATATTTTATTTATATAAATCTTATTCATTTACGGGGATATCACAGTCCACCCCTCTCAAATTTTGCTTGTCCTCAAGCAAAAATCATTTATACATAATTTCTCGAAGAGCCAACTTACAAAGCATATAATTAGATGCAAGAAGACATAAGGGATCCATGGACTATACATCTTAATGCATGAAAACACAAAGCATACATGAAGTAAACACGCAAGTGCATGAAAACACGAAGTAGACACAAGGTAGACACATGAGTGCATGAAGACACGAAGTAGACACAAGGTAGACACATGAGTGCATGAAGACATGAAGTAGACACAGTGTAGACACATAATGCATGCATTCTTGATTAATGCCTGAGCTAGGGTCAAGAAAATGATTTACAAAATTTACTTCTTCAATAGAATCCTGCAACCACAAGTGATCATTAGTACATACGTGTATATATAAGTTCCAAAGAAAATGTGAGTCTTGATAAATTACTCCAAGCCAATCCCATACTAAGCCCAAGAGTGGAACCTTGGCCCCCCTTGGTCTCAATGGCAGGTGTTAAGCATCCACCTTATTACTATTTTAACTCCATGAAGGGAAGCGTAAACATTATCCAAGGTGCCTAGAGACCAATTGCAATGGGCTCCCTCAAAGTTTACAGGTCCAAGCCCAAACTATTGGGACGCTGACCCCCACCTTATTTTGGGACATATAGCCATTGCTTGGATTTAGACAAGCCCCTCCTTGGTAACGTCACAACCTTCTCTTTTTAGCCAGAGTATCATATATTTATATATAATTCAGATTTAGTTATCAATACCAAAGAAAAATGTCTATTTATACCAAGATACCTACTTGTAATTAATAATATTAGTTTCCATCTTATTACCTTGACTAACATAAGAAAGATGGATTTGAGAATGCATCCAAGGTGCCTAGAGACCACTCCAATAGGCTCCCGCAAGGTTTACAGGTCCAAGCCCGCAACTCATCTCGAAACAGAAAGCTATTGATTGGATTTAGACAAGCCCCTCCTTGGAGTTATTCTTGTATTCCTCCTCTTAATCTAGCAAGGCGATAATTCTGTATTTGATTAATTAAATATATATATATAAACTTTTAATTGAATCTTTGTGTATAGAGACATATTTAACGCATCAATGATGCTCAGCGCTGAATATAATGTAATATGTTCAATATTACATACCTGCTATTGCTGTGCATATACGGTCCTGTTGTTGCAGAGCCGTGAGTAGTTATTATTATCGAATACCTTTTAATATATATTCTGCTGTTACCGAATATGTATTTCCTTCTTCCTGCGATATATATTATTGTCTTCCCTATAGATCTATATATTGAATAATATCTTCAGTGGTTTTGGAAGACACATTGAATGTCATCTTATACCCGTGCGGTTGAATGAATCGCATCCATTCATAACTGAATGTTAGCGTGACTCTTGGTATTAACTTGCACCTCTTTGTTATGATAACTGCAGCCTCTAGATTATGCCTCTTCAACGTCAATCATATTTGTTATTCAAATCCTGTTCTTTGGAAATGGTGATCATCATTTGTTTAGTCAATGTTATATATATAACCGATTACTTAGTGATTGGTACTTATGCAGTGAAGTTAATTATTATCAAACTCTCATTCTTTTGTAAGTTGATAGATAATTGATTTCTCAAGTGATGCGATCTGATTATCTTCCGGTACGTCCTCCCGATGCTAACATCAACAGTGAAGAATAAAGATTTTTGTGGCATTTTGAATTTGTAAGGTATGATCTCAATTACCTGGGCACAGCTTACAACATTTTCCCCCAATCCCAAAATGCGATCAGCAATTTGCACAGTAATTTAACATCTATAATCATGTTTCTCATTTTTCAAACTCGGTTTCCTCGAACAGTCCCATTAATATCTTTTATTAATTCTTTAAACTTCACTTGAATTCTCAGTCTTTGTATCGTAGCTGGCCCAACTTCTCCGTAGGCAATGGTTATTTACATTAATTATTTCAGTCTCCAGATTCTTGTTTCACTGGCACTCCATGTAGCCATTCAATAGTTGTCATATTTCCCTCAGGCTGGTAGGAACATGCTCTGATACCATTTGTAATGTCCCTTGTCAGGACCTTCTTAAATTATGTCTAGATTAGGATTTTTTGCAGACTAGTTCAATATAATTCCTTCTATATCCTATTTTCGGTGTTAATATTTCTCTATATACCTTGTCATTAGAAAAGGTGTGTCTTTTCATTTAATTAATTTTATTATCTTATTATTTATCAATATTAATATTATTATTATGTTATTATTTATTGATGTTAATATATGTAATGCATATTATATATACTTCAATATATATATTTTAATCATTATAAAAGATTATATTTTATTATTTTATATGATAATATTTAATTATTATTTGATTAAATTTCATACTTGAACATTATTATTATAATGTAATATATTATAATATGATTATAATATTATATCATTATTTATATATTGTTCTCTCTCTCTTTTTTTTATTATTATTATTATTATTAATTATTCATTTATATTTTATTTATATAAATCTTATTCATTTACGGGGATATCACATATAATCATCGGTATTTATTTATTGTCGATTATAAACTTGCTGACAGTAACTATTCGGATCGTTATTGTTTTGTGATATCGATATTTCCTTAATAACATTATTAGTTTATGTCGCTGATATAACTCTTCTTAATTCTAATGGCTGCAAACAAATGGCATGGCATTCCTGACATGTCATTAATAGGACAATATAATATTTGTCTTAACTAATCATATATTTAATTGCTTCATTACTAAATGGAATTTCATATGTATCGCTGTTTTAGGACATCATATAGTTAAGAATTAATTTTAATATATTGATATTAAGATTTATTACTATTATTGATTATTATATTATTAGTATTAAGAATATATTATATTAATTATAATATCAATATTATATTATTAATATTTATTATATTATTATTTATTCATTATATTCATTCATAATATATAATATAATATTACAATATATTAATTAATATATTATAATCTTTCATTATTATATTAAGTCTAACAATGATCCAGGCCAAACAACAATTCCAGATATGGCACTCACAATATGCACGATCTTAATGACATTATAATGAAATCACTTCAACATTTATGATGATTAGCATTGTTAACAGCTTCATAAATAATAGACTCACAAATTTGTTTCAACTAGGGCTTTGACTTCATCTGCAATAAAACGGGTTTAAATGTAGCTCTCATCTACAAATTTGTTCAGAGGTGGTAATTTGGGAACTCGGGAATTCAACTCAAGAGGTACACCTTTACGAAGGTTCAAGGTAGCTTGATGGACGTCTACCTGGTGTATGGTCTGCTTTCAGAGAAAGGCTTTAGAAGAATGGCAGCTTCATGGTTCAAAGTGTTTTAAGTTTGATATGTTTTATTTTTAGTAAGTGTATTAGAATAATATTAAGTAATTATTAAAATCTTGTTTAATTTGTCATCTATGTGCTTCCAAAAAAGTCACAATTCTTCATAATCACAATCCTTATGAAAAGTAACAACACTTTCTAATTACAAACTTTTCGAAGAGTCACAACCATTCATAATTACAATCCTTTTGAAGAGTCGTATCCTTTCATCATTACAACCTTTTGAAAATGTCCCTTATTTTATTCTCATTCCCTTCCTCTTCCCTTTAATCCCTCTTTAACTCCTCTCCCCTTTTCTCTTTAAAATGAACTCTCTTCCCTTTTATATCGTATCTTGAAAGAGTCACAACTCTTTATTAAATATCTCTTGACCTTTCATTACTTTTAGTTAATTTATATTATTATATTATTTACTTATTTATTTTAACTTTATTATCATTTATTATTAAATCCTATTTAGAAACGTAACATACTTGTTACAATATTATTTCTTGTAGTTAATTTTATTATTTTGTTCATTCATTGTAATTTTATTATTATTTAATTGTTATTTATTTTTAAATATTATTTCATTGACAATAGATTATATCATATGTTATTATTTATATTATAATAATAATATTTTATTATTGTTTATTATTTTTTATATTTTAATATATGATTTTTTTATCATTATTTATTTAAATAATGTTCTATTATTTAATTATTATTAAAATTCTATCTTAAAATAGGGACATGATAGTCCGCTCTTCCTCAAATTGCTTGTCCTCAAGCAATTAGATAATTTCTTCTTATGATTCGAAAGATATACATCTTTTAGTCCAAATTATTAGGTTGTTGTCATGGCTATGATCAAACCTCTTCCAACCTCCATTCTCTTTCCACATTATTCTTTCATATGAATTATTTACCTATATCCTCTTTTACCCTACAGGATGGCAAGATCACGCTCCAATACCACTATCATGTCCCTGCTTCTAGCTTGAGTATTTGATGCTTAAAACCTGAAACAATTGTTAGTAGACGAAGATATAATATAAAGATATATCAATATTAAAACAATTATTAGCAATTAACAAGATAAATAAATATTAAATCATCTAAATACTAATCCCATACTACACCCACCTAATCCTTAGAAAGAGACTCTACTCAGATTTGCCTAATTCTCCAATGAGAATAACTCTCCAATAGGTAACCATCACATCGAGAGTGCCCTTCTAAGGCCTCTAGGATCTCTATTAATGAGCGAACTCACTAACAACAAATACTTGGCAGAGATCCTACCTCTAACCAAGCCTCTTGTATCTAACATATGCATATGATTAACCACTACAATATATATTGCCTCTAAGAGATTCTCTATAAATCGCTCTCTAAATTCCAATTTGGAATCTTGACATTCATAAAGAATGCCCTCTAATCTTTGTGAGTCCTCTTTTAGAGAAACTCGACATTCTTAATCAATGCCCTCTACAAAGATTAAATTGGTCCCTACAACAATCATAAGTCCCAACCTGGTAATATCTCTAAAATAATTACCACTATACAAATAATATTCATGACTGTTAATTTATAAAAATTTATTTAATTTATGCTACATACCTCATCTCTGCGATTATCCTTTATATACAAAGCTCTTCTTCTCTTTTGGCAGTGTTATATATTTACAATCTTTATTATCTCTTATTATTTAATATTTCTCCTCACTATTCTCTTAATCAATGACTATTGTTTTTTTTCATTAATTATCTCTGCCAATCGTTGTTTCCCTGCCTATTTTCCCTTTCCGTATTTATCTGCAACTTAATCTTTATCACCCTAATTCTTATCACTATCTTCCTTATTTTTTCCTTATTCAATGGTGATTTATAAATCTTGTTTAATTGGTTATCTATGTCCTTCCAAAAAAAGTCACAATCCTTCATAATCACAATCCTTTCGAATTGTCAGAACACTTACTAATTACAACCTTTTCAAAGAGTCACAACCATTCATAATTACAATTCTCTTCAAGAGGCACATCCTTTCATCATTACAACCTTTTGAAAATGTCCCTTATTTTATTCTCATTCCCTTCCTCTTCCCTTTTATATCTTATTTTGAAGGAGTCACAACTCTTTATTAAATATGTCTTGACCTTTCATTAGATTTAGTTAATTTATATTATTACATTATCTATTTACTTATTTATTTTAAGTTTATTATCATTTACTATTAAATCCTATTTAGAAAGGTAACACACTTTTTACAATATTATTTCTCGTAGTTAATTTTATTTATTTGTTCATTCATTGTAATTTTACTATTATTTAATTGTTATTTATTTTTAAATATTATTTCATTGATAATAGATTATATCATATGTTATTATCTATATTATAATACTAATATTTTATTATTATTTATTATTTTTTATATTTTAATATATGATTTTATTATCATTATTTATTTAAATAATGTTTTATTATTTAATTATTATTAAAATTCTATCTTAAAATAGGGACATGATAGCAATGTAGTTTCTCTTATGCCAAATGTTGGTACTTCTACCATCCAGCCTAAGTGGTGGGCCAAGACTATAGGAGATCTTCAGGATGATGAGCACATCGAGGGCAAATGATTTCACAGAAAGACAAGCAGCAAAACACAGTCAATTTTGCTCTTATGGCCAACATCCACAACATCTATGATCCTCAAACATATTTAGAAGCTAAAGGCATTCCACAATGTGAAAAGTCTATGGAGGTAGAATACCATAGTCTTCTAAAGAATCACACTTAGGTCACTTTTGATCTTCCTCTTAGAAAGAAACCTATTAGCTGCAAATGAGTTTATAAGGTCAAGCATCATGCTGATGGTATGTTGGATAAATACAAAGGCCAAATTGGTAGCTCGGAGATTCACACAATGGGAGGGCATTGACTATGAGGAGACTTTTGCTCCTACTAGCGAGATGAGTACAACTCAGCTTCTTCTCAACATTGCAGCCCAGCTTGGTTGGAACCTCCATCAGATGGATGTCAAGAGTGCCTTCCTCAACGGTGAGTTGCGGGAAGAATTCTACATGGTGCACCCTCCTAGTTTCAATGTTGTCGATAAAGAACATCAGGGTTGTAGACTCGTGAAGCACTCTATGGCTTGAAACAGGCTCCTCGGGCATGGTTTATCAAGATAATCAATACTTGGTTGATCATGGATTTCAGCGCAATCCTGACACTAATCTGTATGTCAAACACTCTAGTAATGATATTCTTTTCCTTGTTGTCTATGTTGATGACTTGATCATTACTGGCAGTTAAGCACATTTGATTGCAGCAATCAAATAGGATTTGTGCCAGGCTTTTGACATGACACATTTGGGCTTCTCCATTATTGCCTGGGTATTGATGTTTGGCAAACAACTGGTAGTATTTTTATCTCTCAGTGTAAGTATGCCAAAAGTCTACTTGACAAGTTCTGGATGCAGGACTGCGAACCAGCCTCCACACCTATGGAGAAGGGGTTGAAGTTGTCGGCCAAATCTGATTCACCTACAATGAATGAAACTACATTCAAGCAACTAGTGGGGCAGCCTCAAATACCACACTACCACTAGACCTTATCTCAGTTTTGTCGTGATCTACATCTCTCGATTCATGACAGCCACAAAAGCTAATCATTGGGTTGCAACAAAGCATGTGTTGAGATATGTGAAAGGCACTTTAGATTTTGGCATTTTGTATAACAAACTAAAAGAACACACAATAGGGTTCTCCAAAGGACCCACAAATTGCTGACAAGAAGCTCTGCAAAAAACTTAAGAAAAAATTCTTCACTGGTAAAATTCATTTTTTCAAAAAATTCAGAAAAAAACATTTGAGATTTTTTTAGAAAAAAACAGTTTTTGTTTTTCTGCTCTAATACCATGTGAAACAATTTGCACAATGGTAATTGCTTGTTTATTAATAAGAAAAGAATAATCATTTATAAGCAATTACATTGCCCTTGTCCCTAAGAGAGATAAAGTGACATCCTTTGAAGATCTTAGACCTATTGCCCTATGCAATATTATTTATAAGGTTATCTCCAAGGTAATGACAAATAGACTGAAGAAAGTTCTTGATGTGCTTATCTCAACTGAACAGAGTGGCTTCTCTCCAGGCCGCTCTATCTATGAAGGAGTTATTATAGCTCACGAGTTAATCCATTCTATCAGACTAAAGAAACTTGAGAAGATGATGGTGAAGCTGCATATTAAAAGGGCCTATGATGAAGTTGATAGGGACTTTTTGGTTAAAGTTCTGCAGAGATTTGGTTTTGATCAGCATTGGATTTCATGGGTGCATAACTGCATCAGCACCCCTCGGTTCTCTGTTTTGGTAAATGGTAGCCCTCAAGGGTTTTTTGCATTATCAAAGGGCATAAGGCAAGGGGATCCTCTCTCCCTTTTTCTCTTCATCATCTTGGCGGAAGTGTTAGGTCGATTGATTTCCTGTAAGAGGAGAGATGGCTCTTGGAAAGGGGTGAAGGTGGCTGTGGGGGTTGATGCTATTACCCATCTCCAGTTTGTTGATGACACCTTTCTTGCAAGGGATGCCACGGAAAGAGAGGCCAAAGTTATGAAAAAGACTCTCAATGTTTATGGGCAGGTCTCTGGTTAGGTTATTAATTGGCATAAATCAGAGATTTTTTTCTTTAATACTCCCCTATGCACTCAAAGATCAATTTGCAGGATCCTTAATATTAGAAAAGGTTCTTTGCCAAGGAAATACTTGCGTATACCCTTATTCCAAGGTAGGAACAAAGCTGTCTTGTGGAAAGACTTGGTTTCCAAATGTTTGCGCAGTTTGGAAGGCTGGAAAGGCAGGTGGCCCACGGTGGCGGGGCGCATTCTAATGCTTAAAACAGTGGTGGCAGCTGTTCCTATTTTCTCTATGTTGTGTTTTAATATTCCTAAGAAGGTGACTGGTGTGATTGAATAGAAAATGAGGAAATTTTTTTAGAGTGGTTCTTCAGAAACTGGGAAGATGCCTCTGTTAGCATGGAAGAAAATTTGTAGGCCTAAAGCTTTTGGAGGTGCAGGGTTAAGGGATTGGAATGTTATGAATTCTGCCCTTGGGGCAAAGCTTTGTTAGCAGATATACAAATGCCCTAATCAGTTGTGGGTGAAGATTCTCAAAGCAAAATATTTAGATTTGGGGGGTGCTGAATGGATTTTCACAATTAGGAACCCCCCTGTTGGGTCAGCTATTTGGAATTTTATTATTTCTTGCAAGCAGGTCATCACGGACTATATTTCATGGAAGATCGGCAATGGCTTTAAAGCCCATTTCTGGGCGGATTCGTGGAATGGCTACCCTATTCTTAGAGAAGATGATAGATTTAGGGAGTTGGAGAGAATTCTTTGTGATAGATGGGGCTACCGAGTTGTGGACTATTTGGTATGGCAGGTAACTCCCTTCAGAGGGTTTTGGCAATGGAAAGACTCAACCTTGGAGGGTTTCTCGGTGACCCAGCAGCTTTTACTAAAGGAAATTTTTACTAGTAGGGAGGTTTGTGTGGTTGATGAGGAGGATTCAATGTTTTGGTGTGGTTCTTCTTCCGGTGAGTATTCGGTTAAACTTGGTTTCAAGCTATTATCTTTGGAGGTTGGGGATGGTTTTGATGCTGCCGACTTATGTTGGAGCAAGGATTGCCTCCCAAAAGCGGGATCCTTTACTTGGTTAGCAATTCAAAACAGAATTCTAACTGCAGAGCAGCGGAAGAGGCTTGGTTTATGTGGCCCAACCAAGTGTGTTATGTGTCATTGTCAGGAGGAGACTGCGGATCATCTTTTTTTAAGGTGCTCAATAGCTGAACAGTGTTGGCAGATGCTCCAACAGAAACTTAATTGGTTGGGTCCATGGATGCCTAATTTAAAAGACTTCTTTGGTAGTTGGCCTAGGGTGAAAATGAAATCTTTACTTTCGAGTTTATGGGTTATCAACCCTTCTCTTGTAGTGTGGGAGATTTGGAAAGAGAGAAATAGGCGGATATTTCAGGATCTTGCAAAACCCTTGGAAAGACTTTTATGGAGAATTGAGCATGCAATCTCAGAGGTAATGAGTACGGCCCTTATGAGAAAGTCCTCTAGGAAATTGCTTTTCACTAAAGAAGACGGCAGGTTGTTGGATAGATGGCCAGATATCAAGTTAAGATATGCTCATAGTTGCTCTAGAAATAATGATAAGATTAAGGAGAAACTGCAAGCGTGTTGGTCAGTTCCGAAGTATGGATGGGTTAAAGCAAATTTTGATGGGGCCTCAAAAGGGAATCCTGGTCCTTCGGGGGCTGGGATTATTCTCAGGACTGAAAATGGCTTGGTTCTGGCCTTTGGTTCCAAGTGGTTATCTGATGGAACAAATAATTTGGCAGAGGTTAAAGCGGCTTTGTGGGTGGTGGAGCGTGCAAAGGCTGCAGGGGTATCCAAATTGCATTTGGAGGGAGACTTGTTAGTGATTGTGGAGGCTATTAGACAGTGTACAGTTGGGGCGTGGCATCTCAACAATTATGTCAAGCTCATAAATTCGCTCCTGTTGGAGTTTGAAGATTTCAAAATAAGCCACATTAGAAGGGAGGGTTATGGTGAGGACGACTCTCTATCGAAATGTGTTGTGACTTTGGAACCTACTGGTTTTCAAAATTTTGAATTATGTGACCGTTGGGATTTCATCAGGCACTGGACCCCACTTGCTGATCGGGTTGGCTCTTTGTGACTAGTTTCTTTATTTGTCGTGTGTGATAATGACATGGGCGGGCTGAGGATGAGTTGACGTAGAAGGACAATGATGTTTTGGGAGGATGATTCTTAGAGGATGGTTATATGATTTTTGACAGCGCGTAGGTTGGGTTGATGATGACTTTGCAAAGGACAGTATTAATGTCATGCGTGTGGCGCATTTTAAATGGCATGTTGTGGGCCTCTTTCTGCATCTTTTTTGTGTGAAGGCGACGGGTGTAAGGATGGAGCCTACCTTCACCTTCAAAACTTCGCTGCAACAGAAGACGATTTTTGGCCCGGTTGCAGATTTGAGGCTAAAACGACTGCTCAAGTACCTGACGCCTTGGGTGATTATGGCGGTTCAGCGTACTCTAGGGTCACTATTTCAGGAAGCCCAACATCACTGGAAAGTCAATGCGGACATTGCAGCGATGCTTTTAGCTTGGGGCCTGGAGTTCAATGACAGCGTGGACACGGTAAAGTGGGTGGTTACATCTCTGTTTCCCAAAGAATTGATTGTTGGGTTGGACTCTTTAATGGAGTGGGCTTTCTCTGGTTTCGGTTTCAATTACAGCGAGTGCTTTGAAGACCCGGTGGAAGGATGGGAGAAAGGGGTGTTTTCCTTCTTATGGTGGCCCTCTAATGTGGATAAGGAGGCTTATAAGGTGCGGATGGCTGCGGAGTGGGCGAATTTAAAAGAAGAAATTAGGTCCTTCGAGCAGTCCGGACGACACCGGGTGTTTGGATTCTTGGTTGGACATCCGCGTAGGCGTCGTTCTTCTCTCCCCCATCGCAGAGGAAGAGTGGTGAGCTTGGTTATGCCATAATGGGTTCTTCTTTGGTTTAGCTGCACGCAGTAAGATGGATGTTTTTGATATGTTTTTGGTGTCCCTTTTTGGTGTCATGCTGATAGGGTCAATCGTGATGCTGACCTGGTAATTTTGATGTGGCCGGAAGCTCGTAGCAGTGGTTTGTTTTATTTAGTTATCGGCTGATAGTACAGTTGTAATGGCTTTTTGCGGGGTGTTGTTGGTCTCTGAGGGGTTTGGAAATGTCTGGGTTAAGGCTTAAAGCCTGTTTGTAAATAATTTCCTTTCATATCAATTAAATATACTTCTTACTGAGCAAAAGTAATAAAAAATAAAAAAATAAAAATAAAATAAAAACTAAGAGAATCGGAACTAACTATTTACATTATTGACCATTAATTATATATAAATATTATTCTAAAAGTTTTCGAACTTGATGATGATGTACCTACACAAAACTATGAGAATCTAAACTAACTATTTACATTATTGACCATCAATTAATTATAGATATTATTCTAACAGTTTCTGGACTTGATGATCTACACTTATGATGGATAGATTGATGTTGTTATGATCATTGTTATGTCCTCTTTATGATTATGTCCGATGATGATTATGTTTCATGTTTATGATATATTGTTAAGGACTAACCCATGATTTTAGTGATGTCATTCACGGTGATTTAGGTTTCTGGCGTGCTTTATATTACTTGTTTATGTTGATCTTGTCCATAATGTGATTGGATGAAGAGGAAGGTTGTCCTATTACACATTCGTGAAGCCCATACGATGTTTCGATTCCCTCTTCACTGATTGTATTAGCTAGCACATTATATAAATATATATGCTATTCTCTTGTTCAAGTGATTATGCAAGTACCAAATATTGACTCCACCTGGCTTCACAAGTCTAAGCATGCCTTTATATTCCTCTACGGTGATTGAGGGAAGATAGCATTAAGGCCCAAAATTTTACCTAGCCTCAACCGCTATCCTAATTTAGGGACAATTACCTAGCTTTGAGATTGCCTTATTGGATTGTCATGGTGACAAATCCTGATTCACCTGATCCATTTTGCTTGTGTCTTGGTTTGGTCTTAGGGTGTTGATTTTATTGGTTTAGATGTTTTTAATGTTTCTAAGATATATATATATATATATATATATATATATATATATATATATATATATATATAATTTCATTGATTAATTATATATATCAATATTGTAATTTTAAATATTAATTATCCTTTAATAATGTATATCTTATATTGATATATTTTATGAATGCCTTGTGCAATTCATTTATTTTATAGGAGATGAAATATAAATTTATTTGTGAGTACTATTATATATAATAAGGAATATTAATATGTAACTGCATTATTGTTTTTAATAAAGAAACTTTATATTCTTTTGTGCGAGTAATTATATTATTAAATAATGCATATTTCTTTATAAGAGGATAAATATTATTCGAAACATATTTATTGAGTTACTTAGTTTTGGAATTTTAGAGGAAGATTTGGTTGTTTTTTAGGAAGGTTTTCTCCATTGATTTATGAGATGATTAATTATTCCTTTTCAATTTAATTTATTGCTGGATTTTATTATTAGTAAATCCATAATTTTGTGACAAGAAAGTATTTATTCTTTGAGGATATTATTTTGGGGTTGCCAAATTTAATATTTTTGTCTTATTTCTTTTTGGAGATTTTGGAGTGTTAGCCGAAAAGACTACTTTATTATATGTCGCGTATTAGTTATGTTGTTCCGACTGTAATTCGTTACTACCGAACGGCAGTTGGGTTGGCCGGTGACGTTTGGTCACACCCCTTCGGGTAGATAAATATGTACCACCTGCGGATGAAGGAATGATTATGGATTATTATGTGAATGTACTTGCTAGTCTGGAATGATTAATGAAAGTATTTATTATTCTCTGATATATTCTGTGTTTATTATATTTCCTGTACTATGCCTGTGCAATACTAAGTTTACCGCAGCGGGCAAATATCTAGCACCGTTGCCAAACGAATCTGGCAAGTGACAGAATGAGTGGACGGATGGGAATGCCATTGGAAAAGAATATCAATTGATGATTGAATAGAATTTATGCCCAATCTTTTAAACAAAGATAGAAATAAGAAAGCACGAGATGATGAAGGCGAAGCTGCACAGAAGGCTTTGATTTCCGCACAGCAATGTGAACGCCGATATAAGCTGAGGCAACTTGCCCAGAACCAGCTTGTCGAAGGGTTGCCCGAAGGGAACCTCGGAAGTGGTATGGAAGGTGCACAGGCCAACGAGGAGCAGTTCACTTCACCGAGCATCGGAGAGTGCGGAGTAGGGAGGAACTACTTGAGGAAACACGGTTGAGAAAATTCTTCCTTCAGGAAGAAAGAGATCGGTTTGAGGAGGGTCTAACCCGTACACCAGGTGCGGAGAACCAAACCCACGGAGAGGACGGTACGGCCAAAGGTGCTACTAACGCACAGGCGAACCCTCTGTTGGAGCCAAGAACTCCACACAATACGGTCCCACCAATTACACAAGTGCCACTGGTTACTGCACACAATACTCAAGGAGGTGTGGGTACGAGTGTTGGCACAAGCAGTGCCGAAGCACCGAATCCACCGCGGAGACAACAAGCAACCATAGCGGCGAGTAAACAAAAATTGTCCAAGTTCACAGGACAAGCAAAGGAGGATCCGGTTCGGCATTGTCGAACCTATGAGACCATATGGACTGCCAACGGGGTTACAAACCAAGATGAATGGATCCACCAGTTCCCTGCAACATTAAGGGAAGGAGCCATCGACTAGTATTCAAATGTCGATAAAACAGGCATGACGACATGGGACAATGTGAAAAAGGCGTTCCAGACGAAATTTCAGTTGTTAAGGGATGACAATGAGATTCTGGCTGAGATTTATAATACCAAGCAAACGAAGAGCGAGTCTGTCCGTGCCTACGGACGACGACTGAAGGAACTCATCGAGAAGATGGAGTCAGCCCCGGCAGACGAACTCAAGAAAAGGTGGTTCCTGGAGGGACTAAAAGCTTCCCTTCAGAAGAAAATGAAAATTGTCCCGCCCACGTCGTACAGCAACGTGCACAACCGTGCAATGGATTTGGAGAGCGAATGTAAGACGTCCACGAAGACTAAGTCTTCGGATGATGACTCGGAGGCGGCAAGTAGCGAGGGTGAATCGAGTAAGAAAGTGCTTGCCCTACAGAAAGATCTGGAGAGGATGATGAAGGAACTAAAGGCCACCAAGGGAGGCTCGAGAAAAACAAAGGAAGACACTGTGTGGTGCAGAGACTGCAAAGAAGCAGGCCACACAAAAGGTTCTTGTCCCAAGAAAGCCTTTTGCGACATCTGCCAGATAGCGGGACATTCCATCAAAGAATGTCCCTACAACCTAAGGGCCAAGAATCAACAAGTGCTCTTCACCCAAGAGCAACCCTCCACGTCTAGAGCCGGCGGCAACAAAATGCTGCATCATCTGACGGTTACAGAAACAATCGACAGGGAGGCAAAGGCAATAATGAGAACAACAATAATTGGTTGCGGATCCAATATGATGCGAAGGGGAGACCTATGATACAATGTAGAAACTTAATTCAATGGGGACATTTTGCTCGTGACTGCCAGAAAGAGGCTACCGCTCCACAAAAACTATGTCGGTGGTGCGAATCGGGGGACCACGAGGACGCTAACTGCCCGAAGCCCACCTACAACATCCTTGACATGGAACGTGGGGGCACTAAGAAGATCCTGGCAATCACCCGCGGGCAAACCAAGAAGGCAACATATCCTGACCCTCGGACGAAGAAACAAAGGGTGCTCGAGGTGAAGGCCGAGATCGAGAAGGGTATGCAGGACCAAAGGGACTCCACAGACACAGGCACTTCTACCCGAGCCATGGCAGAGCAAACTATCCTAAGGCAGATGATGCAACTGGAGATACCCGTAAAGGTCAAGGACCTACTGGAAACAATGCTGCATCTAAAAACGGCCCTATTCCTAGGACAAAACATTCCAACAAGCACGTCCAAACGGACGGAGGTTCCCAACGGCTCCATAACCGACCCCATGACGTTGTCAATAAACAGTGGATGGAACCCTACAGTGGTGGAGATGGGTATCTTGGGTACCATCCTCACTAACACGATTGTTGACGGTGGATCTGGGGTGAACGTTCTACTGGAGGAAACTTGGAAGAGCCTCGGGAAACCAACACTATGGCCGCCAACATTCAACCTGCTAAGGGCCAACCAACATGGCATCAAGCCCCTCGGAACCTTGATGGTGCAACAGGTAACCATCGGGACCCAACCATTCATCTTGGACTTTGTAGTAATTCCCCTGAAGCAAAAGGGGTATGACGCCATCCTAGCAAGGGGGTGGCTGGTGATTGCCAGGGCCAACCATAACTGGAAAAGGAACATCCTGTCATTTGAGAAAGGGGGAAGGAAGTTTGTGATAGATCTCACAACGCAGATGGTCGGGAAAGAAATGGCATCCTCCTCCAATTCAGAATCAGACGACGGAATAGACAGAGAGGAAGGAAATATGGAGCCCAATGCCAAAGGGATACTAAAACTAGAGGATGATACAGATTCCATGGATGGTTTATTCCACTGGCAGAAGGGCGATTATGAATTATTTCCGCCATCCTGCAACATACTGAAGATCAAGGAAGCCAACAGTGAGTTCCCTCCGGAATATACAGCATACTGAGAAGGGGAAGCCCGGATGAAAAAGAGCCCTTCCCATGAGTTTCGAAAGGAGGAACCAATCCGATACAAAGAAGCAAAGTTGAAAGAAATAAACCTCGAGGATGAGAAAAATCCAAAAACCATCCTCATGGGAGATGACTGGAATCCTATGTGGAAGACCGCAGCCTTCAAAATCTTTAATCTCCTACTTATGTACAGGCAAAAGGTCGTGGTCCCTGTAGAATTTATGGTTCCAAGCTTTTGGACCGCCATTGAAAACAGACTCGACGACAGGGAGAGGGAACGGCTGCACACTCTGTGGATTCTTGATGAACTGCAGATACATGACACCATCCACAGGACCAAATTGAAACCTTACCCAGAGAGGATGGACCCGAGAGGACGGACAAAGCACCTGAGAGGATGGAAACGGACTCAAGAGGTCAAGCAGGCGACCCGAGAGCCGTCCGTATGAGAGACAGGAGAATCCGGACGGTAATAAAAAAAATAAAAATAAAAGCACTGTACAGCTAATGTCCGAATGACCCTACGGTGGACGAAAAAAATAAATAAAAATAACAAATAAAAAAAAGAAAGAGGGAAAACACCATACGGCCCAAGTTGAAAAGGCCACCGTACGGCCAAGGTTACAAAGGCTGCCGTACGGCTTAAGTATAAAAGGCCACCGTACGGCCAAATTAAAGAAGGCCACCGCACGGCACAGTATGTAAGGCTACCGTACGGTCAAAGAAGCAAACCGCCGAATGCAAGGAACGCAATCTGCCATACAATCACTCCCAACCAGCACTTCCAGACGGTTGTATGGGCGGAAAGGAAAACCGTACGGCAACGAAGGGATACCACACAAGCACACAATGTACGGAAAGGCAAATATTGTCGTACGGGCCATACAGCCAGGAAAGTAAGTCACAGACCTGTACGATCCAAACGCAGCTATTAAGACACCCATACAACAGTACGACGGGAGCAGAGAAAGCGAAAACTGGAAAGGGAAAAGGATGTGGGTTGTGCCAAGGATAAATAAGGATCATCTTTTTCATTTTGTACGGCAGGAAGGAAACCAGTAGAGAGAGGGAAAACGAATAGAAGACGACCGTACGGATTCCAGCAGCCAAGTCCGTCGGTACGGCATGAAGGAAGAGAAAATGGCATAAAACGAAAAATAAGAGGGTCGTATGGCTGAGAGCCAATAAGAAGCAGGGTACGGTATGAAAACAGAATACAATTATTGACGGCAAGGACTGGCAGCAGGGAGGAGAAGGTTCTAAAAAAAAAAACAACAACAAATCAAAACAGTACATCGAAGGGAAGGACATAAGCAGGTAGTGAAGAAAACATAAACGGTTGGCAGAAAAAGTATGGGATCGGAAGAAAATCACAAAAATGGTTTGTTCCATGGACTTCTGTGTGAGTTTGAGAGTGCTAATTTGGTCTTGGCGGTGGGGGCGCTACCCCTTGACCCCGTTGGGGGCGTTGCCCCCTAGACCCCCAGTCAGTTCAATTATCAGCCTTTGGGGAGTGTGACCAGTTGATGAGACCGGGAGCTGCTGCAGGCATGGACAGTCTGCATGCTAGAGGTGGAGAGAGCACTGGAGCAAGCCTTTCGAGAGGGGTACTACGCTTTGAGGCACTCGAAGTAGATGTTGGCTGGACGTGAGGCTATCTTGGTGGATGCATAGAGAGATCGGGAGGAGCTGACCACCCGATTGAAGGCAATAGAGCAACACTTGGCTCAGCGTACCCCAGAGTTGGAAGCAGGAAGTCAGTATTTTTTTGAACAAGAGTTAGCGGACAACTGAAAAGTATGTTTTGGAGACCAATTTGGTGCAAGCACGGGAGGAATGCCATGTGACAAAAAAAGACCTACTGGACGCAGCATTGATGGGGAGGGTGGCACTTCAACTTTTTCAGGGACGCCCCTCCACCCCTTCTCAGTGATTTTCTTATTCTATGTGGTGTATTTCATCATCTCCATTTTGTTGCGTCGCCGGAGACGACTTTCTTTTTGGGGGGGATGATGTTAGTCGGAAAGACTACTTTATTATATGTCGCGTATTAGTTATGTTGTTCCAACGGTAATTAGTTACTACCGAAGGGCAATTGGGTTGGCCGGTGACGTTTGGTCACACCCCTTCGGGTAGATAAATATGTACCACCTACGGGTGAAGGAATGATTATGGATTATTATGTGAATGTACTTGCTAGTCTGGAATGATTAATGAAAGTATTTATTATTCTCTGATATATTCTGTGTTTATTATATTTCCTGTACTATGCCTGTGCAATACTAAGTTTACCCCAGCGGGCAAACATAGAGTCTCTTTGAGTGGAGTTTTACTCTTCTCATACATGTTTTGGAAGGATTTTGTGAAGGTTTTTGGCAACCATTTTTCTAAGAATTATTAAATAGGGTTTTGCATTTTTGTTTTACGTGATTTTTATTCTGATGAAAGAAGGGAAAGGATTAAATTCTGGAAATTTTTTAAGAAGCTTGAGTTTGATGTTGGAGAGTTTGTTTATTTTGTAAGGATTCAAAGGGAATTTATGTAACTTGTTGGAGAACTTCTTGGCTTAATCTTGGATTTTTCTTGGCTTTGATTGCAGGTGATTTTGCGAAGGTTTGCTAGTGCACATTGGCAATTACTTTGAATCTTCTTTCTTTCTACTTCAATCACCTTGATCCTCATAGCTTTGGAGGTAGGGATTGAATCCCTCTTATATTTATGTATTTATTGTTTGTGCATGATTCTGAAAAAGTTTTGAGGTTAGCATACTATAATGAATCTTTATTTTGTAATGCATTGAGAATCTGAAAGTGTTAGTTTGAATTCATACTTTAACCATATTTCTTTTTAGTTTTCATATGATTTGTTTATGGAAAAGAACATTTTTTTCTGTTCCAGGGTTTAGAAGTTGATTTGATTGGGTTCCTAGAAGGAAATCAGCGAGATCTCAAATGGGTCTCTGCCTGATTTTGTTTCCAAAGCCAAATTGATGCCCGTTTTGTAGCCCCAAGTCCTGAAAGTCATCTGTGTTGCATAGTTTGTTAATTATCAGTCAATTGCGTTGAAAGAACTTCAATTGCGTTGCAGGATCTTCAATTACATTGCATGTCTGTCAGTTGTGTTGAACGCCTGTCAGTTACGTTGCATGCATCAAAGATGCATTGTTTGCTTCCTAGATTAGGGTTTTGACCCGTTTTGATGCTTGGGGGCATACCAGAGGCTTAGGAATCAGATACTGTGAAGACGCCAAGTCCTCTCTAATGCTGAATTACAGTCTGCAGTCACAACCTTGCTGATTGTTTGGGTTTTTTTTTTTCTGCGTTTTATAAGTTTTTGATATAAAAAGCAAATGCAAATATAAACATAGAAATTAAATGGAGGAAGAAATAATAGCATGAAACCTCATAAGATATATATTTTATTTATTTTTTAATACACATGCATACCCGAGAATGAAATGCTTAGTCTTTGTATGCTTCTACTGGCAAAAACCAACTGTTGTATGGATCGATTCTCATCTAAAACCGAAAATAATTCCTCCATAATGATGCTAATGTCTTCTAAATGATCCCACATCCTTTATGAAAATTTCTTGAATTAGCCTTCCTTGACCAAAAATGTTGATGAATTGTAGCTTCGGTTGGATTAATCCTATTGATGAAATCAAATGCATAAGTGGCCTATCAGCCTTGAGCATTTGATTACTATCCTTCTTCTGTACACTACTATGATTATGGTTATTACAATACATGATTAATAATGAGTAAATCAACAATATTAAATATATATATATATTTATTTAATATTGTATATACATATATACATGATTGAGTTTGATATAACAATTATTAATCATGCAGTTGATACTGTTGATATTAATAATGTTGTTAATATTAATCATAACATTGATATTAATTATGCCATGTATCGATATTGGATATCAATCTTGGATATTGACATTCACATTGTTAAGTATCGATATCATACTATGCTTTCGATAATATATATTGAGCATAATATGGTATCGATATTTAATATCGACCTTGCATTGACTATTTATGTGAATCGATAATGTGTATCGACTTTGGCATTAATAATATGAATTGATAATAAGTATCGATTATCAGCAAACACATCAATTTGGATATTGATTGAGATCAGTTAATGATCGGTAATAAGACATATCTCACATAGAGACATCTGTATACGTGAACTATGTTCGCGTAGAGACATGTCTCCACATTATTTACATATATATGATGATCGATCAAAGTATCTTGTCAAGTACAGAAATTTACAAGTGCTAAGCAAGACAGCAATATATACATTAAGTATATCGGTGGCATTACAAATAAAGTTCAAATCAGTATTGCATTCTCATTATATCTAAGCATCATCTCATTGATATTCATCTTAAGATCTCAGCAAATCAATATATATTCATGTGGCATTTATATTAATATATATCCAAATAAAATTATTGAGATATTGTGATCAACATATCATATAGAATCAGTATATACATATGAAAGCAGTGATTCAAATTTAAAATACTATAATGTCTAAATCTGATCGAATTTAACATGGTATCAGAGCTAGTATAAGGAAGATCTGGTCAGATTTATAAGGAGAAATAAACTAAAAACTACTAAATTCTCTAGAATTTTATTCAGCGAAACTGTTGAATGGTGTTAGATTTAAGGACCGACTTGAAGGAGCTGCAAATTTTGTATCTTGGAAATTCAGAATTATGCTTGCACTAAGGGAACATGAATTAACACATTTGTGGAGAAAGCAATATTTGTACCTAATGAAGATGATGAGAAACTCCTATGGATGAGAAACAACAACAAGGCTATGAAGATGTTAGTGGATGCAATGAAGGATCACATAGTACCAATTATCTCAAAATTAGATACTGCATATCAAATGTTCACAACCTTAGAGAACATGTATGAGATAAATAACACAAGTAGAGCTCTTGATCTAAAACAACAACTCCACCATGTCAAGATGAACAAGAGAGAAACTATCACGTCTTACTTCATGACGATAACGGAGTTAAGATATTAGCTATCCACCATTGGCCACACAATTGATAGCAAGGAGTTAATGATGTTGGCTTTCAACAGACTCCCTACGTCTTAGGAAGCATTCATATACGGGATGAGTGCTCAATATAAACTTCCTAAGTTTGATCATTTAAAAACCGACTGCATTCAAGAAGAGTCAAGGCTGATCACTAGAGGAATTGGTTTGAACACCTCTAATAAAGAGATTCAAGTCTTAAATTCTAATTCTCACACGAAACGGAAGAAAGGAAAGGACTCCCATGGAAAAAGCTCATTCAAGAGGAGGGACATGTCTAAAGTACAATGCTTTAGGTGTGACAAATATGGTCACCTTGCGATGAAGTGTCCGGATAGGCCTAAGCCTCAAGCCTCCCTAGCTCAAGTTAGTAAGACGAGCTCGGATAACGACTCTGAAAGACTTGTATTTTAATCAGCCCTATCAAGCCAAGTGCCTACCAGCATTAATACTTGGGTCATAGACGGTGGAGCATCTCATCATATAACATGATTCAGAGAACATCTAGATAGCCTAGTGGAAAATTCAAATGAGGAAGTTTCCATTGGGGATGATTCCAACTACTCTGTGAAAGGAATCGGTACTTGCACAATTCAACTAAACTCTGGCATCTCTCTTCAACAGACAGGTGTATTGTTTGTATCGGGTATCAAGCGTAATTTGGTTTCCATTTCAGCCCTTGAAGACAAAGGATACCAAATTACTTTCATGGAAAGTAAAGTTCTAGCATGGCCTAAGGACTCAAATATAAAGAAAGCTCACACTAGGAATTCGACATGGATCCCTATACAAGCTTTTCACTTCTACTTCCCAAGCCTTAATTCATGAATCTTCAACTACAAGTGAGATTTGGCATAGAAGATTAGGGCATCTTCACTTTCATGCGTTGCCTTCAGTAGAGAAAATTGTGAAAGGCTTACCAAAATTAAAACAAGATCATGAAGAAACTTGCAAAGGGTGTACCTTAGGAAAGAACATTAAGGGCACCTTTCATAGATTGGAAAGTAGAACTAAAACTGTATTAGAACTCATTCATTCTGATTTATGTGGACCTATGACAGTAACCTCTTTAGGAGAATTTTTGTACTATGTTATTTTTCTAAATGACTACTCTAGGAAAACATGGATATACTTTTTAAAATGTAAAGACTCTAATGAAGTCCTTATAAGGTTTAAGTAATTCAAGGCTCTAGTACAGAATATGTCAGGCAAAAGAATCAAAACCCTAAGATCAAATAATGGGGGGGAATATATTTCTGATAACTTCAAAGACTTTTGTAACAATGTTGGGATTACGAGGGAGTTTACTGTTCCTTACAACCCTCAACAAAATGGGTTGGCAGAAAGGAAAAATAGACCAGATTGTAGAAGCAACCAAAGCTATGATGCATGACCAAAATCTTCATACCTCCTTTTGGGTTGAAGCCTCTAGTACTGTTGTTTGCATTCAAAATAGATGTCCTCACTCCCTTCTGGATAACAAAACCCCTAAAGAAGCATTTACAGGGATAAAACCTTACATAAGTCATTTTAGAATCTTTGGTTGTCCTGTTTGCATCCACATACCCAAAGAGAAGAGATCTAAACTAGAACCCTCAGGGGAAAAGGGAATATTTGTTGGCTACAACGAAACATCTAAAGCCTATAGAATTTATATCCCTGGACAAAAATTAATTGAGCTAAGTAGGCATGTAATCTTTGAAGAAGATGTTAAATTCAAAAGATCTAAAGACATTAATGAAATAGATGATGAGTCTCCCCAAAATATGGAAGAGGATCACACTTCTAAGATTCAAAGGGAGATCCATGAACATATAGAAGATAATAATCACAATGAACCTATTGATTCTGGCAACGAGCCTAGAGACACTATTGTAAATCGTAAAAGACCTCTATGGGCGAGGAAAATGATTCAAAAGGCTGAAAATTATACAGCTCCAAAAGGAACCTTTAGGGAAAGCAAGAGACCTAAGAGATATTTCAACTATGTTGCACTTATGAGTGAAATCATCAAAATAGAACCTTCTAGTGTTGAGTAAGTCTTCAAACATTAAGTTTGGAAAGATGCCATGACAGAAGAATACCAATCTATACTTAAGAAAAGTGTCAGGGACGTTGTACCTAGACCAAAAGACAAATCAGTAGTTTCATCTAAATGGCTTTTCAAAATCAAACATGTTATAGATGGGAGCATTGAAAAATATAAAGCAAGGTTTGTTACCAGAGAATTTTCCCAAAAGGAGGGAATTGATTATGAAGAAACATTTGCTCCAGTTGCTCGATATACCTCCGTCAAGGTTGTGATTGCTATTGTCGCATCAAAGGGTTAGACGATTCACCAAATGGATGTGAAGACTGTGTTGACGGGAGTTTGTGACGACCTTTCCAATAGGGTGAGTTCTCACCGAATATAGGAGTGTCGGCCAACTTCGCCTAAAGTGGTTTATCAAGGAGCGAGCTCTTTTGGCCTTCAAGCACTTGGTAGTTGGGTCACGACGGTGCAGGGATGGTTCAATTGCGCAAGTGATTGTTTTATAATAAAGGGGCCAGCTGGTTTTAAACTTATCAAATATCGGAGACTTAGAACGTGCATAAGGTTTCCTGCAAGTAATCGTTAGCTTCAACAAAGAAAATACAAAAGATAGTCCATAGTTGGACTAAACATCTACATATAGTCATATTATAAACTTCCAAACATCAACAATGCTCAAAATAAAGGATCAGTAACCATACTAATACATGCGGGGCCATCAATCAAAACATATATTAGCAGAGAGAGAAACACATTTCATCTAACTACCAAAGAATTTGAGCATAGGACAAAAAGAAGCATACAACATGAAAGATATTCGTTAAATCCAGAATCAAAGACAACACGAAGTGTAGCATCAGGGGTAATCTTCCGTCACTAACTAGCAAGACCAACATCAGTGGTTGATACATCCATGGCTCCAAGGGAGCATTAATATACTGAAATTAATAGAGCAACTAAACTAAGAGCAATAGTGCAATGATCGCTTAGGACCCATTTGGGTGCTGGAATACCAAATGCTGGATATAGTCAATTCTGGAAGATGCTACAATTCTGGAAGATACAAATCCTGAAAATGATTTCCGGAATATGGGTTGACCCGTTTGGTTCACCCCGAAGATGATTGAGAAGACGCATAAGGAATTTTAATTTCTTTGAATATGGTGTGTATATGTCTGTATATATACACACATACATGTGTGTATATATACACATATGCACACGTGTATATATGTATACATGTGTGTATATACACATGTATATATACACACATACACGCATGTGTGTACATGTGTGTGTATACATGCACATACACACACACATATACACATATACAAATACACACATATACACACACCTGTGTTTATATATACACATATATATACACATACATGTCTGTATATACACACATGTATACACATATACACACGTGTATATATATATACAAATACACACATGTATATACATATACACACATTTGTGTATATACACACGTGTGTGTGTGTATACACATGTATGTATATATACACATGTATATACACAAGTGTGTATATACACACGTGTATATACACACACATGTATATATATACATCCTTATAGCAATATAATATACATCCTTATAGTCACGGATCCCACGAAATATTAAATTTGGTTTTATAAAAATTGGAATTGGAATTCGAAATTCAAATTCCACCTTTTTAAGTGAAAGATGCAAATGCCCATTTTGGGGCAAAATTGGAATTTCAAAATTCCAATTCCAATTTTTTGGATGGATACAAACATGGAATTGAGGTGGAAGGCTTTGGCATTGTAGAAGAGAGGGGGGACCCTAATTCTGTAGAAGAAAGGGGGGAGTTTACTGTTCCGGAGGTGGAAGGCTTCAATATTGTAGAAGAGAGGGGGAAACTAATTATGTCGAGCCTTTAGAGATTTGGCTCTGAAGTCTGCAGCTCTTTCTTCTTTCGGTACTCTTTTTCGTACCATTCATGGATGTCCCGGCTGGCATCATTAAGGATGTCCAGTTCTCCTCTCTAGTCTCGTCGGCCCAGGATCTCTATTATACTATACTCTTTTGTTGGTACTTCGGATTCTTCCCTGTTTTCTTGCCAAGCTGCCACTGTTGCCACCATGTCCCCATCTGGACCCCTCCGAATTATATGGAGTGTGCGGGCCTTCTTCGGCTTCTTCGCCACTCGCCCTTATGCCAACATTTTGGCTAGGGAAAGAGGAGCTAATATTTTGTTGTCCTTCTCCTCCTCTGAGATTCCACTAAACATTGTGACGGGCCTTGTGTATCACCTGCCATTATTTATGGACCTGTGAGACTTTCTGCGAGCCTTTGTTCTAGTCCCCTTCTATGATTATTTCTTCGACGTTATCGCTGAGATTATTTTCTATGTTTTCTCCTCCTCCCACCCCTGTATTATCATCTGGGATATCTTCCACAAATGGAGAAGCCTGTTCAATGTGAACTTCCTCAAGCCGAAGTCCCAAAGGGGTTTCTACTTCGCATGTGTCAAGAGGAAGCAATGGGCCTTGATCATCTATTTGGGATTGAGGCGCGGTTACTGGGGGTACAGTTGATCCCAAAGGTCCGATTTCCCTAGAGGCCAATGATTGCTCCTCAATCTTTTTATTTTCTTGTTCTTTTTCCCTTTCTTTGATGTTAATTCTTTCTTCCTCCACCTTTTTCTAGGCTTTGTCTTGGGAAGGCTTCTTAACCTTCTGCTTCTTTCTTCTTTAGAGAGGTGTTCCGACGACAGCTATCTCTACTTCTTCAATTTCCTCGTCAATGAATGGTGCACCAATTGGGGTGGCCAGGGAGGGCACTATGGTACTTCAGAATCAAGAGCCCACCGGGGTCGCTTCAAGGCCAAATGTTATGTCGGCCCGTGTTGCTTCTGCCAATTTTTGGGACCTCTCCAATTGTTCATCTAGTTTTCTCATGAGGGGCTCCGATACCGAGTCCGACGGTTGGCATGACTCGCCGACCATCTATTTTCCTTGGTCTTTGGATTGTTCCGCCACTCGAGGTCTGGAAACGGTTGCCCCTTAAGGATACGCATTCAAGCGGACGCTCTTTGGACATACACTCACAAAATGAACATGACTTCACTCGATAATAGTTCCGGATGCAGCCTCAATTGTCAAAATCTTCAGGGTATCCCAATCTAGCGGAGGGAGGCCCAGCTTGTCAATTCCTCACTCTTTATACTTGGGGTCTTCGAGAAACCCGCTGTCAGAAAATTTCCATGGAAATGACCAAAGGCCAAGATGCTCCATCATACCATTTGACATTCTTAAATAAAGTCGGTACCAGACATCAAAACCATCCTAGCAGTCTTCCCAAAAATACTCTATATGTGCCTCATGGGATTGAGATCCCCGGGACATCGCCTTCTCTAGGCTACTGCGTGGATCATAATTGCGGAGCCTAAATGAAAATTTTGTTGAGTTCAAGCTATTCAATTCATTTTCCGCCTCTCGGGCCGTTGCAAGGGTGCATGTGTATTTGTCGCAAGTGATGGGGAAGGAGACCAAAGCAATCTTCTTTGTAGCCAATAAGGCGTGCACTTCAAGGATTTGCCTGCAAAATTCCAATAAAATAACCTTATCCCCACAATGTTTTTGTAGCAAAAATGGATTCCCTGCGAATCTGGTCACTCGGATGTAGGTATGCTATGAAAATTGGATGAAGTAACATCCCACAGGCTAGCGCCTTAACACCGTGAAAAACTACTTGGCGTCGTTAACTCTACAAAAATACCGAAAATATTTGTCCCATTGGATATGGGGAAAATGATCTCATGGGGTGGAATGTCTAATCTCCATCCCGAGGACACCAACTGTGTCCAATCCCCGGATTCCACCATGTTGTCGGGCCAAAGACCACAAAACAAAAGATGTCATATAAAACGATTATCTTCCTCTACCTTCCTTATTTGAGCATCGACATGGTTAGAGATGATGGCTGCCCAATCAAAACGTTGCCTATTATTGGTCATGCAGTAGAGGAAGTTGTACATCCAAGGAGAGAACTCTCGAGCATAGAAAGATTATCCCTACATATATTAGCTCCTTGAAGTCGGAGCAAGGGATATCCATCATCATTTACTTATAATCCTGGCACGGGCTTTTCAACCATTCTCTATTTAGGAGACGCCAGGCTGCATCTCCCGCCCCTGTAAATTGTGCAATTGAGACTGCTCGGGTCATGGTTATGGCACCTTTGAAAAATGGGTTCCTCCACGTTGTTGCAATGGCATCATGGTCCAGGGAGGCGATGGGCACTCCAGAGGATGTAACAACGGTGTGAGTGGTTGCATTGTTCTTGGCTATGAGCAATATTAACTTCGGAGCCTCCACGGAGTGTGGGAAACACGTTCCTTGAATGATCCCGGAGGTAGTGAGATTGACTGATAAAGGATCATTGGCCCACCTCAATTGGTACATTGTTTCTTGAAGACTCCTTAGTTCTCAGCGTCTATGATTTTTCAGAGTGTGGTCTCAATCCAGGACCCTTGGATTGTCTCGTCCATCTTGTACTTCATCACCAACGGAAGCTTATTCAAGGTCTTTTCTACTTTTGATTTTTTGACAAGAGTCGCAGATAAGTTGGGAAGCTCCGGACTTCCGGGTGGTGATATTGTTGATGCCATTTTACTCTATTATAACCAGCAAGATAGGACGACCATCAAAATGATATAAACAATAACAAAAGTTGTCTAATGGAAACTTCTGATCCCGAGACCTCGGGGACCACACGTTTCATTACTCGAAGAAATAAAACACTTTACTTAGCAATAAGGAGTATCGAGGGAAGTGTCTCCTTTGTGAGCAAGCCGTAAGATACATGATACATAGTCAAGAAGGCTGGAGTCCAAAGATTGTGACTTGTTGTATTATCAAAATTCAAAAACATGTTTGCTGGGAACTACCAGGACACCCGAGGACTGAAATCCCAAAATGAAAAAAAGTACAAACAAATAGTTGATGTGACATGTATTTAATGACTGGTCATTTCCAAGGTTAGACACGCGTACGTCCACGCACGCAAAATTATGGCATTTAATTTTTACAGCTAGCATGGCAAAAAGGGAATTAATGGCCAACTTGGACATATTTGAATGTTCACTCGTGAGAACCAGTGCCGCCATTAAGCCGAGCATGGCGGAGACGAGAGAAAACTTGAAAACTGATTGTTTCGGACACATGGACTCAACCTCACAACTGATGTGGATTCTGCAGCTTGGCAGAACTCACCTCCTAATGATGAAATCTAGACCATGACAAATCAGCATAGAATCTACGGGCATGTTATTCTTGGTGTGTGGTTCGACGGACCTCGCAAAGAATTTGAACCATGAATTATTTACAAACACCTATGCATACACCCTGTACAACTGCCTAATCCCACAAGGACCAGAACCTATCTACAGCACTATTTACAGGGGCACGCAAAGGGAGCCTACACTACTTACAAGCATTCACAAAGATTTACAAAAACTTACAAAAATTCACATTATAAACAAATGGGCAAGAAAAGTCACGGAAGACAAACACAAAACAAGCTGACAGATAGGCACAAAAGCCCCATGCAATTACTACTTACAGGGCGGGTTTTTGGGCGACATGCAAACAAAGAGAAAGGCAGGGAAGACACAAACAAACACCAAACCAGAAATAGAGAGAAAGGAAAACAAAAACCAAGAAGTCAAGAGGAACCTGTAAGAATCCTTCACAGGCTCTAACTGCTGAACTGTTGTTTCTTTGAATGTTTTATGATTTTTTTGTGTTTTTGCAAGGGTTTTAAATGAAAAGCAAATAGATACAAATCTGAAAATACTGGAAAGATAATCTAACTACTGCTGCAAATTTATTATTCTTCAATATGCAATGCCAAGTACAAGAGGATGGTCCCAGAATCCAAACATAAACAACAATGAGTTTTACAAGCATAAAAACCTGAATAGTTTCCAGAAGAAACCGCACTGAACCAGCCAATGCGTTTTTAGCATGAATGGCATCTTTCCCTTATTCCCAGCTACACCTGCAAGTCTCTGCAATGATGTAAGCAACCAGCACTTGTATTATGATCCCGATGTATCTTATGAGCTTGTGCTGCAACTGCTGAAACCCTATGTTGAAGCACAAATAGAATCTCTGAATGAGACTCCCTCTGATTATCAAATTCACCAGGTATTTCACTGGCTCAAATGACGAACACAAAGAAGAAACTACGTTCTCCAATGGCTGAAACTATCAAACCCTTCTCAGAGCTCAAGAGGAAACAATTTTTAATTCTTCAAATGAATAATGGATGCCTTCTCAACTCACGCCAACCTTTTTGTTTCCTCCAAGTCCAAAATCGCACCAAATAGCAAGCTTGTGATTTTCTCCATATAATTTACTTTTAATGTAATAAGCATTAAAATGACATTTAATTAATTAATTTGGACTTAGGACACACGCCCATAAATTAATATATAAACTTGGCCCCCTTTTATGAAGCCTAAACCCATCACGTAAGTGATTTAATATAAAGTTATATTATAACTTAATATTAAAACATTATTCCTTCATTAAACACTTAGCCACTGAAAATGCAATAACTCCCTTGATATTGTTAATCTGGCTAAACCGTCTAAAACCGAAGTTGGTGAAATAATTCCCCATGTGACCAGAATGCATTTCCAAAAATAGTCGGGGTCCATCTCTATGCCTCAAAAATAAACCCAAATATAGAAATGTCTGCTAAAAATAGCAAAATCCATATAACTGAGCCAAAAACAATCTCTTAAGCCAACTGAAAACACTGAGCTCTGCCAACACTGAACCATCAAAAAACCATACCTTCACTATGCCTGAAAAGACCCCCTATCCATGCCTACTAGCCTACAAGGGTCCATTGATAGGCTAATTACTTACTAGCATGATGTCGCTAGCTAGAAGGGGACATCACAGAACCGACCTAAAAAAGGAATGTTGAAAATGATGAGGGACGATCACGCACTATCTTCCCAATGCTCGAACCGCCCAACTCAAATACAAACGCATGAACACTAGCAATTTGCACAATTCGCTTTTGAAGACTCAAGCCTTGTGAACACTTTGCACTTCGCAATTAATCGCTCAAACGAAGAGAGTAATTTTTGCTTAGGGTAAATGTAAGAGTGAGGGGTAAAATGCCTTCTATCATGCCTAAAGAAGCGCATTAATTGCTAATTGGAATTGCAGAGGTGGGTAAATCTCAAAGTCCGGACCTTGGGGCACCCAGCGTTCACTTCCTCAAGTAGAGACAAAAATGACAACGACAGAGCCCCGAAGTCCAAAATTCTTGGCAACAAACAAGAGGACACCCCGGGATCCCAGATCCTGAAGAAACACAAAGCAAAAGACGACCAGCAACAAAACAAAGCAAAAACAAAGAGGGACCCAACATTTTGCCACACAAAATGTAGGGATGGGTATGCACAACATAACAGATTGCTTTTCTTAATGGCATAGTAGAAGAGGAAGTGTACATAGAGCAACCTAAAGGATTTGTGGTACATGGTAATGGTTCTTATGTTTGCAAATTAAAGAAGGCTCTATATGGTCTTAAGCAGGCTCCTTGAGCCTGGTATGAGAGGATAGACAACTATCTTATAGTATTAGGTTTCTCCAAGAATAATGCAGATCCGAACCTTTACTTGAAGGTAATAAATGGTGAGATGTTGATTCTCATTCTTTATGTTGATGACTTATTGATTACAAGAGAAGACCATCTCATCACCAAATGTAAACAAGACCTAGCATCTAAATTTGACATTACGGACTTGGGTTTTCTACACTATTTTCTTGGTTTATAAGTATGGCAACAAGTTGATAGTATTATCCTAAATCAAGGAAAATACACTATTGACATTTTGAAAAGGTTCAGAATGATGGACTGTAAACAAATGTCTTCACCCATGGAGACAAATTTACATGAGTTAAAAGAAGCGACAACAAACTCATAATTAGTAGATTCCACTCTCTACCGATAGATGATTAGGTCCTTGATGTCCCTGGTCAACACTAGACCAGATATTTGTTATGCAACAAATGCACTAAGTCAGTTGATGTATGAACCAAGACAATTACACTTAGTTTTAGCAAAACATATTCTGAGTTACCTGCGTGGCCCAATTGGAAATGGTTTAAGATATAATAATGTAGAATTAAATCTGCACGGATATACTGACTCAGATTGGGCTGGAAGTGTAGTTGATCGTAAAAGTACTTTGGGGTGTTGCTTCAACTTAGGATCATCCATAATTTCATCGTTTAGTAGAAAACAATCTTCAATTGTACAGAGTCCCACCAAAGCCGAGTACATTGCAGCATCTATGGGAGCTCGAGAAGTCGTGTGGTAAAGAAAACTTCTTGTAGGATTGTTTGGACAATCCTTCGATCTCACGATCATTCACTGTGATAACTAGAGTTGTATAAAGCTTTCAGTGAATCCAATGTTCCATGGCAAATCAAAGCACATTGAAATCCCTTACCATTATGTTAGAGACGTGGTGGAGAGAAATGTTATCCAGTTGAGATATATTAGTACAGATGAATAATCAGCACACATTCTCACCAAGCCTCTCTCCAAAACAAAGATGGAATACTTTAGAGGTAAGCTTAGTATGGTAGAAATGTAATTTTAATTGAGATTGAGTCTCAACAAACTAAATTTATTGTACTAATATATTTAAAAGATGTTTAATATGTAAACTCTTTTTGTCATGCGTGTGATTACATGACTTCATGAGCCCTTGTGAACATCTTGAAAGGTGACAATCTTTCAATGATGTACACCTGTACTTCTGGTTACTGTTGTAAGGTGACAACTTTACAATAGTTAAACCTTATTATCATGATCTATATCATGTGACTTGATATCTATGGACATGTCATGATAGTTTATATCTCTTAAGTGATATTAACAGATTGGTGTATAACCACAATGAGTAAAATGATTGAGATATTTCATGGTGGATATTATGTGAAATAATATCCATGGATATTGCATGAGCAAATATCCTTATGGTAGGCATCATGTGACTTGATGCTTGTTATATGAATCTATTGTGTTTACATCAGGATAGTAATCATCCTCCCTAGCTAAGAGGGAGTGTTGATGAATTGTACCTTTGGTAGGATTAATCCTATCAATGAAATCAAATGCATAAGTGGCCTATCGGCCTTGAGCATTTGATTACTATCCTTCTTTTGTACACGACTATGATTATGGTTATTACAATACATGATTATTAATTAGTAAATCAACAATCACGTATGTATATATATATATATATATATATATATATATATATATATACATGATTGAGTTTGATATAACAATTATTAATCATGTTGTTGATATTAATTATGCAATTCATATTGTAGATATTAATAATGATGTTAATATTAATCATAACATTGATATTAATTATGCCATGTATCGATATTGGATATCGATATTCACATTGCTGAGTATCAATAATAAATATCGATATCATACTATGCTTTCAATAATATGTATCGAGCATAATATGGTATCAATATTTAATATCGACCTTGCATTGACTATTATGTGAATCGATAATGTGTATCGACTTTGGCATTAATAATATGAATCGATAATAAGTATCGATTATCAGCAAACACTTCAATTTGTATATTTATTGAGATTAGTTAATGATCGGTAATAAGACATGTCTCCACACTATTGTATATATGATGATCCATCGAAGTATCTTGTAAAGTACAGAAATTTATAAGTGCTAAGCAAGACAGCAATATATACATTAAGTATATCAGTGGCATTATATATTAAGTTCAGATCAGTATTACATTCTCATTATATCTAAGCATCATCTCATTGATATTCATATTAACATCTCAGCAGATCAATATATATTCATGTGGCATTTATATCAATATATATCCAAGTAAAATTATTGAGATATTGTGATCAACATATCATATAGAATCAGTATATACATCTGAAAGCAGTGATTAAAATTTAAAATACTATAACCTCTAAATCTGATCAAATTTAACAAAAAATTGCCCTCAAACCCTAGGCGCCTCCTTGCTGTAATGAATGATTGCTAAAAGCAGCCATATGGCCTGGAAATAAATGCCAGAAATCACCAATTTGCAGCCATCCAACCCGTTAACTGAAACCTGCAAGCTGATTAATGTTTCTCTGTAATTTCTTCTTCTAATCTGCACAATCTTGGCCTCTGAATGAAGCCAACAGATAAGCAGCTTCAGGTGAATATTTCACACCCTCAAATCGTTCTTGCAATAAAGTCTCCACGTTCTCCAATGCCAAAAGCTCTGAAATCTGCATAACCCCTTGTTCCTTCTTCCAAAGCCAAGTTCATGAAAACAAGTTTTATCAAATGCCAAAAATGTATTCAATTTTCCCTTTGCAAGCTTTTATAATTCCTCATGAAGTTGAATTTCCCTTTTAATAACATTAAAATGTTATTTCATTAAAACTTAGGGAAAACATTCAATATCTCATTAAAATTAACATTCATAATTAATTCCTCAAATGGCCCCCCTTTTAATGATGACTTTACCCCCAATTATAAACTTAAGTTATACCTCTATAATAAGCTCTTTTTATAATTTAATATCATTTTGGCCACTTTAATATTAATAATTCCCCAACTACTTATTATTTCACTATGTCGTCTGAACTGGGAGTCAACATTGCCAATACCCATGTGACCAAGTGCTCTACTAAAACTAGAAAGGGTCCTTCTCGATCAACCCAAGACTTACTATAAATAGTAAGTATGACGAATGGAGTCATAAAACCATATAAATGCCAAATCTACATCCCCTGAGATCTAAACAAGGTGAATATCTCTTTAACTGATTAGGCCTCTGCAACAAAATGACCCTCTATCCAATCGCATTAGCCTACGAGGGCCACTAATAGGCTAATCGTGCAAAACAGATGTCTCTAATTAAGAGGGGGCATCACAGATATACCCTTTGTTTTATCAGTTTTTAGCACTGTGTGATCAGATTGATGTCAGTTTTATGGTTCAAATGCATCATGATTTTGTTTTGTAATCATATATTCAACTATGCTCTTTTTTGGGGGTTTAGGTCGTGCCTATGTGAGACGCATGCAAAAGGGGTTCCTAAACTAGATTCTTATGATCTTACTTTTGTTATAGACGCATAATTATATGACTCATGTTTTCATGGTTGGCTTATGCCCTTGTTTTATTTCCTTGAGCATTAAGGGGTAGGATATCTCAGTGCATATTGGGGAAGGGGCTCTCAATGGGGGTCCAAAGAGACCATCTAGGGTAACTCAAGATGGAGGCTATGTGAGGATGTAATGTCCCCTCTCCTGAACAGAATTTAATAAATAAATCATAATATTAAGCTATGACAATAATTAAATACCCAATAATAATAATTATATAAGTGATTAATAATAAATAATAATTAAATATAATATGATTAATATCTACAATTAGATAAGTTTAAATTAAATGGTAATATATATTAAATAAAGAAATAGATAATGAACAAATAAATGATAATAAATATAATTTATTATTAAATTCATTCTATAATGAAATCTAGACTATTATAATAATAATTGAGTCTATAGAATTAATATAAATATATTTAGTCTAATAAATAATAATAAAATGCAATTATAATATAAATAATGATATTAATAATCATGGTAAATGGTAATTCAAATAAATTATAAATAAATAATAATTAATAATTATAGAGGCATATCTCTAACATCTAAAGGTCGCAACCCTTCAACATGCCAATGTATATAATGGATATCAAATCCATTCCTTCCGGATTGGATATATATATGGAGAGGAAATGAATAAAAAGGAGAAGAAGAATAATAAAAAGGGATTATTCAAATTTCAAGAAAACAAGAAAAGAAATGTAGGAGAAAATCAAGGAGGAAATATAGGAGAAGATCAAGGAGGAAATGTAGGGAAATATTTAAAGGAAAGAAATATTGAATAAGGTAAAAATCAAGACACGAAGAAGGCAAACATCAAAATATTATAAAGGAAAAAATGCTATAACAAAGAGAGATTAGAAAAAGTAATAAGAAGAGGGCATATACGTGGGACAAGAAAAGGAATAAAGAATCAATACTATTAAGGTATGAAAAGCCATTCCCTTTTAAATAAGTATGGATATATTATATGAATATGAATTCATATTGTTATATATAAATATAAAATTAGTATTATTATAAAAGGAATTCATTTCACATAGTAATTATTAAAGTGTATAGATGTAAATCAATAATTTATAGATATGTATTATAATTATAATTTTATATATAATTATTAAATAATTATAATAAGGAAAAAGAATTAATAAATAATCATAATAAAGAAAATGTATTAAGTGATTTATATCTATATATATATATATCCCGGTTAATCATTCAAAAGCTTACATGATATAAAAGAACATAATTTCATTTAAATTCATAAATAGTATTTCATTTCAGATTTATAAATGATAATTCATTAATGATATTATTGACAAAGTAATTTTCTTATCAAAAGTAACTATTGACAAAGTAATGGAAAAGAACTCTCAAGGGGGATTAAGACCTCCACTAAGCCAGTGTACACTGATGACCCACATATGCATATGTACTAAGCCTTGGATAGAGAAAACCTCTTCCAAGAAGAGGAATGGACCAATGGTCAGCCTATAAGCCCTAAGTGATGCGCTCCACTAGATGACGGCAAGATTGGGCCAAGGACTATAAAAGATCCTTATAAGGTCATGAGCCCGACCTGGCATACTTTTCTCAAGAAGTCCCTAAGGATGCGCTCTAGAGGACGACGGCAAGATCTAATCAAAGGACACAAGGGTCCTTATTAAGGTTATGAGCCAGACCTGGTAGATTTCCTTTTGGAGGGGTTAGTAGTTGGGGTAGATAGTTAATTAATTAGTTATTTATTCATATTTATTTGTCCATATTATTGTTGCTAACATCTTTCTTGCAAGTTCATTCTTAAGGAAGCAAATTCAGAAATTCTAAGGAATATTAAAGATAACTGATAATCAAAATATATATATGATATATCAAGATATAAATTAACAAAAAAATTAATCATAAATAAACAAATCTATTATTGATGAAATATAAATATTTCATCTATGATTAAGAAAGGAGATACAGAAAATTAGTTCGCAAAAAAAACTTAAATATGAAATTTACATAAGGTCCCTACAAGGGACATTACAAAGGACACTCTTCCTGCATGTATTCTATATTCCCCTACATAGGATTTGTGGTTGCCCCAAGTAGTTGTTAGCCTTTGCATTGTTTTGTATGAATTCTTGCCTTGCCTTTGCATCTTTGGAGTTTGGTTTCATCCTTGCTCTTGTTTTGGCTTGCTTGCGTGTGGGGCCTTGTGTCTATCTCCTTAGCATAGTGGGGTGGGCCTTAGGGCTCCACATGGTCGGGTGGTAGTGATTCTTCCTCTCAAGATTGGGTGGATCTATTTGTGTGGATGGATTCTACTTCTTTATTCTTGTATCATGGAAGACTTCATTTGTAGATGTACTATTTTATGAATTATTGATTTCTTGTACTTTGATGTGGTATTTGGATACTCCAAGAGAGAGATAATGTAATTGTAATCATGATGTATTTGGGTACTATCATATGTATTATTGATTTCTTGTAGCATGGAAGACTTCATTTGTATATGTACTATCTTATGTATTATTGATTTCTTGTACTTTCATGTGGTATTTGGATACTCCAAGAGAGAGATGATGTAATTGTAATCATGTACAATATATTTTTGTGGTTAGGGTTGTTGAATTGTAAATATGTTCATGAAATTGTAATTATGTTGATGATGGTATATGAAATAATAGAATAGAATAGATGGGATTTTATGTTACAATTGCTTGGGATTATATGTTGTTAGAACTATGTTGAAAAAAAAATTTAGGAATATTTGGAATTGGTGTTTAAAACAAACCTAGTAATAATATTAATAATGTTCATGTTTAAAGGAATGAAATTCTTTATGGTTCTAGTTAGTAGATGTGTTGCTTAAGTAGCGACGTTAGGGAACCTTAGAGGACATAGTCTAGAGATAAATGTCATCTCCTCTTTATGTTCTTAATGAATACAATGGTGAAATATTATTCTATATGAATTCTGTATTCATAATATATAAATGAAATAATAATTGTTAGATTTAGATGTATGGTACTAATTTTTAAAAAAATTGTTATGTCATTTTGATAGTTTAGTTGCCATCCTCTCGGGTTTCTTGGCAGGGCGTTACATGAACAATGACCTAACCTTGTATCTCATTAATCATCAAATTTGTGATAGAAAAATCTCTACACCTTGCAAGCGTAACATTCCAGATATGCACTTGGCATCGTGTAGGGAGTTGCCAGTCAGCTTTTAAAGGCCTTTAGGAGTTTCTTATTTGCATCTTTAAAGTTTTTTGCTTCTGCTTCGAAAATGGTGTATAGGCCCTGCAATTACTGCCTCCTATCCCCAATTTGTATGTGGAATTCCCAGTTTGTGCTGTGTTTAATACAAAACAGCTTGCAAAGGTGTTTGTGGTGGACAGCAAAAATGTGGAAGAGGTAATTGGCATGGTGGTAGGTGAGGAGCTTCTAGATGTGACACCAAGACTTATCTACCCTTCTCAAGTTCTATCAATTTTCCTATCAAATTGCTTTGACCTGCTGCAATTACGGTTCCATATTACACGTTGTGGAGATTGTGAAAGATCATTTTACTAATGGACAAGCTCTAGATGAGGCCAACTAAAAATTATGATCTTTTTAGTGGCAGTGCTTGGGTGGGTGGCTTGCTTCCTCAAAGGTATTTGAAAAATGATAAAGCTTTTATCTCTGTTTATGAGGCTATTAAACATAGCTTTGAAGTACAGAATTAAATGTTTTTTGAGAGAGCTTTGGGAAATTATGATGATGCTATTGATCCACAAGTTGCAGAGCATTTTAGTAAAGCTTTTTATGCCATCAACTTTCTTCTGAATCAAATCTGACATTCTCCGCTCAATTCAACTTCTTGATGCTCGACTACTCCAAACCGACAAACAGAGGGAGAATTCAGTGGCCTAAATAGGTTGCAAACCTAGGGTTTTTTCATCGAAGTGCTAGTTATTTTGGATTATTTCTGTTTTGTTCTACACAGAGGAATTTCCTTTGCGTTTTTATATGCTTCTCTGCAACTTTTTAGATATATTTATGACTATAGTCTCTATATGTTTCACTTTATATATTTCTAAATATTATTAACATATTCAGGCTTTCTGCCTTTTATCAAAAAGAAAATTAACATACATCATGACATTTGAGTATGACAAACTGACATCAAAATGGTATGTGTAATTTTTTATAGTGATTTTATTTATTATTTATGTGGTATTCTGAACTTAATTTGTGGTATTTTTTATTTGTTTGCTGGTTTTCTTTATTGAATGAATGCTATGTGACATTCTTAACCTAGTTCTTGCTTTTAGAAAACAAATATGTAGATATTTATAATTTTTATATTTTTTTGTCTCTATCTGTTTCACTTTATATATTTCTAAATATTATTAACATATTCAGGCTTTCTGCCTTTTATCACAAAATAAAAATTAACATACATCATGACAGTTGAGTATGACAAACTTACATTAAAGTGGTATGTGTAATATTTTATGGTGATTTTATTTATAATTTATGTGGTATTCTCAACTTAATTTTTGGTATTTTATAATTGTATGCTGGCTTTCTTTATTGAATGAATGCTATGTGACATTCTTAACTTAATTCTTGTTTTTTAGACAACAAATATGTAGATTTTTATAATTTTTGTATTTTTTAAGTTTAGACATACCCTATACATACCTAAAACAATAACCACCCCTGCAAAAAATAAGAATCATACTGGAGACCTAACCCGTAACTTAGTTGATATGTAATGTCATTATAAATAATGGAGTAAGAGTTACGTCTTGTTGTCACAAGAAGGTTATTAGTATGTCCTAAGTTACCGACTTGGGTGTCGATGCGAGATGCAGATGTGTGAAAAAAAAAAATTTAGGGGATGCGGATGCGTTTGGATGCGGGTATATATATATATATATATATATAGAATATTATATATATGATATATGCAAAGAAGTGCAAGAAATATACAAAAATAAATCATTTGATAGAATGAATCAGAATAATGATACTTCATCATTGATGGTCTTGCAAATCCATCAATAACTGAAAGCATTCTCTGTGTTACGACCATTCTCATGATACTCAAACAACAGGTGCACTTAGTTCATTTTTGCTTGGTGGAATATAGGAATGGTCTAATTTGGCTGATGCCATTTTCATCATATTCAGGCCAAGCTACGAAGACAATGTAGCAACTTGGCAAGTTTCAAGCTTTAAATATCAATCTTCAAGAGCAGCTTTCTGAATTTTGGTTTGGAGGCTGCACCTTGTTGAGTATATTAATTAATAACTATAATGATATTAAAGCTCGCTTACAAGCATCTTCAATAACCTCAGTTCTCTGTAATGACAGGCTTGCGAAAGCACCCTTTGAAGAATTGGTTCTGTTTTCCTAGTCATTTCACTGTTTTTAACTGTCGTGCTACCTCTTGGAAAACTTACTAATAATAATTTAGATGTGGATAAAACCATGTAACATTGTAACTTAAATTAGATGCACCCGGATGCCCTGTGGATGCCGGAAGCACATCCGGGGGCCCAGGATGCGCTTTTGGGTGGCATCCACACGGCACCCGGCTCAGCACCTGCATCCGTCTGCATCCGTCTCCACCTCCAAGCCTGGGAGCTACGCATCAGTATCTAAGAGTATGTCACCTTAATAATAGCAATGTTACCAAAACATTCCTTGGCAATTAGCAGTGGATGACCAGTAATACAATGCCCATACAGGTTGGAAGAAAATAAGAACAAAAAATGTGACTCTTATCAATTGTTTATCAAAGAGAGGAATTCACAGGGCATGTTGTCTACAAATGTCAATCTGCTAGAATATTTAGGTTATGGCTGCAAGCGTAACTCGGTTATTTTTCGCTCTTCCTTCCTAACAAGGTCTTTCTCGGTAGAGACCTACATGATTAAAAATAATTTAAAAAGAGTTATGCCACAACTCTAAGAGAAGTCTAGCATTGGTTTCATTTAAAATGCATGATGCAAGGTTATCCTTAATGATTATAATTTTTCTTCTAACTTAGAAGAGCTGAATATTTTTGAAATTAGATATCCCTATGCATGTTAAATTTTAAAAAACTTATTTCCTGAAGGAGGTTTCATAACACAATTGTCCATGCAACACTGTTTCTTAGGATGCAAATTGTGTTCTCCAGTGTAATATAAGATGCATTTATTCTAAGAAGAAAAATAAAACACGCCTCATGATATGATCAAACTTTCTGAATTCCATTCACCCCTTCAAATGCAAAGATTAGCATGTTCAAAGGAAAACAATCCTTATATACAGCCACCAAAAAAACATAGAAGCAGGAAATATAGCAAAAACATTACAAGAAACCTGATATATCGGTCTACCTCACAAAATCAATGCATCAGATGAAGAAAATAGGACATAGAACAAATTAACCAATTAATCCAAGCATCCAAACTTACCTTTGTACCTCCCCGTCTCTTGTCACAGCAAGACAGTGGCTGTCTCCACATGCTATTTGCTTGATCTTAAGTCCATATAATAACTTGATTGGATGTGGAATAAATAAATCACTGGAGTTTCCATGTCCTAGCCTTCCAAAATCTCCCCTGAAGACAAGGTACAAAATCAAAATATTTATTCAAGCCACCACTGGGTTCTTGATAGTATGCAGTATGCACTATTAGTTTGCAAAAATATTATTTACTTCTTAACTACAAAACTAAAATCAAGTAAATCCAGAAACCCCACCAACAGTTAATTATTGTTCCCCAACAAAACCTCTCGAAAGTTAAAAGAGATGCACTAACTTGCATTCACAGGAGATACCTACAAGCAATAAAATTCAAAAGAAAAAAGATAGTTTCATGAATTCTCATCACTCTTTTCAATGTAATAAAAATCCACAGCAATTAATAGAAGAGAAAAACCTAGAGTGAAAGTAGGCTCAACTCTCCATTCACCGAATTTCAACCTTTTGGAAATGTTGCAACAATTATAATTTTTCAATGGACTTCAACCAAGATGACATATAGATGCTTAGGTTGTCAGTTAGGCCTCTTCTTCCATACCTCTTTCAAAGACAGATTACTCATCCATAAATTAAAAACTCCGAGTCAACAATTGGAATATTTAAGGCCAATATACATTACAATTATAAATAGGGGATAAATTTATCAAATAATGTTAAAACTAATTCATAGGTGAGATTCAGCCTGGCTGAAGGCACTCATGACTAGATTTAAATCTAATTATCATATTCTACAAACAATATTTCCTGCCAAAAGCCTTACAATCCCCAACTATAAACAACTAAATTTTCAATGGGGGATAAATTTACCAAATAGTATTACAATTAAATTCATATTGCATGTGTTCAGCCTGGCTGAAGGCACTCACAACTTGATTCAAATATATTTATCATATTCTAGCAACTATATTTCCAGTCAAAAGCCTTACCAACCCCAACTATAAACCACCAGCCTGGTATCTGAATATGCTGTTGTATGATCAGCACCGCAAATTACAGATGTAATTTTACAACCATCAAGATCACTTATGACTGTTGGCTTATGGCGATCCTCTGCATCACCATGGCCTAATTGTCCATCTTCTCCACGACCCCAAGAGCATACAACATTTCCAGCTGCATATCCATAAATGAAATAGAACAGTAAGACCAACATTCTAAATGAAAATCTAACATATGAAAGACATTGAGTCTAAGACAAGTGCACTGTTCAACAAGGAAGCTCTCAGCAGTTTACACAAAATGTGGTACAGAAGAAAAAGTAACCATTAGTCAATGTCCCATAGCTCTGAAGATTATGTATCCCATATTATATATCAGGGAGCATTTCAACTATTAAGAATCATTAGGACAAAAAACTTAGAAGATTGGTGTCCTACTAAATGAATGAGATGGCCAGAACTAAAATTCCAGTATTCAATCACTTCAAATATACACTGCCCATGGCTCCACAAAGAATTGAAATAACCAAATTCAATGAATTCTCATACTGATAAAGACAAGCCTCTTTAAAATGATAAATGTAGTTACAACCAGTAGAAAATAAAAAAATCAATTCTCCAACAAAGTTAATTATCATTTCAGTGTTTCAACATCAGATCATTCAGCTTTACATCTATCCATAGTAACAGTACAACATTTCTAATAGTTAACAATTATTTTCTTATCACAAGTGTCAAAATATCCATTCGAAACTATTTTCATCACAAGCTTCAAAAGAACAATCATTCACCGAGAAGGTAAGAGAAAATATCTGAAGAATAACACAAAGTACACCAAAAGGCTATACAAATTTTGGCATACATTGCAAAGAACTAAATGTGCCACAATTTCTCTTAAACAAATAACTTCAAACTAAATTGAAAGAAGCTTTGTGAAAACACCTAAACCAAACAGTTCAAATTATTTTTCTATGCAGTTTCTCTGACAAGCATTAAACATTGTGTCATGAAATCAATAAAAAATGTCAAATACATTTGAGGTACAGATCATGACCAACAATCAAAACAAATCACAAGGATATCTTGATGCAATAATTTACACTAAAGCCCTTTTATTTATGCTTACTTATCCAAATAAGTTTTATAATAAGCAGCTAATATGCATATGTGCTTCATTAATTGAAAGCAATCAGGTATCACCACAGCTTCTTCAAGTGCACCACTCCCCATAGTTGTCAAGGTAGCACTTCCCCTATGTCGAGTTACACCTCTCTTCTTTTTGTTAACTCATCTCCTCTTGGACACCAATCACCATGACTAATTTGTCCAAGAGGCTATATAATTGTGTGCTTTTATCAAATATTAGCATTGAGAAAGCCAATTTCTGATTTTCTACATAGAAATAGTTAATGATAATTGGCTTGATTGCCAATGTCATAGATAAAGGTTTTAGGCTTCTGTCAAAGCAATTCTAAAATCCTCCATGATGTCCTAGTTAATTTAGCTATCAGGCTGATCCAGCAATTCTAAAATCCTACATGGTGTCCAACTCAATTTAGCTATCAGACTAATCCATTTTACTTATTTTGTAGGGATTTGTCAATCTGAGGACTCCATCTTTTGGAGGAGACAAGGGGAGGGAAGAAAATATTTTATCAACCCTTTTAGCAAGCACACTAGAGCAAATATAAATGCAGCAATACATTCAAAAGAACAAAGAAAGATGGTTTCCCCTTTCATTCCATCAAAATAGGATACCCAAAGGCCAAGGTTTTGAAATTTTAAGGTTGGAAGCAGGTTAGTATTCTGAGCAACTTTTTTTGGACGAATATGCAAGCAAACATAAGTTTGCCGTTGGATTGAAGGAACCAAAAATGTAAGGATTACTTGTAGAATCATCAAATTTTAAGAAATAGTGAAGAAGTTAAAAATCCATATAACTTTTTTTTTTTGACAAATAGTGCAAAAGTTTAAAACTTTCTGTTTAGTCTTTCTGCAAGCCATCCTTGGTCACAAGGGCACATGTTCAAAAAATGTTGCAGTAGCCACTGTTGCCATCAAACCCATTGCCACTACACCACCACCACCAAAATAGTGTTCCTGTAATACCCTCTATGCACCATCTATAGTTGACAAAATATTACCTAAACCATGATGACCCACAAAAATGTAAATGATTGAATGATTTTTTTCTATCTTTTGACACAATTTTGTAACCTCAAAATACTCATGACTAACACAATTTCATACTAATATATCCTTGACATGATTTCTATTTTATATTAGAATTACTGTAAAATAAATATATCTTCCACCAAGTTTTGACGATGGGAACCAATGGGGGCAGGAGGACTCATTTCAGGGATGAATTTTTTTAAAACCATTTTTTGGAACAAGGGATAGCTACATAAACAATAGCAAAAACACTTAAAATATACATAAATTTCAGATATTCATATGACAAAATTAATAAGACATTCATCATATCCACTATAGATCCTTACACACAACATTAGAGATGAATTGAGTGTTCACAGGACAGTCAAACAAATTAGCAACTATCAAAATTTAATTGCTTTCATAATTATCAAAATGGTTTCATAATTCTTTGTCAATGTGTATATGATATATTAATATATTCTATAAAAAAAAATATACAACAAAATTACCAAAGGCTGCAAGTTTCAAATACAAAATGACAAAAACATAGAAAGAATGTTACTGCCCCCGACTGACATCTGCCAAGACTATATCAAAATCGAAGTTTAACTGTGAGTGACTGTCACTATGAGGGGCTACCTCTTTCAATGGAACCCCAAGCAATCCCTCATGTGCCTCCTCATCAATTTAGGTAGCATATTCCAAATTAACATCCCGCCACAAAGTTGAAGTCTATCAATACTTTGAAATCTGGCAATTCTAAATTCAACATAGCCACCCTCAATTTTTATTTTATTTTTTTGAAAACATAAAAGTTCAAAATAAACATGTCAACAATGAAAATCTTTGTTATGAAGTGTTGATGCAAAGATTACAATGACGATGCATGTGCTGATATCAGTGGCACTATGCAAACCACTTCCCAACATTGCCCAAATATATCAAAACCACATCATATTAAAACAACAATGATATACCTTGCAAATAAGTGCTGGAATAACCAATAACAAGCCCGAAAACTACTTTACAAGCTAGAACATCTACTGCAGGTCTGAAATATACTTGCAAAGCAATGCTACAGGTCTAGTACACTGAGCAACAAGTCAAAAAATCTACCAATCTCACTCAATCACACCCAAAATGTATGAACCCAGTATACTATATCCAATCAGCTCCAAAACATAATAAAGTTTGTTGGGAAGATGTAAGTGCAAGTCTGATAAAAAATGGCAACATTGTGAACCTTGCCCAGCTCAATGCACAACCCTGGATATCACGCCAAAACTGGAATCACTCCACCAATGTGTAGCTTACTAACAACAACTTTAAAGTCCCTTCACACATTCCCAAACATGTAAACCAAAAGGCATATCAAACTGATGGACAACCAGACAATGATATAACTGAAAACAAAGCACCAACTTGCTGATACAGAGGGAATAGCAGCCTATATAACAGTCTAGGTCAACATTTATTCACTTCACTAACCTGCTTCATATAAACCCTTCACAAGGCCTAGGCATCACCATTGCAAAAGAAATAGGCCCTAAACCTGTTGGCTAAAAATTTTGTAAGTCATTGTGACCACAACTTACAAAATTGTCACTTCAGGCAAAGTCTCATGAGATTTCTCTTTTCTCTCAGCAATAAGGGAGGCTCCCTTCTTACCATAGGTGGCTTCGATAGGAACTTAACTGAAATTACCAAAAAAAAGAGGTTCACTTATTCAATTCCCCTTTTTTCTAAAATGATTTGCACACAACTACAACTTTCCAACTTAACAAAAAGTGTCTTATTGCTACAATAATAATGGGCCATTTTTTGGGCAAAACCGTGCCCTAAATGGGCTGTTTTGAACACTAATCAATGTGTTTTTGCTTCTCAAAATCGTCGCCCAAGGTTAATGCATCAAAAACGCCCATGTATGAAGAGAGAAACACATTTTTACAGACCAAAACACATTCAAATGGCCAAAGAAATCACTGTCCAGCTTCAAAATACATGAGGAATGAGCAAAAATGAGTTTTTTGGTTGCAAAAACATGTGCTTTCTTCCTAAAAATCGCTACTACTTGCTTTTTAATACCAAAGCCCAATTAAAACAAGTCAAAACGCACTTTTTTATGTCAATAACATGTGCTTTTAACTCCAAAATTGCCACCTTTAGCATTTCATGCCGAAACACAAGGTAAAACAAGTTAGAAACAGGTTTTTCAACTTCAAAAGCATGTGCTTTCGGGTATAAAATCGCCACCATTATGCAATTCATGCCCAACGTTAGCCTAAAACGGTTTTATTGATGTCAAAAGCACGTGCTTTTGAGTCAAAAATTGCCACCCTTAGTCACTTTAGCGAAAACGTCTCTTTTGGAGAAGTAAAAACTGGGTTTTGAAATGTAATAACACATGCAAGTTCAAAAACATGTATTTTTTAGTTCAAATTCCCTGCTATTGTGCATTTAAGTTAAAAATACATGCTAGTGGACCTTTATGCATTTAGGACTTACATTTTATTGGAAGCGGATTTTAAAAGATGATTTGCATGTGGATGATATGCAATGAGTGAGAAAAAACCGTACTTTTAATGCATTTAAGTGTCTCGTGTAATTACATTTAATATATAACTATAGTTTTTAATAAAGTAACATGAAAATAGACTAGAAAAAGCCAATTTTCATTAAGACATTAAAAACTATGGTCAAATCAGTTCAGAATGAGCTAAAATTTTAAAATGGATGTCAAAATCCACTTTAGATATTAAAAATAATTTTATTCCGTGCAATTGCCAAATAAGAAGCCCACTTTTGGAGGATTTTTTAATAAGACGTTTTTATGACGTGTTGTCAGCTTGAAAAACCTCACCTTTTCCTTTATAACTTGAGCCAGACAACTCCGTTTGAGACCTAAGATAGCTCAAAACGAATGGGATTCTAAGGGCTATAATCCTAGGGGAAAAAACAAGATTAAAAACTAAACACAAACAGAAGAAAAACAAAGAAAAGATTTGAAGATTGTCCAAAATCAAGCACTTGCAATCAGAGAAGAAAAACCTATTTTGACAAGCATTAAGGTGATTAACTTGATGGAAACCTTCAAAAGAATGCACTAATAATGCTTAAATAAAGAACAACTCAAGGATGACCAATTGCCTTCATAACGCCTTATCAATGCATTGAAAACATAGAGGATACACCTACAAATCCATAAGAAAATAGCGTAGGGTTTCCCCAATTTTGTGATGTCAAAATTAAGGACAACAAAACCCCAGGCCTTCCAATAGATACTTTCACTTGCCCCTCTTAGAGTGGTACAACACTGTAGGTACATGGTGGTATGACATATTTTCCTGGCAATGACTCTCCTTAAAATATTCAACCTTCCAAATGGTGAGAACAAATTCTAAACAGCACTGGTTAATGCCACAAATAAGGTCAAAACCTTTATTGAATGGCAATGAATGTGTAAGGCAAGAATAACATACAGTAAAACCTGGAAAATGGGAATGGGCAGCCAATAATATCTCCCTTAATTATCCTCAGGAAATCTTCTAATATCTCTGCAAAAGCTTCAAGAATACTTTTGTAAAACCTGGATAAATTTACTACATCAAAACACTTAAAAAATATTCATTTTGAAACCCAAAACTAATCTCTGTTCAAGCACAGTGGTAATTCTTGATTGAAACTACACTAAATCCAGCTATGGATTATCGTTTGTATCCAAAACCAAAAATCGTCCTCAGAACACAGTGGAAGACCTCACAAGTTCAATTAGATAACATAACACTGTAAAAAGATCTCCAACATGTGAGCAAATGAGATGGCAAACCTCAATTTATAGCTTTGGAGGGAAAAAAAATAAAATATTACAACTAAATTTCATGTGCAAGCCCCTCTTCAATTTTCTCTTGGCATCCAATTTTGAGGGGACATAAAGCAACTCTAATAAAATCATAGAAATGAGACTCGAACTTGGCACGGACTGAGCAAGGGTAGCCTGACTTGGGACTTGAGACTCAGCAAAGTGAAAGCCCAAGAAATTTAGCGATTTCTTAGGATTTATAATTTGTTTCATGCACCCTTTATTAAATAAACCTAGAGACAAAATAACATCATCAAATAGAAGCTAATTTGATCACAGACACAAGTATACATTGATCACATACGTATAAATGCAAAATTGTTTCATGTATAAAGTAGTGCTTTATATAGCGTTGGGGCAAAATCCTCTACAATTTGATGACAAAGCCTCCTAGACCTTGAAATATGCCTTAAGGTTTAATACTAATTTAGCATCTACAAATGGTCTTAAAATGTTCCACAAAATCATGGTCTGAAAAAAACTAAGCCTTATACAAAGCTGAAAACTAGTTGAAAGACACAAAATCATACCTAACTTGATCAAGCAATGCTAATTTCAGTTCTTCCTTCACCTTTGAGTCTAAAATCACGACACCTAAAAATATTAAGAGGACATGTTGCTTGACTGTAAACCTAGCCCCATCAAGATAGGCAACTAAGACTATTGATGCATGTAAATCATTCCAAAAACGATTACAAATTTTTTGTCTTTTGAAGCTATGATGAATTTAAGTAGCATGCCAGCCATCTTGCTTACTTGGGCCCTACAAATCCTATCTTAGAACACAAATAATATGTCCCCAATAGGCCTGCACCTCACCAACCTGATCACGAACTAAGGATAAGAAATTAATACACATTTGAGAGAGAAAACCCCAGCATGCTTACAATAACATCATAGGGGAATTCATATGACAACATAACTTACCAATACAACATAAAGGAATCATCTTAGTGGGAAAACATTGCATGTAATGTCCCCATTTTCAGCCACTCTAGCTTTGTAGTTAGCTTCGGCTTTCTAGGTGAGTGTCAAACTTATCAAAAGAGATGTTTGTTGTTGGCAATGAGTGCAGTTGGCAATGCAGACTCTGTTGACACTTTAAGTGAATCATGACTTTAAATGTGTTGTCCAAGATTCTTGGAGAAAGCGTCTATTTATAGAATGTCACCCAATCAACCCTAGTTTTCATTATTCATCATTAGTATCATTGCAATGTAGTTATATTTTGATTTCGATGGTGTTTGACGGGTGTTTGCAACTCTTTAAGTTGTTCAACAATTTTCGCAACTCCCAATGTTGTTCACAGTTTTCACAACTCCCAATGTTTGACAGTTTTCGCAACTCGAGTGACTTATTGAGCTTTAATTTAATTATTTCACTAAGGCTACTTAATTTTATAAAATAATTTAAAAAGCAACTTAGAGTCATAGCTAATTGGAAAGGAAATTAAAAGTTTTAAATCATGAACTCATGAAAAGTTGCATATCAAATATAATAATTATTCCATAAAAGGGATCTTTTAGAGCAAAAAGGGGTTCTTTAATTATAAACTATAAAATGATTTTTTAATTGTAATTTCAAGAATTTCCTAAAAAGATTATAAAAAAGTGATTGAGGTCTCATTTGGAGAAATCAGAAGTCTCAAAAGTTTTTTATTTCTTTTTGGAGATTTGTGCCTATGGACAAACTCTTAATAGCAAGACGAAAACCCCATTGGTTTCTTGAAGTTGACGACAAAAAGCCTTTGTCTTCATCGGAGCAGTTCCATTTACGGAATGATAGTGTGCAAAAGATTTTGCAGATGGGGACAAAAACAATTGTTTCAGATTTAGGGACTGATCCAAGCTGTCATGTCCCCTCCTTAGTTCAACTTTCAAAGTCATGAGAGTTAGCCTATCATGGGAGTCTCGTAGGTTAGAAATGTTTGACAGAGACTCACACGGGATTTTCAATGGCCAGGCATGGCATCTCAGGTAGTTTTGGGCCAGTTTGGAGCAATTCCTTGATTTTAGGAGGTTTCCCTAAAATTTAGGAGGATGTGGCAGTTTCCAGATATGAGGTTCCTTGAGACTAGTCCATGGTTTCAGTTTCGGGACGGCAGGACGAGTTCCCTAGTTTCTAGGAGCATCCCTAGATTTTAGGGAAGGGACTGCCAGTTGAACCACCTTGGCCGGTATAAGTCACAGACATGTGACATGGCTAGTTTTGTGATTATCTGGTTGATTTGGGCTTTTGGAAGCATATTGTGAAATATTTTAGTATTTCCTAAGTTGGTAATTAAATAATTTATAATAAGGCTATTTATATAGCCATTTCAGAGTAATAAGGGGATATCTGATGGATTTGGGCACATATACCTATGTATGGGGGCTCGTTGGAAAGGTCTCGAATTATTAGAAACTATTTTCACTATCCGGAGGCTATTTGGTGCCATGAGTTATGATATTTTGATAAAGTAATGTTTTTCCTAGAGTTTGGATGACTTTAATTGGGAAAATGTTATTTTATTTTAAGTCCAAAGTGTAATTTCCCTTTAAGGTTTGAATTGCACTTGGAAGGGGATATAAGCAGATGGAGACCTAATTTATGATTATCTTTTGACATTTGAAACTTGTGAAAACTTGAAGTTGCTCGGGTGGAGCGATTCAGAGGCTTGGGACAAAACCCCTAAGTCTGGATTGTTGGGACGCAAACCTCAACAAGGATTTGGTGATTCAGTATTGGAATTGGGAAGTGCTATTCTCTGTGGCAAGGATCGACAATCTTCATAACACCATTTATTGTAAGGAAATATCATATTCAGCTGGGCGGCCAGCCTTTTCCAGTTTGGGCGTTCTTCCAGAGACAACTCGGACTTGTGCTTTGGGCGCCATTCCTTCTTGGCAGCCAACGTATTGCAGTTTGGAGATATTACAAGGGTTTGTGGCAGAAAGTTCTTCATCTTTGGTGATTGCCAAACACTTCTACGGCTGGCGTCAAGTTCTCTGTGGACAGCAATAAATCCATTTGATATATTTATTCCTTGAATGCGAAAATCTGAATATTATGCCTGGTACGATTTGAATCATTCTCAGATTGTTAAGTAATTTAATATATGAATGCTACTTACCATTTCTAGTTCGAAATTATTTGTTATTTGACATTTACTTGCATATATCTTCAAAAACACCAAAAAACTTGAAAACAAGAAAAAAGCAAAAAAAAAAATCAGAATTCAACAAAGTCCATTCAGAGGTACAAACGCTGGTCAAAGTCTCAAATTGTGAAACAAACAGTAATTTACAAGGCTACCGGGATTGGGGATCTTTCACAGGCAGGGTTTGTTGTAAAAAGATTCAAGTACAATTGTGATTTTGCAACTTTGTAAAGTCCTGCTAGGCAATACAAAATTGTTGTAGTTGTGTATGTTTTGAAAGATTTGCATAAAAAGCATTGGACACCATTGTGAATGATCACTTTCGGCTGGGCAAGAAGATTGATAAAGGGACAATTATGATGCTGCATAGTTGTACACCTTGATGAGAAGCTACTATATGGAATTGGGGCAGAAACATTTTGCTTCCTTATCGTTCCTTGTTGAGCTGGCATGAGGAGTAGCATTGGCTGGACAAAATATCAAGGCAGATTCTAAGGCGTGGAAATCGATGGGCTTGCTGGGTGTGAGAAGGCAGATCAGGTCAAGGGTTTAACAGCATTCTAAACTGATTTATAGGAGGCATTTTCAACATAGTTGCAGCCTGGACTGTATTTTACGTTCAAATGCTCAGATGAATAACGAAAGCCAAATTTATGGTGATTATGGACCCTCTCAGCTGGACAACTTAGCACAGAAGGTTGGCATGAGTTTTGTGTGCTGACAGCATTGGCAAGTCGTGGAAAATATGACTATTTGGGCAATCTGTGAAGTCTTTCCAGCCACCCTGATCATACACAGGTGGCCAAAAAAGGGTCTGATTAGATTTGGGCAATTTGCTGTGATTTATTTAGCAATACTGTGAGACGTAAGACAACAAAACTGGTCAGGGGTTTTAGCAGGCAAAATAATAGGAGTAAGTTAGGCACTTGAGTAATGTGTTATCGATATATTGTTGGAAATCACAGATTGAAAAAATTGTTAGCTGTACATGATAACTGGCATAGACATGAGCCAATAAATGCTGTTTTGGAGGAGCAACAGCAATCTATTCTTCTGTGGCAAAAATGTTTTAACTGAAATATCTAAGATGCAGCATAAGTTAGTTCGTTGTTCATTAAATGAACAAATATTGCTGTTAATTTGTTAAATATACAACTTACAAATTTGCAGGGTCAGTTTATATATGTTTTCCATTGTAAACTATCATCTACAGTGATGAATGATATGGTCTTACAACCATTTGATAGTTATTCTCTTGTCCTTATTTTATGAGCTTTATTATGAATGTTTGTAAAAATCTTGTCTTAAAATCTATCAATCAAGCAAACAAATCTGTAAATCAGTGAAAGCATATAAACTGTTTGTCATAATGCATGGTCGGTCATATTCTGGAAAACAAGGGGATCTTACATTGTACAAGTAGAATACAATTTAGGAATATGGAATAAAAGTTATGCCAAACAAAACTATGGGTAGAAAGCTTTCCACCATCATATAGACCATGCCTTCATTTGGTGAGATTAGAAATCCATCGGAAACTTTTTTTTATCAATTATCATAAGCTTGCCTAAGTTCATAAGACTATGATAATATGATGACAAGTTATCCCCCAAAGATAACATTGGCCCAAATCTCAGCCCTTATGATGACCAAGACAGCTCTATTGGGTCTATTGGGATTTCAATGGATCATCTCCCACCCTTCCAGTACTCCCTTGACGCCCTTCCCCATCTCCTCCACCCTAGACAGGAACTGAACAGATACATCAGGTTGGACATTTACAGGCAGTACATTCATACTACTTAGGTCAACCCCCACAAGGGCCTTTGCCCCAAGATGGCATTCTATGCGGACCACTTCATTGAGATGAGGGATGGGATCATTGTCCGCCCTTCCTACTTATCACACCATTGGTCCCATTCTCTCAGGATCTCTCTAGGTTCCTTTAGGTTGGGCTCCCACAGGCTCCGGTCCAAGATTGATCACCAGCTTAACAAGGAGGACAAGAATTTCCACTTATACACTATTGGGAAAACTGAGTCGGAGGAGAACTTCATTTTCCAGTGCCCCATTTATTATGAGATTCGTGGGAGGTTTTACTACCTTTTCAGAGACACTCAAGACCTTTCCACCTTTTTCAAATTCACAGATCACAAGTGACTTGCTCTCTATCTCTAGGAGTCCACCAAGCTTCGTGACAGCTCTTTTCAACGTCAGCATCATGCACACCTGCACACATCTCATATTATTACCTCCTTTTTCACCGAGCTCTCTACTATGTGCGGTACCAAGAGGCAGTTGAACCCTACCCATTCCAATCTCTTCAGAGGGTTCCTCAGCTTCGACCTGCTTCTTCCACTCACAAGCAGCCTGGTGGCTTTGCTGGTTCCATAGCTTACACTATGGTTCGGCGATTCTTCTCAACAGCTCAAGTTTCTTAGGACAGTGAGGGTTTTTCCCTTTTGGACCCACCCTCACCCCCTTTTATTTTCTCCTCGGCTTCAACTTTGTTGTTCCCGTTGGTTTCTTATTGCTTGTGCTTTGCTTTGTTCTTCTTCGGGTATTGTTTGGTACCCTTGTTGCGGTTCGGCCCTTCTGTTGTATTCGGGAATCCCATTGATCCATTTTGTGGTCATTTGTTGGATATTAATAAATTTATCTTATCTTATCTTATCTAGTATATGTGTTATTAGAATTATTTCATTATTTATTAAGAAAAATTATTCTTTTCCCATTCCTGAAATGACTTGAAATGTAAATTGAAATTCCAAATAGTATTTGGTAGATTTCACTTAAGCATCTTAATGGGCATTATTTTCAGGATGACAACATTTTTCATCCTTGCCTATTTATTAATCACGAACTGTAGACAATGTTTGTTCCTTTGCAAGTCCACTTGATCAACTGTTGTCATTTATGACTAACTGCAGTTCCAACTTTTAATTAACTGCATTGCTCAAAGGGAGGAAAAAGCTAGGTCCAAATTTATATTCGATGCATTACTAACACAAGGTAATTAGATTGTTAGTTGGGCTGTGGTCTGCCATTAATAGTTGGATCTTATATATGCTGCCTCACGTTCAAATCCCACACCTTGGTGTGAGCTAGGAAAAAAAGTGGCAATATACAGGGTTTATGCCCCATCCCTCCAAGAACAGGATTCACCAACAAATTAAACAAACAACACATATATTGTAAAAGATTACAACCGAATAGACATTAATAAAGGCGGGAAAATAAAATATTGGGGGTTGATTGAAAGAGCAATAAGAAGAGTAACCGGAATCGGCCCTCGTACTACATAGGTTTAATGTTTCCAGCGAATGCAGAGAATGCGTAGGTGTAGGTGGCTAGTCCAATTACAACCCTATGAACTCAGTACCCCAGAACAAAGACGGGCCTCAAATTGAGGCAAGATATTTCGGCAATTTAAAGGCATTCTGAGTAAATTAATATTTTTTCGAATCCTGATCATTAGAGAAAACCTTGAACCTTCATTGTTACTGGTTTGCAGTTGTAGATAATTTCACCACTGATTAGAAATATTAGAACCCGGGAGTAGTGGCGAGTCGAAAGAAGCCTTAGCAGCCGGGTCTTCACGACAGTCGATTGAAAGAAATGCCGGAAAAAGATATATTCGTAGTTGGATCTCGACTTGCTGAAAGTGTAAGAGAACTCTATAGCACTAACATTTTTCTTCAAAAATTTTAAGAAGCTTCCCAATACATGCATCAAATGGAAAAAGAGATGTGAAAATATTCATTTTCCTTCGAGATTTTGAATATGTTAGTTACCATAGTATTTGCCTAAAATTGAACAGAACGTGAAAGCATAATATTTTTCCTACTAAATTGGAAAAAGCCGCGAGTACATTTCAGAGCATTTTCGCAAAATCTTATGATGTTTGACCTGAATTTAGAAATACACAACTTTCTAGAAAGAGGAAAATAAATAACACTTAAGCATCACTGCAATATAATTTGCAAGGACGAGCAAACTGCTCTCATAAATTAAAAACAAAAAGAGACTACAGACATACAAAGGAAATAACTTTGCATCTATTTCAATAAAAGTACAGAATGAAGCAGAAGAGGAATTAGCAAAAAATTTCGAAGTTGAAGTTGGCCAGCAACAACTAAAATCAGTAAGCCAGTGGCAGGCAGCAAAAACAAACAAAGAATTAAATCCTTCAACAAAAAGCGAGGAGAAATATACAGAGGATTGCAACAGTGTGGCTTGCTCCCGCCGAAACCATCAACACTCTGCGGCTCCCTCCCTCACAGACCGCTTCCTCCATATTTTTCTCCAACCCTAAGAGATTTAGAAGACAATGGCTGATAGTTAACAACAAATATCATATTTCAACTTCAAGCCGTCGGAATTCAGTTTTTACTGCAACACTTCTGACAGTACGCCAAGACTCAAGATTCATCTGAATCTTCCTCTCTTTCGGTACTGCTGTGGCCTGGAATGCTGAGCTGAAATTTTGCCAGAAGTAGTGTGAACGAGAAATGGGTTGGCGTGATTAAATTAAGTTGGAGGACAAATTTTAACAAGGACGGACAATGGACTCCACTGTCTCCTTCTCATGCCATGTTGGGAGCAGTTAAGCGCCTATTACTCTCCACCACATATTTTTCCCTCCTTTTGTAAAAACACATACTAGTAATGTCTACGACCTGCATTTCAGCGTGCCACTGAATTAAGTTACTGCGTCCGGGGGGCGGTCATAAATTACTATCGGACGAAGATATTTTTGTGTCGCCACCATTCAACTACTTCGAAGGGCGCGTTTGAAGTTGACGACCGTTGGATTGTCGTTTTGGTATAGGTAACTTGTTTTACTCCCCAACCTAATACGGTATTTTTCATGTGCTATTTTGTGATTGGTTGAAACAAAGTAAAAATGTATAAAAAAGAGCAGCCAACAGAAAAAGTACAGTGCAGGGCAAGCTGTGAAGTAAAACAAAAAAATGACAATCACAACTTTTTAAGAAGACGGAAACAAGGTATAAAGACTAGGTAGGTATATGAAGGCATGGCATAGCTGGTATAAAGATATAAAGCACTATTGTAAGGCATGACATAGCTGGTATAAAGATAGGGAAAGCGCTCGAAAAATCCTTACTATTGTAAGGCATGACATAGCTGGTATAAAGATAGGGAAAGCGCTCGAAAAATCCTTTCTCAAATTCATTTGGAGGCTGGTATGTGAAGGCAGGCCTGGAATTTGATCCTGGCCGTTTCTTGCACTTTTGGACTGCATATGACAGCTAAAATATTTATAAAATTTTAAATATGACATTTAAATTTATTAATAAACAATTTAGTATATATGTTATAGATAATTTAGTATTTTATATGCATGATATATATGTATGATAAATTATGTTATTTTATAATATATCTGTTTCTATCTTGATTATTATACATTCGTTTTAGTTTAGAATGTTTTTAAAATAGAATATATGATTTAAAAATTTGTTTTATATTTTTATATTATTTATTATATATTTATATTATTTATTATATATTTATATTATTTATAATATAAGAATTTAGAAACTTGTTTAATTTATTTAAGATTTTTGCACTTATAATTATTTTTTAACTTTATATAGTTTTTATTATAAATAGAAGTTTCTATTTTTGTATATTATTATTGATTTAAATTCTTTCAAAAATTTATTTTTTAATTTTACGTTTTGTATATCTATATGTATTATGTTAATATATGCATTACTAATTATTTAAATTTGAAAAAAATTATTAAATTATTTCTATATTAAAAATTTTGACAATCAATATTTTTTAAAAACGTAAAATGAATTAAAATGATCAAACCGTCATAAAAAAAGTATATGCCCGTCATAAAAAAAATTATATGACATACGTACTATAAAGATACAAACATATAGAATTAAACACGCAAAGATATAAAGTATTAAGATTGGCAAAATCTTTTATTAAATTTATTTGATTATATTAATGTAGGGATGAATGAATCCATTTATCTTAATAAACATATTTAAACAAAAATATTTATCTTACTTTAAATTATATTATTAGATATGAAGACATTTTAATTTTATTATATCTATATTTATTAAAAATTATATCTGTATTTTTTCTTTAATACAAAATTTTATTCTAATTTCAAATTTTATATTATATATATTTTATTATTAGTTAATTAAATTTCACTTTTTTATCATTAGTTAAAAACAATAATAAAAAAAATTTAAGAAAAATATATTTTTAACAAACATTCTTAATTAATGCTGATACATTTTACATTGGGATAGAGCTTTTAGATTTGCCATCAAGATGCAAGAGATCACAAGGAGAGAAAATTAGGTGCTCTCTTGCATTTGATGAAACGTTGGTGATAAAAAGTTTTCCACACAATCAAATTCAGAAGCTCTCATAAAAATTCATGTGGATTGTGGAAATCTAATAGCTTTGAGTGTTAACGTTAACACAAACTTTTACATACAATCGTTTCCATGTCAAAATAGTAATATTAATTGGAAACATAATATTTTAAAAAAATAAAGATCGATTTTTTAAAAATATTTTTTTAGAAGTTTAAATTTCAAATATAATTAGTAGACATATTGATTAGAAGTTTAGATATATGTTTTTAAATTTATATTTTTTTAAATAATGATTAGAAGTTTAAATTTTAAATATATTTTTGAATAATGATTAGTGTGTGTAGTATATATATATATATATATATATATATATATATATATATATATATATATATATATATATATATATATATATATATATATATATATATATATATACTCTCGTCAAAGTTATACAAAATAGGCTTTCATATATATATAGGCAAGAAAGTGGAGGTAGGCAAGTCAGACAAAATGTTTGACAATCCTTCTAAAGACAAGAGACTTGTTAACTCACCCAACAAGTGTTCTAGTGAGTGGAAAGTGTGTATGTAGAGGAGACTCACTAAGTGAGTGCATGTGTCTCAACTACATGAGGTGAGACAAATCTCTAAAATACCTACGGAAACTTAAAGTTTACATGTGAGTAGGTCAATTCAGAAAATGTTTAAAACTTACTCGTTAGGTAATGACACCGGCTACAGTAAAAAACACCACTCCCCCTTTATATTCAACTATTTGATAAGTGAGATAAAATATTTATAGATCGTAGCTAGTATAAAGATATAAAGCACTGGAAAAATCCTTTATCAAATTCATTTGGAGACTACTTAGGTATGTGATGATATGACATAATTGGTATAAGGATACATAGAATTAAGTAATCAAATAATCAAATGTATATATCAAATCTATTAGATTTCTACTATCCGTGCGATAGCTATATTGGTTCCTAGATTCGATTTTGTTTAAAAAAAAATTACACAATCCAATCCATAAACTAATATAGCAGATATATAGAACTAAGAACTAGAAAATCAGATGTTAAGTATGGAAAAATATTTTATCAAATTCATTTAGTTATATTATTTTATATAAAGTACTAAGTCTAAAGGAGCATAATAGTCAATTAAGGGCTTTAGGTTCATCCATATAGGTCCCAAGATTGATTATCTCTTCCTCAGTTCAATTGGTATTCGGCTCATTCACTTCCAGTGAACTAGTCTTGCCTCAGCTCGCCTCCCCCTCCCCCAAAACCTTGCAACAAATGTAAGACTAGGGACAAGGTGGTTAAGTTTGCTCTCGACTTAATCGAAGCCCTGAGCATGAGTAAGCAAGGATCAAGGACACCACTGAGTTACCAAATATATGTGTGTTAGCATAGATATCTTAAATAAATATATTTATTTTACTTTAAATTATATTATTCCCTATTAAGACATTTGAATTTTATTATATTTATATTTTTTAAAATATAAAATTTTATTCTAATTTATAGAATTTTACTTTTAGATTTTATTTTTAATTTTCATCATTAGTCAAAATTAATAACAAATAAAAATTTACAAAATATTTTTTTAACAAACATTCTTAGTTAATATTAATAGGCATTCTACACTAGCAACAAAGGATAGAGTGTAATGGCATGAAAGCGTTAATGTTTCAATACAAACTCTTACATTAGATTTGACAATCATTTATATGTTAAAATAGTAATATTAACATAATATTTCTAAAATAAATACCAAAAAATAAATATATGCTCTCATTAAAATTATAAGTTTTAGGTAAATGCATGAATATAAAACAAAAGCAAATATATTTATTTTTTAAATAAATAATGATTAGAAGTTTAAATTTTGAATATATTTTTTTTTTTAATTATTAGTTTAGTTTAACAATTATTTAGAAAATTGTATTTTATTAATTTAAATTTTTACTTGTTTTTTTTAAATTAGTTGATTATAAAGATATACTCTCATCAACACTATAGGTTTTAGATAAATGTATGAATATAAAACAAAATATATATGTATTGGGTATGGAGGACATCTCTTTGCAGTTGGATCTTCAACCAAGCTTACTACACATTTCTCACATGATTACTCTACAAAGATTAATAAAATCATTTGCAACATATGACACATAGGAACAAAAATACAGTAGTGAACGTCAAAATGCCTTTGTGAGGAACTCTTGACTAGACTAGGTGCATAATTGGGAAGGGTTTTGCTAGCACTTTCTTTGGCACCATGTTGGGAATAAGTAAGATTAGAAAGCAAAAACTAAACTTCCACAAACCATGAGCACACGAATCCAAATGAATAATATTAAAGAGTTCGCTTGAATATACAAAATAAGCTTTCATATATATAGTCAACCAAGTGGACGTAGGCAAGTCAGACACAATGCTTGACTATCCTTCTAAAGACAAGAAACTTGTTAACTTACTCGACAAGTGTACTAGTGAGTGGAAAGTGTGTATGCATCTAGATGTCTCACTAAGTGAATACACATGTCTCAACCACATGAAGTGAGACAAATCTCTAAAATACCTAATGAAACTTAAGCTTACAAGTGATTAGGTCAATATAGAAAGTGCTAAAAATTTAAAAAATTGTCTGGTTAGGTAATGACACCATCTACACTAAAAGACGTCATTCCCCCTATATATTCAACTATTTGATAAGTGAGATACAAATTTTATAGAGCATTCAACTTAGCAAATCACCTCCACACTTTGAAGGTCAATTCTCTCCTATTGCAAGCATGGACATTCACAGTACACAAGCTCATATTCACTCACGCTCATTTATTTCCTCCTAATCTCATATTATATATGTAGTATGTATCCTTCAATATGTATGATTGTATGGTACATGGATGTGTCTTGACACATGTCTTATACAATTCTAATCTTATGTAGTTTTCACACAACTTCTATTGTTGGATTGTTCTTCTTCTCTCGATAGTAACAACTTCATGTCTTCTTCTTACAATCAAGTATAAGATATTTGTAATAAATTTATGGCCTCCTTCTAGGTGATAAACATAATTCTCCGTTAGGCCACCCTTCTAGATTTTCAACCTAATAGAGAATAGTTTTTTCAACCTAAATAATCAAGTTACAACTTGCCTCTAATCCTATCAATATCTAGGAATGACCATAAATAGGAGTAAATTGTCAATAGACATAAAAAAATAAAAATAAAATCTTAACCAAACCCAACAAAAGAGCATGTTACTTATCAATATCTAGTTATATCAAAGGCCCTCCACAAATAGACACTAAACTACATGTGAAATGGCATGGGTATACCAATTTAATTATTTTATCGTAAAACACCCCACATATAGTCTCAAACTTCATCCCATAGTTTGAAGCAAGTAAATGTATGGTCTCTCAATGACTCTAGTCATACATTACAATACTCTTCAAAGTCCACAACTCCATTTTTTAAAGGCAAAATCTGTAAAGCGGAACTCCATTTTTTAAAGTGGATTTGGCATTTAAGGCTCAACGTGTCCACCCTTTCCATTATATATTGTCATTTTCTTTTCTCACAAATGTCTTGTAGCCACTCCCATTGACACACATAACCAATTAACTATACTAATCTAGAAGAATGTCACATTCATAAGAAAGAGTTTTCCTCGGCCTTAAATAATTGGACCCATGTAGTTTATGGTTGCATTTCGAGTCTACAAAGACAAAGTCAGCATGGCACATCCCCATGTGGAGCTCTTGAAGGTAAGATGTCATTATGTTCTATTTTTTTGTTCTTGGATATTATAATTTCAAGATAGTTATCCCTTGTTGATAGCCTTATGTTATATCTTGCGGTCTTAGATTTCTTTTTCCCTCTGTAATTTGTATTTTTTTAATATAAAAAAAGTATAACGTATCACAACATTAGCAAACTAACACACATAAGGGTCCCAAAGTGCAAAAGATGAAATGAAAATAAATATAGACAAGAGATGGGATAGGACGCTTAGTGGCATGAAGACCCAAATGTAACCAACTATTTACATGAAGCCATTTACATAATGGGTTTATAATTGGAGGTTCTATGGAACTAAGGATAATATAGCACAAAAACCACCAAACCACTAATTTCCTAGTGAAACATAACTCATTCAAAGTCACACCAACTACTACATGACAACATTATGAAGAAAATTATTATATTCTAATGATCAAAACATTAAACATTATTCAATTATTTAATATTAGATAAATAAAATTCATCATCTTTATATTTAAATTTCTATTTTTACCCCTCTTTTAGTAAAATTTCTATACATGTAAATTGATTCAAATTAATTTCAATCTTACACCTAAAACCTTTCCAATTATAGTAATTCTTTCACAAATGAGATTTTGTATAAAAAAACACCTTCAACATATATATGATTAAAGAAAATATAACCAAAAAAATCTCAATGGAAACATGCTAAAATAATTACATTCAATAAAATATTATTTACCCTTTAGTACTATGAATGCTTCCATGTGTTAAGAGCCATTTTCTATCAATTTGTAGGATTTTGACATAAATCTCATTACAACTCAATGATTGCAAAATGGTGATTCCTTCTTTTGACTTTATAACATTATTTTCTATGTGATAGTTCATTTGGGGTGTATCAAGCTTTAAAAAGTATTTTGTTCCTCCCACAAGAAATAACTAGGACTCTACTAAAAATATATTGCCTTTCCAAAAATATAAACAAGGACTACATGATATAGCCCCTAAATACATGCAAACAGATGAAGGAATGACAATTATGTTACCTGGCTCCGTGGTGGACCGAATCATTTCCTCCATGAATATTGCTTTGATGGGAAGTTTTTCTTTCTACCCAACCATTGGCATGGTCCTTCGATGGGTTGTTGTAAAATTGAAGCTAGAGGGGAGTGTAAATACTAGTGTCATGCTAAGTGGTCTATTTCTCTTTGAGTTTAAAGTTGAAGAGTACCTCATTGCTATTGTCACCTTGGGTCCCTGGACTTATGGTAAACATCATATATCACTCTATAGTTAGAAATCGGGTTTTGATTCTATAGACAACTTAAATGAAACAACATATGCACGGGTGTGTCTCTCAAGTCTCTCACTGGAATTCTGGGTTGAACATATTTTCAAATGGATTGGAAACACTTTCAGAAACTATGTTTCCACGAATGGTGTTTCCAAGGCCAAATCCAAGTTACTATCTACACATTTATGTGTGAATGTAGATATTAACAAAACTCTTCCTAACTTTAATTCCATGCAATATAAGTTAGGGATATGGATCCAAGCTAAAGTGTATGAAAATGCTATGTTATACTATCAGTTTTGTTCCAAATCAAGACACAAAATCTTAGATTTAAAGCCCCATCAAAACAATATCAAAACCTAAAAGAGATTGCATCTCGTTAGATGGGGAAGCAACCAAGGCAGCCAAGAATACTCCCCTAGGGGAGGAGATGGACAATTACTACTCCTTCACTTAGAGGATAGGTAAAATCATGGAAACCCCAACCAAGGCTATCAATTCTCTGGAGGAACATACCAGGGAGGCTTTAACTAAGGAGATACTCCAAGAAGAAGGGAATATCCCTTTCACCCCAAACTCAACCTCATGTAAACAGGTGGAGGGTGTGTTCTCACGAAATCCCCTAGCCACCTCCCAAGTGCTTTCACCCAAGCCCCCTAATTCCTCCCAACCTATAAGAATGACCTACTTACCTAGTACCACAACAAGTGGTCAGATGTCCTTGGGCGTCAAGTCATTTACTAAAACAAATCAGGGGTGGACAACCCAAAAGAAGAAAATAAGGAACAAGAAGATTGATGTAGGGGTGGAAGCTAAGATTGGTCGTCCCTCCCAGAAACTTACAAGACAAAAGAAAATTGCAACTAAAATCCCTAATGGAAGACAACAAACCTTGAATCGGCCTCAAAAGTTTGGAAATAAAGTTCATCTCTTGGAATATGAGGGACCTCAATAGGGCCATCAAAAGCAATATTCTCTCAAGTTTTGCCTATGTAAAAAAAAATTAGATATTTTGTTACTCCCAGAAGTTAAAATGACTACTAGTACTATTAAAAACATTGCTAAGTTTATTTGCTCTAGCTCTTGCTACCTTATTAGTGTTGTTACTTGTGCTTTGGGTAGTGATGCAGGAGCATCTTGGGTTCATGTCGATTCTTGAAGGATTTTCCTTGTGGGCTCATGGAGTTCTTTGTCGTGAGCATCTTACTGATATTCTATCTGCAATACAGTTGTGGAGGTCTTCAGCATATGCGATGGAAAGGGTTTTGACCTTGGTGTTCGTGGAGGCTATGTTTATGATTGCACCTCTTCAGGTGGCTTGGATTGTGAGATCCAGAATGTTCTATGTTGACCGGTTTTGTTCATCATATCATTGGTTGATTATTTGGGATTTTAGTCATACGATTGGTGTTCGTTGGATTATAGCGTGTGCGGTCGTAGATTGTGGTTATTGGGATAAGTGTCGACCTATATCTTGGATCGTGCATCCTTCTGGTCGTGTTGTGGTGATTGGTGACATTTACATTTGGGTCTAGTCCTATATTGGTGCATGTTCTAACAATCAAAGATTGGAGATCTTGTTTGCAGTGGAGATTCTTGGGTTGCGATTGCATATGCCACATTGTTCGAGATTCTTATGCTCGTGGATGACTTCCTTGTATGAGCGCACGTTATGTTGTATTCATTGGAGGTTGTTCTTAGGGATTATGGTCGTAGATTGTGGTTATTGGGATATGTGTGGACCTATATCTTGGATCATTCATCCTTCTGGTCATGTTGTGGTGATTTGTGACATTTACATTTGGGTCTAGTCCTATATTGGTGCATGTTCTAACAATCAGAGATTGGAGATCTTGTTTGCGGTGGAGATTCTTGGGTTGCAATTGCATATGGCACATTGTTCGAGATTCTTATACTCATCGATGACTTCCTTGTATGAGCGCACATTATGTTGTATTCATTGGAGGTTGTTCTTAGGGATTTGGGTCCTAACCTATCTTTGTGTAAAACGTTTTCTTTATCTTAGGGGTTGTGATCGGACAAGCCGACTTGTGGTTGGTGATCTTGTATTTAAGATAGGTAGTAGTTCTTGTTTAGGAGTGGAAGAGTCAGAAGTTAGGCTGAGACATATCAAGTTTTAGATCTGAGTTTTTTTTCTTTGTATGGCCGAAACTGGGAAGGCCTTACAGTCCGACATGTTGCATGAAATATGATGTAATGGATGATTCATATTAATAAATTTGTTGATGTCTGATCTCACCTTGCTATGTCTCTTGTATTCTCCATTGTGTTGATTGTTGGCTGCAAGATTGGTCATCTCTTTGGGGATTTATCAATCTTCGATGCATCAGATAGTGTCCTCACCATTTGGGTCCTAAGGAAACTAGCAGCAGATCTTCCTTCTAGCTCTACTAATAGTCTAACAATGAAATGTTTATTTCCTAAAGATTGTGGTGCCGGCACCCATGATAGGAAATTATCCCTTTCCATCGAGGCCTCATTTTTCTCCTTTATAAATTTCATCCCTCCTCATGCCCCCTTAACAAATTATTGTAATGGATGCTCCATACTCCAACTCTCCCCCAACAATAACAATTCTTAAATCCCTTGGCCCTAGCAAGAAAAAGTACATGTGCATCCCTAGAGTTGCTAAGATCCCTCTCCAACCGAGTACCCCTAGCACCCCCACCCATCACATTGTAGTTGAAGGCCTTTGCAACCTCAAGAAAATCATAACTACCTCTATTACAAGCAATAAAAGGGAGCTTAAAATACTTACCCACTAGAAAAAAAAAACCCAACACCCACATAAAAATTCAAGAAATCATCACTAATGCGGTGAAGTGTTTGGCGGAAGAAGATAGTATGACCAAAAGTGTCAACCTTGGATGCTTTAACAAATTGACAGGGCACACGAATAAAAAAGGGAACACAAAGAAATTGATGGATTATGAGGAAGACTCAAAAGAAGATGATGTTGCTAATGACAGAGACATCATGGGGAAGGAAGAAAGCTTGGCTAAGTCCACCAATGACAGTTCTAGATGTGCGTATCCAATAATACCAAGACTAAACCAGTGGACCTAATTTAGGGGGCTCTATTAGAAGAGGAGGGTACTAATAATGGGTGGTGTGGGCACCTCTGTGGACTGGAAGACTACAACAACAAAGCTACAGACCATGAAGAAAAAATGATAGGGATGGAGGAAAAGATTATCAACATATCCAAGTTTAGCTTGTGTGTGATCCACAACACAAAAAACTCTTTGTGCCTAATGCAGAAGTTGTTGGGAAAGGATGTTGACAAAGAAGGAAACTATAAGGAAAATTTAAAGTTCCTCATTGATTACTGGAGAAATGCGCTCACTTAGCCATTAGGTGGCTTGTTTTAGTCCTTTTACTTTTTGTTATATGCTACTTAGACTCATTATTGTTTTACTTTTAAAAATAAAATAAAAACTCTTAATCTTTTTTGTTTTGATGTTGAACTACTATTAATGTGTTGTTAATATGTGGTTATAGCCTATTTAAACTACCTTTAAGATATTAGTGTAACAAGCATGACCCTAATTTTATTGCTTCTATTATAAAATAAAATAAAAATACACCTTTTTAATTAATTCTAATTAGTATAAAATGAGATTAATATTAAAAATATTTTGCAATTTTTATTTTTTTTTGATCGGTAAAAGGTCGAAGCCAATAGTTTATTAATCTTTAAGTCAGAGGTACAAAAAGATGCCCCGCTCTGTGCAGGTGCTGATAGGAAAGAGCGAGGTTGAGAAAACCTCCAGCCTTGCCTGGGACCGTAGTCCGGAGTTTGATACATAAAAAATATTTTGCAATTTATCTTAAGTATTAAGATTGATTTTTATCATTGATTAGTATAAATGTTTAATATATAATTTTAAAATATTTTTAAAAGACTAATTTAAAATAATTATATAAATTAATATTATTAATTATATTAATATACAAATGTTTATTATTTGAAGAGTATTGGATTGAAAAGTGATTTGGTCTGCTCTTTCTCGCTGATTTGGCAGGCTTTCGTGTGTTTTGGTGGCTTTCGTTGTTTTTCCGGCCTGCATAGTGGTGGCGCCGGATGGAATGACGGTCGACGATGGCGGACAGATGGAGGTCCCCGCTCGTGCGACTGAATCAGGTGTTATTACTCCTACTTTTCCCACTAACCCAAACTTGCATTTTTCATTTTCGGCAGGCACTGCATTTAATAGCTCGGCGTCCCCCGTACCTGCTTCGAATTCATCAAATGTGAATCCTCAACCCAATGTTAATGGCTCCTCTTCTCCTGCTATCTCTGCCGCTTTCAAACCCAAAACATTCTCGGAAGCGGTGGCTCAGTCCGCTGGTATTGTCGACGCCAAAGCTAGGTTTGTGGTTGTCGGTCTTGATTCAAATGAGACCATCCCAACTGGTAAGACCCCTTTGGCCTCCTTGGTATCATTTTCTTTAAACCCCAATTCAGAGATGATCACCGAAATTGTTAAAGAAAAGAATAGACTTAAGGATACTGCTATTTTCTTTGCGGCTGTTGAGGTTGATAAATGTCCTCCCCGAAAGTTTTTGGATGATTGGTTCCATAATTTTTGGAACATTAAGCTAGGGTTTCACATTTCTTTCTGCAGACAGATTCAAAAAGGTTTATTTGTTATATTTTTTGGGAATCATGAAGCACAGAAAGAGGTGTTAAAAAAGCAATACTGGTCTGTTGGGTCGACTTCTTTTCGTGCTTTGGCTTGGACCCCCGAGGCCGCCCATGAAGAGGTTTTGGCTTTGTCTGCTCCCAAATGGATCCTGGTGAAAAATGTTCCTCCCTTTCTCTGGCATTTTTTGCCCCATTTATTAGAACCCTTGGGTAAAACTATCAGGATGGATGACACAGTCAGGCTTGTCCCTCATATGGATGCTAGGATTCTCATCTCGCTCCTCCCTGGTAAAGAAATTCCTCTCGAGATCTCTGTTAATGTGCTTAATGAGTGTTTTGTTTTCCCTGTTGAGATATTAGGAGGTTTAAATGCCTGTTTTTTGTGTAGAAAGGAAGGTCACCTCCGAAAGGACTGTCCCATTATTAAGAAACCCTCGGCTAAACCTGTCAATAACCCTAATCAGTCTGGTAACCCTTCAGCGGTCCCTTCTGTTGTCGACTCTTCTTCCAAAATTACTCCCGAGCCTCCTATTATTAACCAGAATACCCCTCCGGCTAATCGTCTGTTTATATCTCCTCCCCCTTCGGTCTCGAGCCCTGAATTAGATGATGTTTTCACCGTTGTTAGGAATAAGAAACCAAAAGGGAATAATGCTGGCAAGCCGAAGCCAAAAATCCCTAATGTTTTTTCTGTCCCTCTTACTTCCGGTATCTCTTCGCAGAACACTGAATTGATTATTGTTTCTCCTCCTATTGCCAACTCCTCTAAACCTGCTTCGAGTGCTCGAAATTTGCCGCCGAAGGAATTTAAAGAAATCGAGGATGATTTCTTTGTGGAAGTTATTCCTGCTCAAGGTACTTCTTTGTCTATGGATATGGAATCTTCAGATTGTGATGTGGATCCTAAATTCAAGGACCCTGCCTCAAAAAGGTGTGGAAGACCTCCTAGATCCAAGAATAAACCAGTGGGTAAAAAAATTAATGATAACTCTGGCATAATCTCTGATGTTGATGCATGTATTACTCCCATTTTTTATTCTTAATGAATTGTTTATCATGGAATATTAGGGGACTTGAGTCTCCAGATAGAAAATTTGTGGTTAAGCGTGTTTTAAGGTCGTTTAATTCTGTTGATATTTTCATGATGCAAGAAATTAAAACCACAGGTTTCACTCTTGAAACCAATCTTAATTATATTTGGTCTGATGCTATCAAGTTTTATTCTGATCATAGCAGAGGCAAAGGGGGCATTATTGTTTTGGTCAATCCTAAATGGGGTTCCCTCATCACTAACAATGGAGTTTCTCCTTGTCAAAGGGTCGTTTGGTTTACTATGAATATTGACAATAATCCTATTGGTTTCTGCTCTGTTTATGCTCCTAATGATGCCAAAGACAAGATCTCCTTGTGGAATTGGCTTGTCACCCTGCCTGATATTCCCTGGTTTTTTGGAGGGGACTTCAACATGGTTGAATCCCAAATGGATAAAATTGGGGGCAATCCTTTCAAATGGAGGGATTGTGAGAATGTGCACTGGTCTAAATTTATTTATTCTAAAAATTTATTTGATCCTCTTGCCAATAACAAAGATAACAACCCTAAACTATGGCACACTTGGTGCAACTTCCAGTAGGGTCATGCTAGGATATACTCTAGGCTGGATCATTTTTATGGTAATAAAGATTATTTCTCTTTCATTCCTGATCATAATGGTAATATTGTTTTGGTTTTTGCTACCACGTTGTCTGATCATCACCCCATTTTCGCCCATATTAGTGTCAATGCTACTCCCACTAGACAAAAGCCCACCTGTGATAAGTTTATCTTAAATACCAAGCTTCTTCAAGAGGATGTTCTTTGTGCCATTCAAATTATCAGAAATTTTAATCAGATTATAGACTCCTCCATGATTAATAGATGGAAGGCTAACCTTCTATCTTGGAAATGCTTTCTTCAAACTATAGGTCAAAAGTTTGCCAAAGATTATAGATTCATCGAAAAGCGGCTCTGTTCTGATCTTCAGAAAGCCGAGATGGAGGTTCAGTCTGATTCCTCTAACCCGAACCTTGTCAATAGGGTCCTTATAGCTAAAGATGCTCTTAGTAGGCACCAGCAAGCTAAGATCCAAGGTGCGAAAATACGGTCAAGAGCTTATTGGCTCTAACATGGAGATAGAGGATCTAAATTTGTTTTTAACCTTCTTAAGCATAAGCAAATTAAAGAGTCTATTGACAAGCTTGTTATTAATAATCAGGAAATTTCTGACCCTGTTAGTATCACTTTGGCTTTTGCTGATTATTATAGTAATCTGTTTGCTTCTGAGGATTCTAGGGAAGCTGAAGATGTTAGAATTAAATGCAAGGCTCTTATCCCCATTAAGCTGGACTCTTCTAATAGCCTATCCCTTTCCACTCCTATTTCTATTAATGAACTTATTGGGGCTATCAAGTCCCTTAAGGATGATAAGGCCCCCAGGCCAGATTGTCTTTCTATAGAATTTTACAAAGCTAACATCAATTGGATCAGTAAAAATTTGCTAGACATTTATAACGAGGCTTTGAGTGTTGGCTCCCTCGGCTCTGAGATTAACAAGGGAATCATCAAACTCCTCCCCAAGGATGAGGACAAGAGTCTTATCAGAAACTGGAGACCTATTACCCTTCTTAATACGTCTTATAAAATTCTGGATAAAGTGTTAGCCCTCAGGTTGGTGCACATCCTCCCTAAGATTGTTAGCTCTACTCAAACTGGCTTCATTAAAGGTAGATATATCTTAGAGAACCTTATCACGGCTTGGGAAGCCATGGATTGGGCTAAATGTTCCCATCAAAACTCTATTGTGCTGCTTCTTGACTTCGAGAAGGCCTATGACAACGTTGAGTGGAAGTTTAAATTATTATGATGCTTCAGTCCTTTGGTTTTCCTCCTTATTTTTGCAATGTTGTTCAAGTTCTCCTCAGTAATGCTTTTGCTCAAGTGGAGGTTAATGGCTCTCTTTCTGACCCTTTCCCTCTCGGGCGATCTATCAGGCAAGGTTGCCCGTTAGCTCCTGCTCTTTTTGTCATTTCTGCTGAAGCTTTATACTATATTCTCAAGGATAATACTCTGTCCTCGGATGTTAGGGGTCTTTACCTCCCTAACAATGAAGAGCTTATAAATAGCCAATTTGCTAATGATACTGCTCTCTTCTTTGAGCTCCATGAGAGCAATTTTTTAAACCTGCAGTCCAAATTAAATTTGTTTTGCACCATCTCTGGTGCTCGTATCTCTCAGGCGAAGTCTATTTGTTTGGGATGGGATGAACAACCTCCTGTTTGGTTTTCCTAGCATAATTATCAATGGGGTGGTCCTAATAAAATTGTTAAGTATCTTGGTATTCCCTACTTGGTTGATCCTTCTCTTAAGGATATGTGGGATTGGGTTAAGGCCAAGATTATGAATAAGCTCAATAAGTGGCACAATAGATCCTTATCTCTTGCTGGGAGAGTTCAAGTTTGTCAAAAGCTTTTGTCCTCCTATAATATTTATTATTCCTCTGCCTGGATGTTCAGTAATTATCAAATTCTTGAAATTCAAAAGGCTATTAGACTCTTTCTTTGGTCTGATGGCAAAGGTAATCGAAAATTTCATAGTGTTAAATGGGATTGGTGTCACACGGATAAGACCCTGGGAGGGCTTGGGCTTAAAGATCTTAAATTGCAAGTAATTGGTCTTGCCGCCAAATGGCTCTTCCACTCTCTAGAGGGTGACAGTCCTTGGAAAGTGCTTGTTAGACATAACATTGAGAGATGTTTTCCCAAGAAAGCTAGTGCTTGGAAGAATCTCCCCTTCTGTGACTTGATTGTTGGTAAATTCTCGGTTGTTGTTCAGGGTTCTGCCATATTCAAATCCATTTGGCGTGCTTGGGAACATGTCCAGTTGTTTATTACCAATAAGGATTTCTATAATGATAATTATCTCCATGGTGAAAGGTCCATTTGGTGGAACTTGAGCATCAATGATAAACCCTTAGCCCTCTATCAAGGATGCTCTGCCAGGTTCTGGGCTAAGGCTGGTATTACTCAATTTGTTGATATTTTTGAACATGACACTCCTGTTCCCTGAGTTGATCTCAAGCGTAGATTTAATTTACCTGATTCTCATAAAAAGACTTATAATCTGATTCTTCAAGCTGCTAAGGATATTCCTGCCACTTGCCAGGTGGATTCGCACGGATACCTTAAGTGCAAGTGGCCGGATGGTATTGTCTTAGATAAGCTTAAAGCCAAGAACATTTATAAGATTATTGATCACAATGTGGTATTCTTGATCATATTAACGAAGTTTGGTACTGTTCTTTTGATGATAAAACTTGGAATATGCTGCTGGATAATATTTGGAAAAGCCCTATTGAACCTAAACTCCAATGTTTTAAGTGGTTGGTTTTACTTGATAGACTGTCGATCAAAAGAGACATTCATTCTTCTGATATTTGTAGTATCTGCAGAATGCCTGACTCTGGTAGACACATCTTATTTGACTGTCATTTTCCTAAAGAGATATGGAGACTTTTTGGTATTGTTTATCCTATTAATATTAACATTATTCAGATTGTTACTGGTTATATTAAAGGTATTAGTAAAGATGCTAATTTTTTTTGGAATATTATTTCGTCTAACATTCTTTGGCAGATCTGGAAATGCGGGAATGAAGAAAAATACCAAGGTAAGCCAAGGGTTCTTTTTAAGTGTTATCGTAAACTCACTTATTTTAAAATCTTCTTGCAGGTTCAAACTACCATGATGATTGAGAAGGAGAAACTCAGGAAGTTCCTCAAAGATGGTCATGCCACATTCTTTTTCTATGAGCTCAAGTATGGTTACCAATGGCATAGAACTTTGGATGATCAGCGAATGTTTCAGAACACTTTGTGGAGACTGAACCAGGTGATTAGAAGGAACCAAAACTCTAGAAAGGAGGAGATCTTTATGCTGACCCAAATCCAGGAGAGGAAGAACATTGTCTAGATGGAAGGCCCTCTCAGTTGGACCGTGTGGGTTGATACGTTCTCTGATATTCTGCACTAGTGCCTTTGTTGTTTTTTTGCTTTTTGGTCGTACTCTTGTGTATCTGTACAGTTGATACTATAGCTCTGATGTGAGGCTCCTGTTACTTGGAGGCTCTCGGTGAACTGTATTATTTTTTTGGTACTCTCTATAGCTAATAGAAAAAAAAAATTATTATTTATTTATTCTATGGTTTTCTTATTATTATTCACTTATTTAATTCGTTATTTATCATTTTTATTATTATAACCAATTTTATTTAAGCTTTTTAAGCATTTTAAATCAAATTTAACAATTTATCTTATCAATTGAATGTTTTTCATAATTATTTATTTTTTATCCTCTTTTAAATATTAAAAATTAAAATTAAAAATAAAATATGTATATAATTAAAATCTTTTAAATTTAAAAATTTTTAAAAAAATCTATCAATTTTATATAATCTTAACATGACCATATGAATAATTATTTTTATTGATTTTGCATTGAATTTTCTCAAATACTTTACTTATTGTTCATGTTTTATGGATTTGTTTGTTCTTTTCCTGTTTCAATTTTTTGTCTTTTCATTTGCCTTTGTCCCGACGATAGTGTTTTCCAACAAAAGCTTGTAATTACATGTCCCCACATAAGAGGCTAATCTGATTTGACTTGAGGACATTAAAGTATTTCCAAATAGCTCATTAAATAGACAAGGAAGGAGTAATCTGGAGTGGTTGTTATTTGCATTCATTATACTTTTAATTAGCTTTGGCAATCAAAAGAGAGAATTAAGACAATTAAATTGTTTTGTCAAAAACATATATATTTAACTTTTTCACCATTGTTGTTTCCTATGTTTCAATCTCATTGTGTTTTTTTTGTCTTTGGTTGATTATTTAAATATGCTTTGTATCATTAATATACGTTATATTTTCCCTTCAATCCGTTCATTTTTAAAATCTATTTGCAAGTCCAATTCTCTTATATTGTTATTGCTAGTTTTTTACTACTAGAATCTTTGACATTTTCCTTAAGCTTTTGTATTGTAGGTATCCAACAATGAATTATTCAATTTGAACATGTATTTTTTACTTAGTTTAAATTCAAAATCTATAAAATGGTAATACAACATCAAACTACTAACATCATTTAATCCTAACTCTAAATATATATCCTGATACTATTAGCAGAAACTTGATGCTTTGAGTTTCTTGGTTGAAACATTTTTTATGTTATTGTGTGATTTTTTTATAAATATTTTAGATTTTTTAATATTGAATAAAGGAATTAAAAAATAATTTAGTTGTTATAGGTGTGAGAAAATGTAAAATTGGTTCAAAATGTTGATTTCAATATTTTATTTTATTCTTTAAACATAGTACAATATTCTGGGATCATCCTTATAATTTAAGATTCATAATTCAAAAAAAAAAGCTTTGTTTTGCTAGTCATTATAAGTTGACCTAACAAATATTTCTTGCTATATCCATGTCATGTTCTTTCCAAAAAAAAATTGGTTTGTTTGTGTAGGATAGAATTTCAACATGTGCAAGGGTATGAATTACATTTTTAATAAATGTAGAGTGATTGACCTGAGTAGATAAAGGTCTTGTACTTCGTTACAATTTCAAATTCCTCAGCTTGTTGTCTATCTTTTGCATTTGTCTAGCATCATACCATATTTCTATTGGGAGTCGTTTTCTTTGTTATAATGAGTTCAACCAACAACAACACAATAATTGTTGCTAGTGTTAAAGCTTTGGCGTCTAGCAATAATAACATCAACAAACTAACAACCAAGGAAATTTGTGTCCTTGGTCTTTCAAAAGGTACATCTCCTATTAAACTTAATCTTATTTTACCAATTTAGGATTTTGATAGTACATATCAATGATTAGAATAGTTTACTTTGATAGGTTATTTTGTTCGGGGGATTCGTCCTAAAAAATATGCTTTGAAATTGGGTTGCCAAGGCCTAGGCCCCTCACAAGGTCCTCCTTGATGGTGTCCAAAACATAAATTAATATTTTTTTATAATTTTTTTTGTTGAGCATAGTCATGTTTAGGTCATTGTCCAACATGGGCCCTGGTATGTTTGGTCTTCTCTGCTTATTTTTTAGTTGTGATCACAAGAATTCTCTTTCTACAATGACGGAGATCTTTGAGTCTTTATCTTGTTGGCTTTTTTTGCAAACCATTGATCAATCTCTTGGAAAGCTTGTTTATGCTAAGCTTGATCAATTTTACGATGCTTGACCTAAGTAATCGGTCTATATTGAAGTTGATTTGTCTTGTGGCCTCAAGAAAATAATTGATATTTAGATGGACCTTTGCCACGCTCAATGTGTACACTATTTGAATTTGTTCAACACATATTTCTGATTTCAATCCCTAGAGCACAAAATTAAGCATTGTTCCTTGGCCCCTAAAAAAGAAGGGTTAATTCCCTTTCGATGAATAGCTAGAGAAAGAGAGGCTTAGTTTTATATGTATAAAAACTTGGGGCTTTTGGATACCAATACTAATCATTGACATCCTCAACGTCTTTGGCATACATGGAGAAATTTCTTGGGTAGGTTTTGATAAAGTCTTTAATGGATTGATCATGTCATGATCACAACATAGTCTTTTTTCTCTTTTGCATTCTAGCAAGACTTATCAAGCATAACAACATTGAAGATTTTGGAGTGGCATTCGTAGATCCATGCATTTGTGAAAGGCATCCTTGATTCCTTCCTACTTTTCAAGATTCAACAACTACTATCAAGCGACATACAAGAATCTTCATCAATACATGTGATATACACGTATACAACGTAGATCTAATATTTACCTTTGCTACTACATGCTTTTATTTATGCAATTTCATTTCAACTTCAAGGTTAATTACCAAACAAGGGTTTGACCAAGGCAGACCCCTTTCAACCCAACAATTTCCCATTTTTCTATGTGCAAGAACAAACGATGAAGTTGTTATCACAAATATAGAAAATACAGGATTCGATAAATAATCTCCAAAAATTTCAAGAAAAATTGTAAGGTACAAGGCGACTATGTGACCTATACCTGGGAAAAGGGCAACTAGGCGACCTATACCCTAAAAAATAGGCTCAAATATTAACCACAAGTTAGTAGTGTGGTGTAGTTTTTTATTATGTTTATTACAGGTGTATGATTGATCTTCGTATGTCTATTTTTGTTTAAAGGTTTCATCTGGCTTGTTTACTACTCTATTTTGTATTTGTCAATCCTATTTCCTCAAAATCATTTCATCGTAATGATAATCATAATCACAAAGGATTACTGCACTCACTTTAGCGCTTAAGTCCTACTTGAGCCTATTGGGTCATTTTCCTTCTGGTTGTGCAATTAGAAAAAGATGGATCTCGTACACATCCTTATTAACCCCTTATCTAAATTTTTCATATGTACATTTTGGTGAACCCGACTTATAACATTTCCATTCCAATTTTGGTGTTGGATCTCTTTTGTATGCTTGTAGGTTCACCTTATTGTACATTTTGGTAAATCTCACTTATAACATTTTCATTATGATTTTGGTGTTAGGTCTGTTTTTCATTTCATAGTTAAATATGTTATTCATAAGATCTAATGTGCAATTATGCCTTTAATTCCATCTATGTTGCATAAATTTAATGAGTGCCTATCTCTTTCAACTTGTATTTGTTAGAACTATCTTTTCTTTCTTTCCTTGTGCATGAATGTTATATCATTGAGTCCTACCTATAGTATTCTAGTTAGGAGAAGTCGTAAACTTATGAGTTCATTTGATCTCGAGTCCTCTTTGTTTCCTAGGAATCTTGATGAGATGCCCATGCCTTCTGATGACCATCCCAGTATTGTTGAGAACCCTTCTTCCCCCTCTTGTCATGATGAAGATCAAACCTTAAGAGTGTCTCTTACCCAAGTGCAAAAGCTTGCCAAAGACTTTGAAAAATTTGTGCAATGGTTAGGACAAGAACACTATAATAGTCATCTCTTTAGTAGAAATTAAGAGGAAGATAAATCACAATGATGAACATGGTATTGATTTCTTATTGATAACAATGTTAATCCCATTAAAGAATGTGCTCAAGAACTTGTTTTAACTCAACCTTCCACTAATCTTCAAATTTATATGCCTATACCTACTTCATTACCTATTGGTTCTACCTATTCTCCACCTCTCATGAGTACATCCATTTCAAACATCAATCCTACACATGTTATGCATTCCTAATCCCATAAGTCCAAACCATTCCCACTTGTCTCATACCAACCTTTCTTCCAAATCCACTATTAATAGTCTTGGTCAAGCTTTTTCATCCTTGCAACAACAAATTTCCTCCATGACTCCATCTAAATTTAACATTTCCCACAAGTGACATTGATATTCTTTTGGTCTTGGATATCATTTGTGTCGTTATCCCTCAATACATGGAAATACCTCACCTGCAGACTTACACTAGTAAGGGTGATCCCTTGACTTGTCTAAAGTCTTTTCAAATATTGTGTAGTGATTTTTCTCACGATCATAGATTCATGGATAAACTATTTACTAGAAAATCTAGAGATAAGGCCATGCAATTGTATTTTTATTTAACTCCTTGTTCCATTCATTCTCTTTTAAAACTTGCTGATTGGGTAAGTGCACCAAGATGGTATGCAAAGAAGTGGCCACCTCTAAAAAAAAACCAAAACTTTTCATAACCCGGTCGGGTTATTCAAAATTTAAAAAGAGTAGGCTTAGCAAACCCAAGCCTTTTCCATGCCACAAAAAATAATAATAATAACTTAAGTTCTTGAAAACGCGTACACGTTTTGACTGCCATAAGTTATTTTAAAAACATGTGTTTGTGTGTGTGTGTGTGAGAGAGAGAGAGAGAGAGGAAACGAGAAGAGGCACACATTTATACAAACATATATGCATATATCTATATAAATATATGTATATAAAACTATAGATACACATATATACAAACATAGACATATATTATATACATAAATTTAGTGTATTCTTAATTTAGGACCATGTGTTTTGATGTATTCATAACTCGTACGTGTTGTGTAAAACATAAATTGCATGTCTTTACATCTCCAAAACACGTACGGGTTTTGAAAATTTTGAAATATACATTTTGTTTTTCATAACCCGAGCAGGTTATGATGGACACAAAAACCCGTACGTGTTTTAGGCTTGGAAAAAGGGTTAGTAAATTACCCTAAGGCTTGAAAGCCCATTTTCCCTCCATTTTAGTCCCTTTACACGGTTTTTCATCTTCCAATATGAATTATCGACTTCATCCTCATCAAGTTTACAAATGATCAAGTGGGTATCTCTGAAATGACCGCCATAATCTTACACATCTTCTCGTCTTTCTAACCATATAAATTCTTCAAATTTTGGACAACATTAACATAGTGAGATTTAATTTTCTTTACCAGTGCCTTGACAAACCTCACAAACATATGTCTACCATTTTTTTAATAACTTTTGATCTACTCAATCAATTACAAGACAAATTACATATTACTATTTTGCACTTGAATTTATACACTTTTCTAAAAAAAATTGTATTTTCAATTATTTTGATGCAGGTTATGCCCAGCGCACGAACAAGTACCATATTTTCAGGATGCAGTCACTTCAAAACATCATTAAAAAAAAGTAGTCAACAGAAAATTATGAAAAAATACACAACTTCTAGATCTCACTCTTACCTACCATCTTACCCAACAGTTTTTCAAAATATTAAATATAACTATATCTTTTGTTGAGTGCACGGAAACAACTCTAACAATTTTATGTGTGCAGAGGGTTTGACCCTCTTAATATTATCCATTTTTAAAAACTTTAGTAGTTTAGAAACTAGATTCGAAGTACTACAACTAGTATTCTTGATACATATTTTAATTTTAAGTGCAAGACCCTCCAATTTCTCTTTGAAGTTCAAGTTTACTCGATTTCAAAAAAAAAAAGTGGTCACTTATACCCCCCTTTTTGCACACCATCTTGGCGCACTTACCTAATTATTTCATTCAACATTTCTAAAAAAATATTTCTAAGAAGATTTCTTTGACTGATTTGATGCATTGTAAACAGGGTGTTAAAGAAAAACTGAATGATTTCATTGGTAGATTTAAGCATTCGCATGCTTATATTTCTTATCTTGTGCCTAAAATTGAGGTACAACATATTTTCATTGGTAATTTACAAAAAGGCATTAAGGATAATATATTTCTTTTTGAATTCTCATTTTTTACTCAAATGTGTATGATGCTTCATAATTATCAACTTCAAGTGAGTCAATTTGAGAGCATTACTCTAATGGCTTTGGTTGATAAGAGTGATGTCGCATCCCAATCAATCCAAAAATTTAAAAACCTAAGGGCTTCATCAAGATCAACAATTCATCAAACAACATTAATGTGCAAGTGGCTGCAAGATCCAAAGGTGTGACTCTTTTGTCGTCTATTTTAGACCTCGTAATTTTACACCTCTTTCTAACTCTTCATAATGTGATGTTGAAGTTGATTAATGATAAATTAACACTTCCTCCCATTAAGCCAATTGAGCCTTCCAAACAGTCTATCAAATCCTTTGATCCTAAAATCTTTTTTCCAATATCATCGTCAATCGGTTATGATATTGAAAAGTGTTTGTGTTTGAAATTTATTATTCAAGAACTTAGTGTTCTAATGGTATATCTATTAAGGGTGTTAATGATCAAGGAAACAAATACATTGTTCATCCTAACCAAAACTAGCAAAATTATACCAATAAGTTTCACCTTCTCATTTTACTATCACTATTGACCTTACCCATCCATTGCCTTCTTATATGCATGTTATTGACCTGCCTACCATTGTGAACGATGATCCTAATTGTGCCAAAGCCAACAATAATGTCAACTGTATTCATCAATCTAAACCTAAACCCAAATCATAACTTGATCTTTGTATTATATTTGATCCTAATGAAACTATTAAGGCACTTGATGGTCCTCTTTACATTGTTGTGAAGGTTAATGGCCTTCCCTCTCGTGGAGTCCTCATAGATCCTACTTGCATAGTGTATGTTATAAAAAAATAACATCTTTTCAATAGACACATCTAACGAGATTCTCATGAGCAATTTGATGTGATGATCAAAACTTTCAATGGTTTCACTTATCCCACCCATGGTTATATTACTCTTCTCATAGAAGTTGGTAATAAAACCTTAGATGTCATCTTTTTTTTTCATTTCAAATTCTGATCAATTCATTAAGTCATTTAATTTATTAATAATTTTATTTTATTATATAAAGTGAATCTACCCTCCAAATTTAATATTATGCAAATAAGATAATATTTCACCTTATTATTTATTCACCAATTAAAATAATGACAAGTCCAACATATCATCCCTTGTGTCTCCCAATTCGCCTATCAAGATAACATGAAATAGGCTAATCGACTCTCGTGTGATTACTGAGGAGAAGTGGACATTACAGAGCTTCAAGCTCTCTTTCATATTCTTTCATTTGGGTTCTTATGGATCATAAAATTACTATTTTGTTGTCCTTTCAACTATCATTTGCCTCTTTTAGTGATTGTGATTAACCATTTCCTAAAGATCATTGCTCATTGTAAAGCTTTCTTTTAATATACCTTCCCATAGTTCACGCAATCTTGTAAACTTCCAAACCTATTATCCACTATTACATTTGTGAAAGAATTATGGGACCTTTTCTAATATATATCCTCCTAACATGGTGTTTCTCTTTATGCTTGTATGTAAAAATGTCCTTGAACCATCTTCATAGAATTCTTGGAATGCTCAATACCAACTATGCATCATATCTTAAACCTTGAACTATTGTACCTTTTGTTGCTCCTTACAAACAAGCCACTATCATCTTCTTCAAAATGGTTTGTTTCTCTTTACTAATCTTGTACATGCACACATGCTAGTCCTCTTTATACATAATTGGTTGTCCAAAATCATTACTAGATCTATTTTTGCTCCTTTGTGATTGTCACTATGTGTGTCTTGGACCTTGAAAGCAAAACTTGTGACAATGGCATATATCACAACATAACATACATAAACATGACAATGAATGAATAAAACCTGATGTGACTATATATGAGGAGAAACTATGATTCATTAATGAGTCCTTGACATTATCTTAAGATTACCAGATGGAATCTTTGCATTGATACAAACTCGTACTAAATCTACCATGATTGTCCAAATATCATTAATATCTCCATCACATACCTTATATGAGATATTTTTAAATAGGAGACATGAAATTTAAATAGAGCATAGTGAGGGTTTCATATCACAAACTGATGGAGAGGTGGCAATGGAAGCACAATGAACCCACAAGCAACAGGTAGAACAATAGGGTAAGTCCTCCCTAAGATTTTACACTAAGGTGAAAATCATAATGTGTTTCTTCTTAAGAGACACTAAGTTTCTTCAACTCCTATTCAAATGGTTAGGAACACTACAACCTCTCCAATAACTACACCATTCCAAGATTCCCCTTTATCTCTTGGACTTAATTCAAAGAAAGTGTGCAAACATTGAACCCTTGGCATCAAGGAGTGGAAAAGGGTCCTAATAGCCTTGAAACACCTATTTATAATCAAAACAATGAGTTTCACCAACCCTTATATCCCCTAAGTTCTAAATCTATCTTTAGGCCTATTAGACCTAGTTGCCAACTAGCCCTCCAATCGAGGTTTTTAGAGTTTAACTCTTATAACTTCCAAAGGATCATAGAAACAAACCACCATTCGGAATACCCTTTTGGGATTTATAAGAGATTCCAAAGTTTCAGATTCTGGTCTTTCTCCAAAACCACCAAACCAATTAGGCTCTTAATTAGGCCTATTAGGGCTGATTATGTCACCTAATGAAAGAAGTCTTCACCAGTAGGTTCTAAGGACCAAACCAAAGATTGGAACACAACAAGGGATGGTGAAATATGCATGATCCATGACTAGATGGGGTTCATCCACTCCCAGTGTTGTTCTACACACCTAATTCCTCAAAACAAAGGCTAAACACATAGGGATGTTTAGCCTAGGGCTTGACATCAAAAATAGTTGTCAGTCTGGTCCAAGTCTCTTCTTTTTTAATTTGACAGTACATTTCCCTAACTTGTATTCCCCAAAAGCCCATTGTGATCCTAAGGTGGAATCTCAAGTTAGGGTCATTCTTTTGTGCAACCCCCACTCTTCCTCAGTTTTCGAGCACCTTGTAGAGGGTTTGATCTTTCTCCCTTGTATAAATGGATCATGACTTCAAGCCAAGTTTTTTTTGAAGAGCATTCACATGGCTACCTAATCATAGCATTCATTTTATTGATCTGAATTCAATAAGTCTACCAAAACACCATGAAAAATGCTAATTGGAGGAAACTAAACAATGTCTTTTATTAATGCAACTCCAAATCTTGCCACCAACAACAACCTACTTAGATTTGATTCCAAGTATTTGAAAAGCCTTCAACCAACGTCCCCAACTGATTTTCAAACCATCATAGTTGTTGTGGGAGTTGGTTAGGCATTTTTGACAAATTGTTGCAAAAGTTGCATTTTTTGTAACTTTTTGCAACTTATTCTCAAAATGAGATCTAATGCTTCCTAGGGGTCTCAAATGAACCCATTAGACCTAAAAATACCTAAGAACCTCTTCTAGGCTATTTTGTGATCCATTGACCGGGTTTGACCAAGGGCTTATAGTGTTTGCTACCTTGTTAATTGGTCTTACAATGGATCATTATTACATGCAATCGGTCCTATGGACCCAAAATGTAATTAGGACATCCTTAGACATCCTAGGACTTTGAAATGATGCTTCTAGGGTGGAGGTGCTCTTGCTCCACAAATCTATCTCTTTGACCTGATATTTCTAATTTTCAACCTTCTCATGTTCTTGAATGATGTGAGGATGATGATATTGGAGAAACTGTTCAAATATCTCGAGTTTCTTTTAATCTTAATAACTATCATAAGAGTTCAACTGCGCGCGCGCACACACACCCATGTATATGTATATGCATATTTTTGCGCGCACACACACCCATGTATATGTATATGTATATTTTTGCGCGCACACACATACATTGTTATTTGCACATATATGTATATGTATATATATTCATTTATATACATATATGTTTATTTATATAACAAACCCCTATCTCCCTCTCTTTCCCCCTCCCTCTACCTCCTTTCTTTTTTGTTTTTTTATTTTGTTTCATGTTAGTTTAGTTCTCTTCTTTTTACCTTTTCCACCTTTTTAAAGTTTTCCTCTTAAAATATCTTGTTGCTCATGTTTAATTATTTATTTTTAAAAACCTTTTTTATTTATTACTTTATATCCCTTTATTTTGTCTTTTCTTTTGTTCTTTTTTTAATTTATTTCTTATTTCTTTCTATCACTTGTCTTTGAGTCTAATTGGTTGTTGTTGTTGTTGTTGTTGTTATTATTATTATTATTATTATTATTATTATTTCTTTCTCCAATCTTTCTTTTATTTATTAACTTATTGATTTTCTTTGAGTTCTTGTGATTTCGGTTCGTGTACTTCTTTTTCTTTAATTTTTTATTATTATTTATCTCTCTCCTCATCTCAACTCACTTCTTTTCTTTATATAGCTAATTTTGTAATCCTATCACTCACTTTCCTCTTTCTATAACAGACTACTATTAATGTGTTCCTAAACGTCTAGCTAAAAAACATACATAAGACAAACCAAAAGCTCCCACCTTTATTTTATATATATATATATATATATATATATATATATATATATATATATATATATATATATATATATATATATATTCATTTTATTGAAAATGAGGTTTACGGTGAACTATTCATTTATACATTTTGTTTCATGTTATCCATCTAGATCCATTGACATGACTTTTTTTATATTAATATAAGGGTGTGGTTTTGAGGATCGGCTTCCGGACTTGACCTTTTTTTTAGTCTCTCTCTTTGTATACTCTTTTTTTTTGTCTCTCTTTGTATACTCTGTTGATTATATATATATATATATATATATATATATATATATATATATATATATATATATATATATATATATATATATATATATATATATATATATATATATATATATATATATATATATATATATATATATATATATATATAAAGTCACGTCAATAGATCTAGATGGATAACATGAAACAAAGTGTATAAATGAACAGTTCACCATAGACCTCATTTTCAATAAAATGATAGATTTAATGACCATATTGAACAAATTGATAATGGAAATGAAGTCCATCTTATTATAGAAGACTATAGACACACATTAGTAGTGTGAACTCATATAACTATTTTGAACTAAGAAGCCATGCCCTCTCAATCCTATAGTGGTTGCCAACTATGCGTATGTTTTAATGCCCATGGCACATTACAAGTCTCATAGCACATATAGCATTTCAATTTAGGTCTTTCTTAGGCATTTTATGCATACATCATGCTCCACGGAAAGCTTTATTTATCCATTTCAGTAAAATGTGGTTTCTCTTAGTTAGTATTTGTCGATTAGCTAAACAAGTATTATTGCATCATTTTATAGATTTCCTTTAACTAATGATAAAAAAATAATATTTCTACAAATAAAATCTATTATTTTAATTAAATCTTGTTACAAAATTTGGATGGCTATAGAGATTTAATAAATTAAGCGAGATATGAAGAAAATACGAATTCAACGAAAGTCTTTTCTGCAGCAGCGACAGATTAGAAAAGGGCTCCTTTTCCATCAGAAAGAGGAGGCAAGAAAGCAAGGCGTCTTGTTTCCATCTTCTTCCCCCGAGGCTGGCTTTCATGCGAACACTAGCTCGAAACATAGAGATGCCAAGGTTTTTACTGGTTATTGTTTCAATTGCTTGTTATATGGGCACAAAATGTTGGAATGTAGGGAACCAGACCAAAGATCGTATCGATCAGATTATGAACACTTAAAGGGTTTCATTGCTAAGCAGAAGGAGAAAAGCATGGCCAAATATTCTCTAAAAGAAAGAGGGATTGAAGAAAAGAACTTTAGTTCCTTAGCAGAGGCTTCGACTGGCTTTAAGAAATTAGGGCAGAACAATAAACCTACATTTAACATTTTTACAATTCAATCTCTGGATAGGCAGCTTGATATGTTTGCAAAAACCAAGTATGCGTTAAGGGCCAAGCTTAGCAGCGGGTACGCTAGTATTCATGAATCTAGAATTAATTCAGATCATAATGCCAATATACCCCAGTCAAGTTCGGGGGAAGGAAAAGTTACAGCACAGGCGACCTCAAGGCGCTTCATAGATCAAAATTGGGCATGGCATTCGGTTAAAAGGAAGAATAAGGTTAGGGTTTCTACTTCGGCTCACATTGATAATAGTTTACCATTAAGGAATGCGTTTGATTTACTAAGTAAGAAGGAAAACTTACCTGGCATTTGCTCGCCCCCCGCATAAAAGGAAGGGAGTTATGATAGGTAAGGAAATTAGGGTTCAAATGCATAGGGTGCCAGCACATCAGAGCAAGAAAGATGTGATAGCACAGCCTAAGAAAAGGAAACCCTACCCTATTATAGCCAAAAATCCTTCCTTCTCTGCAGGGGATTGGAGGAACATTGCAACTACCAAAATCTATAGCCCTCTGCATCGCAAAAGATTAGCAAGGCCCACTCTGTCTGATTGTAAGCAACACGGGCAATACTCTGTTCTACAAAATAATAATCACCAGAATCTCACATATACGCCTCCCCATAGGCGCGGTAAGGATCTGAATAAAGGCATCTCAAAGGTTGGTATGCACTATGATAATCTCATCCTAGATAGTGATGTTGTTATCCAAAAGCAGAAATACCTTGCAGACACAGGCTTAATCTGCATATGGAAAGGTACAGGGGTTCCTATCAATGTCTTAGTCACAGAGCTGACATCACTACTTCCCGGTGAGGTAAGTATTTCTCGACTCATGGAAAATTTCATGTATATTGATTGCAAGAATATAGATATTAAAAATAGCATTAAAAGAAAAAAGTGTCTTAAATTTAGAAGTACTCATTTTGCTTTGTTTGATTGGATCCCTCTATTCAATCCCATGTATCTGAAGAATTTTAAAGTTGAAAAAGCTGTAACCATTAAGAATGTACCATTGGAATTGTCTAGTTAGGATATTTTCTACAATATAGGAAATAAGATTGGTAGATTTATTAGAATGGCTGAAACAACAAACATGCATGTAGATCAGATAATCATTGTAGAATTGGATTACCACCAAAAATATATCTCTCCTATACAATTAAGTTTCAATTCTAACTCTACTATTGTTAACCCAATTATCTTAGAAGATTATATGGAAATTAACAAAGCCACCAATATAGAACAAGCAAGCACTAATCCATTAAATCGGTTTAGCAATGATTATGAAATCCACTTCTATAAGGGCAAGGGAGATTCCAATATAAAGGGACCTAAAGAATATAATGCAGATAGACCTATATCTCAATTTGAGCCTAGAACTTTAGGGGAAGATTAGGGCAAATTGATAAACAACCTTCCACAGGAGATTAAGGATATAGGAATTTGCCCCTTAAAAGGAGAGGAAAAGGCAATAGTTTCCCCCTCTCTTCATAAAGCAATGCAGAAGGAGGACAATAGAAATCTAGTTCTTAATTTGGAAATGGGGGACTTAGCTGATAACAGTATGCCCAACCCAAATGTGGAGGGTATTCTATTTTTGGAAACATAACAGAGAGAGATAGAAAGCAAGACTGTCAAAGATGATACAAATTTATTAGCAGATCAATCGGTGAACCCAGAGGGCTCATCCACAACAGCAGATAGGGATCCTGAAGAAAAATGTAATGAGGAAGTAGACCAAATTATAAAGTGCCTAGGAGAATCTCTTGTAGAGGATCTTATGAAAATGTTCATGGATGAAATTTTTGATCTGAAGGAACTAAATTACTAGAGAGAAACATTAATTAGATATATCAGCAATGCAACTTTAGTTCAGGCAGAGAAGGAGAATAATGAAACAATACAACTATTAAAAACCCCTGATCAAAGTGGTGATAGGCTCCTAGGAGACTATGACATAAACGCAAAGGATAAAGGTGAAGACAGACAGAGTCCAAAAAAGGACCCTATTTCTATTCAAAATGAAGGCTCAAGAAATGAGGGAACCAATAAAGAGGTTCCCTGTTGCAATATAAATGATACCGAACCACTGCACAAGGGGAAGGAACCAGAAACAACAATCCCGATAGAAATAGAATCCCTTAATGTGATAATACCAAAGAATCCAAATGAGGTAATTGAGATCTATGGTAAAGAGATTATAGATAACAATGAGATCAATATACAAACGGAACCAGAACAAGTGAGTGCAGGGCAGCAGGACAAGATCATCAGTATAGCGGGAAACATGTCAATGGTTAAAGATTCCATAGAAGGCCTCTTTGGCATAACTAATGAAAATAGACATTTGGGAATAGCAATGAATAGAGGATGCCTTAGTACACCAAATATTAACAGAATCAAAAAGAAAAGAGAGAGAAAATCAGCGGTTGAACTCAGAACCATAGATGGAAATTCAGGTAATCAAAAGAAATTAGCCGATATTCTGAACACAAGGAAGGGGAAGTGCCTTCCCCAAGTCACTACATGGAATATTAGGGGACTAAATGCCCCTAATAAGCAGAGATTAATTAAAAGATACCTTAAAATTTTTGACTCCGAAATTATTTTATTATAGGAAACTAAACTTAATAAAGTTGAAAGCTCCAAGTTCAACAAAAAATTAGGCATATGGAAAGCAAAGTACGCGACCTCAATAGGTACTTTCGGAGGGTTAGCAGTATTATGGGATCCTAGGAAGTTAGCAGCCACACCTTTATCCCATAATAGTAACTAGTTGGCTCTAGAAATTAAAAGTCTAAAGTCTAATTTAAAATTCAACTTAATTAACGTATATGGCCCCATACCTAATGAGGATAAGAGGAGAGTCTGGCAGGAAATCCACCTCTTTTTATCCGTAAATTCAGAATCCCTCTTCTTTATTGGAGGGGATTTTAATGCTATTTTAGATACAAAAGAGAAATATGGGGGTTCTCAATATATATCACAAGCTCATAAGGATTTCAGTAAATGGGCATCAGACAATAATCTAATTAGCATAAACACAAACAATGGCATTTACACTTGGAACAATAGAAGAGCAGGTTTTAGCCATATAGCAGAAAAATTAGATAGATTCTTCGTTAAGATGAATGATGGAATCTGTAACTTATTGTATAGTGCGGAGATTCTGCCAGAGGCAGGATCGGATCATTTTCCTGTTAGGCTCACTATTATAGAGGATTCCAAACCAGCTAGAAGTCCTTTCAAATTCGAGTTTATGTGGTTCCAAAACCCAGAGTTTATAAATCTCTTAGAGGAATGGTGGAAACAAATTTCAATAAAAGGATCTAAAATGTATTGTTTAGCAGCAAAATTAAAAATTATTAAACATAAAGCATTAGAATGGAATAAGAACAATTTTAATAATATCTTCGAAGAAAAGGATCAGTTGGAGCAAGATATAGCTGACCTCAACAATTTAGTTATAGAACAAGGTATGGACGAACTAAGCTATCATAGAGAAAAGGAATTAATGGCTAAGTACAATGATATTCTTCTTAAAGAAGAAATTTTTTGGAGACAAAAATCTAGGGAGTCTTGGTTAAAAGAAGGAGACAGCAATACAAAAAAATTTCATAACACCACTAAGTGTAATAGAAGCATCAACAGAATAGCTAAAATTAAGTCCAGTGATGGGCTTATAAATGAGGACCCTAAGCAGATATCGAGTGTGATTACGAACTTCTATCATACCCTTCTCAATGGTGCAGAAGCATCTGACCTTTCAGCACAAAATGAAATGCTTAAAGCCATTCCTAAACTGATTACGGAGCTTGATAATAAAATGTTAAATAATAAGTTATCCCTCGAAGAAGTCAGAGTGGCAGTATTCCAACTTCACCCGAATAAAGCGCCGGGTCCGGATGGTTTTCAAGCAGGTTTTTTCCAGAAGTGTTGGCATTTTATTGGGGAAGAGGTATGGCAAGCAGTGGAAGCTACCAGGAACGCGGGGTCCCTGCTAAGTGAAATCAATAACACCCTTTTTGCTTTAATCCCAAAGAAAAATGAAAGTGTGGATCCTGGGGATTTCAGGCCAATATCCCTTTGTAACACAATATACAAGATCCTCTCTAAATGCTTAGCAAATAGACTTAAAACACTGTTGCCCAATATCATTTCTGAAGAACAGACAGGTTTTGTAGCAAATAGATCGATCCTGGATGGAATAATTATAGCACAAGAATTAGTCCATACTGCTCAAATGACAAAGGTACCAAGTATGTTTATGAAAATAAACATTCAAAAAGCATATGACAAAGTAGAATGGAGATTCCTTTGCAAATGCATGGAAGCTTTCGATTTCTCTAAGCAATGGGTCAATCTTATTTTTAATTGTATTTCAACCCCTAAGATATCGGTTCTAATTAATGGCACTCCGAAAGGCTTCTTTAGTATCTCAAGAGGCATTAGGCAAGGGGACCCAATGTCCCCCTTTCTATATGTAATCATGGCAGAAGCTTTGGGAAGATCTATAACAAAGAGACATTTGGAAGGAAAGATCTTAGGTCTACAAGTCGCTAAAAACATTCCAAATATCACACACCAACAGTTTGCAAATGATACGATTCTACCTGGTCAAGCCAACTGTCAAGAAGCTAAAGCATTTAAAGATATCCTAACTATTTACATGAAAGCCTCAGGGCAGCGGGTTAACCCCACTAAATCAGAAATTTTCTTCATTAATACCTCACCGAGAGTAGAAAGAGAGATTTGTAAGTTGATGGGTTATAAAATTGGCAAGTTTCCGTGTAAGTATTTGGGCATTGACCTGGATAAAGGTCTCCTATCTTCCAAACTCTGGCAACAAGTGATTACCAAAGTCCAAAATAAGAAGAGCTCATGGAAAGGAAGATGGCTAACAAAGGCAGGTAGGACAACTATGATCAAGTCGGTCCTTTCGGCCATACCCACGTACCAGATGTCAATTCTCCCTTTACCAATAAATATTAAAAAGAACCTAGATAAAATGTTTAGAGAATTTTATTGGCAAGGCCCATTAGAAGACAAAAAAATTGCCCTAATAAAATGGGATACCTTATGTAAACCTATTTCTAAGGGAGGCCTCGGCATTAAAAACCTTCTATGGCAAAACCAAGCCCTGGGAGCTAAACTTATATGGAGAATGTATAAGGAACCTAGATGTAAATGGGTGTTGATATTATTACAGAAATACATTCTCGATGCGGATCCCATCAACATCTTCAGGTCCTCCACACATGTCAAAGGATCCAGGATATGGAATTTCATCAAAGAATGCAAAGGAATTATTAATAACTATTTATCGTGGGATGTAGGTGTAGGGGATCAAGTTCTTTTTTGGGAGGATTCGTGGGCAAGTCTCACTCCCCTTAGCAATTTGGGTTTTTCCATGGAGTTTATGGAAGAATGTAAAAGAGTCAAATGCATCTTTCTCAAGGATTATATATGTAAGAAAGAGAGTAATAAATGGAGCAATTTAGAAGAAATTGACTCTGTATGGCAGGAGAAGCAGAAATTTACGTCAATAATGGAAAAGAGAGAAGTTGTACTTAAAAATAGATTAGACAGACTGATTTGGGCAAGATCAAAGAATGGTAATTATTCTGTAAAGGAGGGCTACAATACCATTATCCGAGAACAGAAGATGGACGATATAGATATCCCTCTGAACCTTTGCTGGAATAAATCTGGCCTCCCAAAAGCGGGTATGTTTATATGGGCTACCTTGCAAAATAAAATTCTGATAGCAGACAGATTTAAGAAATTGGGTTTTGAAGGGCCGTCCAGATGCCCCATGTGTGAGAGTCAATCCGAGGATGTTAATCACATCCTCCTCAACTGCCCATATGCCCAAAACTGCTAGAATTGGCTTCATCAATGTTTAGGCTAGAAGTCTGCTCTCCACGTTGATCTATTAAGTAACCTTAAAGCATGGCCATCACTTTATAGAGATAATCTATATAAGGATATATGGACCATCTCCCCGGCAATAGTTGCTTGGGAATTATGGAAAGAAAGAAATAGGAGGATTTTCACAGGTCAAAAATTACCATGGAGTTCAATCACAAATAAAATAGAAGCATCAATAGTAGAAAATATCAATAGTAATCTCAAAAACAAGCTAAGCTATGAAGAGGCATTCAAGAATTGGGATAACAAAATCAGAGCAAAATGGCCAAAATTAGATATTCCTCCCCTATATGGCAAAGGGGGACCCAAAGTGAAGGCTGACCGAGTTTCTTGCAAATGGATCCCTCTGAGAGAGGGATGGTATAAACTTAACTTTGACGAAGCTTCTAGAGGTAACCCCGGGGTAGCAGGTATTGGGGGGATTATTCGCAATTGGAAGTCAGAAGCCATCGCTAAGTTCTCCAGTCCCATAAATCCTTCCACGAATAACATGGCGGAATGCGTAGCGGCCTTAGAAGGTTTAAAATTGTGTAGGAGGATCAACTTATCCAAAGTAGTTATCGAAGGAGATTCGCAAATTATCATCAATGTCAGTCGAAATAAGAAAACTCCCAATTGGTCCCTTAACTCGAAAATAGAAGAGATTAACCAAGTTATCGAGGGGATCCTGAAGTATGAAATAAGACACACATATAGAGAGGGTAATACAGAGGCAGATAAGCTAGCCAATCTAGGAGCCAACGGAGTTACAATTATGGATCGGTATATCTAATAATCTACATAGGCTTATATTCTAACAAAAAATTTTGGTTTTAACACAGATGCAGTAACATTCCAATTAATATGAATTTCTACTAAACAATAGGTTTGTAGTAGTTATAGGGGGATTAGTACAAATTATAGGAGGTCATTTAGCCCAAAGACATTAAATTTGGCTATAGGTAGATACTAGTATTAGCGGCCTTGCTTGAAGAGCCCCAAGCAACTAAAAATTATTACCTGTAAAACTCAGCTAAGAAAGGAGGATAGGGATGGGCCGGGGTATTAGAGTAAGGGATGTAGGTACCTACAAACTTGGTTTATATTCTGTACATAGTACGCCTTTTTATTCAGAGGTGTGCATCAGGTATTGAGTGTTTGTAGAGCCTTTTTTACAAGTAGCATAATAAATAGCAGAGCACTTGCAAATATAATCATAATTAAATGCACTCAGTTTTCCCGTTCCATGGTGAAAAACTACCAACAAGGCATAAATTTGGATCATCATCTCTTATACTCGTGAGCTCATCATGAACCGGCAAGGAATCAAAAATTAATCCTTTTTCTCCTTGTTATCATTTCAACTAGTGATTACTTATTGAATAATAGCCGAAGCTAGAAGCTTAGTGCATTACTTATATGTTTGCTTGGGGAAGTTATCATTATCATCATTAGCAGGATTCTGCCAATGATAATAATGATAGATAAGCATGTATGTCTGTAAGCATAATATCAAAGTTTGAGACTCTCCATGTAGGAGATGTTTTATGTTTCAGTGCAATATAAGAAGATATAGCTTCGTGATGTATAGTAGATGCTCCTATACCTTTGTACGGTCATTGATTAGAGATCATTTCATTAAGACTCACTAATAGGCAATTTCCAACTGGATAAATAGTGTCTAGGCAAGAAGATATTGTTTCAAGAGTAAGTTTTGGATTCATAAATACTGATGACAGTTCACGGGTGTGAACGCCATCAAGTTATTCAGGGAATGCGAAATGTTAGCTTGTAGCCTCTAGGCTCCAGGTAACAAAGGAAAAGGGTATTATGCAAAGAGAAATACCACCCCACTTATTTGAGTGAAGTCCGGAAGGATCTCGAACAAAGGAAGGAGTCTTCTGGAAAAGTCCAAAATAACCGAACAACGGTTGTTTATAAAAAGTTTTATTGTTTATAGTTTCATAGAGGAAACATGGACACTAGACTCAGCCCCTACTACATTAAGAGTGACCGAGCAATGGCTTTCAGAGGTTGCATTTATCCAAAAAGGTGGAATCAAATGTTGAATCCTATGCATTTACCTCAGTGCAAATGGATACATCACCGTCCACGGACCCACCGCTGGAGTCATAGTCCCTGTTGACCGCTAGAAGCTTGTCGCATGGTCGCATGCACTTGGGAAGCCGCATGCGATCATGCGACAATCATGAAACCGCACCACCGAAACCGTTGTGAACTGCCTTAACAGTGACCGCTGACGGTTTGTCGCATGGTCACATGGGCTTGGAAGAGCTTATGCGATCATGCGACCAACCGTAAGATGTTAACCACTGATCGCTGGAGGCTTGTTGTTTGCTTGACTGCTGACTGGCCCTGCGGTGACGTTAGAAACTAGGACCCACCTGGTCGCAATAGCGCGCTTAGGAAATATGCCACCTCACTCAAAAAATGCGGACCCACTGAGATTCTAATCCGACCGTTGTGGCATGATCTCATGGGCTCGAAAGATTCCATGAGATTATGCGACAGCCTTCGGATCTCCACTGCACTTGCACGGCTATGAAGAACTAGGACCCGCCTGGTCGAAGTTGCGCACTTGAAGGTCGAAAACACAGAGGGTTTTCAAACTGGAGGTCGAAAACACAAAGAATTTTTGGACAGAAAGTCAAAAACATCCTGAGCCTTTAGAGAGAAGGTCGAAAACACACTGGGTTTTCGGGCCAAAAGGTAGAAAACACAGAGGGTTTTGACACTTGAGCATTTCTTGGAACAAACAGGATGCGGCCAAAAAGGGAATGATAAGGAAATTTTGGGCAACAGTACTTTCACAACAGCAAATTAAAGGGCGTCTCCAGAATACATGGTTGACATTATTATACACTCTTAGAGCAAATACTTGGAAATGATAATCATGATCGAATTCCCTTTGACATGAAGGTATTCATAGCTAATTTGTTATCATTATACTGACTAAGTCATGTTAATTATGCTACTGTAAGGAGTTAATAAAATCCCTGAGGCGATGCCCTTGGGAAGGGGGTCAATGGATACTTTTACTGTTTTGCTACACAGCTAGACATGGGTAAGAGTATATGAATATATGTATAGGTATATACATATATTCATATTCTTCTTAACAAACCTTGCTAAGTGCTATATTAATGATGTCCTCAGACAGGATAATGGTATGTACATACGCTTATATATATGCACATTATATATATGTATATATAAACTTATGTATATACCATCTTATCTTACTTTAAGCTAGCAAGGTCTTCTAAGCATTGTTTTTACTCAGGGAAGCATTTCGTGTTGCAGAAGATGAGGCACAATTAGTAAAATTGCATGCATTTGAGAATACAGTACGGAACCTAGTCACAATTGGTATTCCTATATTAAGTTAAAGGATCCTAAAGTCAAAGTATATATTAGGTATATAGATATATATATACTAGTAATAGTATATATAAATATATATACTTATGCCTAAAGCTAAGATATAATGATTTGCAAGATCAGAATCAGGAAGTCTTCAATCTTGTTACCTTTTATAGTTTAATATATATAAATATAGATATGTTGATAACAGTATATCTATATTTATATACATTTGATCACCTCCAGAAAACAATCTAAAAGAGGAAATAATTCAACTAGGAAATTTAAAATTAAGTTGGAACATTCAGCACAAGATACATGTATGATAAGAACTGGGGATGTATTGAGCAACAAATAAAGTTATTACTTGCTTTAATGGGCAACTTGCAATTGAATCATTTCCTTAATTGAGAATGTAGTATCAAGAGACAGGGACATATGTTTTTATGGTATATATAAATATATATATACGGGTGTTTGTATATATATATTTATATCTAAATTCTAGCTTCCTCCTATGAGTATTTCAAAATGGCTTATATATAATAACTAATAGGGCTTCAGAGTATGTTTGGCCTAAGGTACTGGGCATTCTTCTCTTTCCTATTACTTTTATATATAAGAGTCATAAATATAGGTATACTGATGACAGTATACATATATTAATATATAGAGCTTTGCAAATATATATTTATTTATTGGATAAGCCTCGGAAGATCTCACAGATCTAGTAAGGGTATGAACACATGGTTATATATATATATAATCTACATATATATATAATCATATGTTCAAACTAATTATTTTTTGCCTTACAATTTGAGGAGATTGGAAATCATTGCAGCTTTTTCTGAATGATGTAAATATTAGAGGCCCATAATGAACTATACTATTATCTTCTTTCCGATAGTTAGCCAGGTATGACTTGAAATTAGTCAGAGCACTAGTATAGTACTGAGGAGTATATTTAGTTCTGCTGTAAATATGCCTAAAATGTTAAGACTCTCATGGCAAGAATTGTTAATCTTTAGCGGTAAGGATTTTTAATCACAAGAGTATTTGTTTCTAGTATTATATTGTCAATAATAAAAGTGTTTAACTACAGGCTTCATAGTCAATATCAAATATTCTTAGATAGGTTATGCAACCGAGATGTAGAATTTTTATCTTGATGCAGGTTAACCTTGGTCTCGGAGGAATTTTGTCTTGTTTTTTTCAAGAAGGACTATCATTCAGATGTTCAACACATATACTTGACATAGTAGGAGGATCAGAAACTCTGCTTCAATTGTACAAATGATGTAATCCTTGTCTAATCGCCATTCTATGTATAATTCATGATTTAAAAAAAAAGCAAATCTAGAGTTTTTTCGGGACGTGGGTATGCCTACGTAAAATATGTACAAATCTCGATAGGTATCGAGCCGTGGGTATGCCTACGAAAAATATGTATTTTAACAAATCTCGACAATTGTCGAGTCGTGAGTATGCCTATGTAAATTTTTGTATAAGGTCAGGACCTATGGTCCCGAGCAAGGCTGGAGGTTTTCTCAGCCCTGCTCTTTCCTACCAGCGCCTACAGTGAGCGGGGTCACATTGTAATATAACTATTTATATTAATAAAAAATGTCTAGGGCTTCGGCCTTTTACCGATCAAAAAAAAAAAATCTTGTTACAAAATTCATAATTTGTATAGTATACATGCACTTTTTTTTTTGTTTATAATTCAACAAAATTAATTTACAACTTTTCTATTGGCAGAAAAATTAACAATTTTCGAGGCAATATTATAGGGAAAATTGCCAAAATATCTATTTCAATTGATTACAATATCATATTCTTTTAATATTTTTTATAGATTTATAAATTGTAATATGTTAATTTCAAATAAATATATAGTTTAATAATATATTATAATATAAATACAAATTTTTGGATATAGATTATTTATTAATTATATGTCTATTAAATTGAATAATAAAGTTTATTATATGTATTATAATTAGATGTTATATATTTAGATTATAATTGTAATCAAAATATTAATATATTTAATTTTTTCATTGATATATTTTATATTAATTAACTTATGAATTAATGATAATAATATCTATTAAATATGTTTATACTAAATAATTATATTTATTATAATATATTTATATTTATTACTTTTATTACAATATTATATTATAGACAAGTATGTGGCACTTGTTCTATATAAGATTGTAAGTTGTCTTTAAATTTTTCTTTGTTTTAAGTTGAATTAGATGAATGTTCATTTTAGATCAAAATTAAAATTAACTTATGCCAAATCACCAATTTCCATTTTCCTATTTTTCCAGCAACCAAACAGGTCCTAAACAAATATGTTCATTTTAGACCAAAATTAAAATTAACTTATGTCAAATCACCTATTCCCATTTTCCTATTCCAGATTAATTCCAGCAACCAAACAAATAGTATTCACCATTCATAAAGGTCAAGTCTAGTGCAACTTGTAATTCCCCTAAACATGAGAGGGCTAATTAGTGTAAAAGCGAAAAAAAACGAAAATCTTTGCGATGAATCCTGGAAGTGTTTTCCCCTCGAAACTGAACCATTTGACTGTTATAACTGACACTGCTGCATTAAGCCTCCTAAACAATTACGTATTGGCAGTAGAGTTCTGCTTTCAGCTTCAGAAAATATTTGCAACACGACAATGAGATGAAAACAGCGTCTACGAACTGTTTTGTAAAATATTATTCCTAGTGTAGAGCTCCAGCTGAAACAGAAAAAAAAATAATAAAAATAAAAACAAATTCATAGAAGGACAACCTTCTTTGTTTCTGCTGAAACAGCAGGTCAATGAAAGCTACCTAAATTAGCTTACGGAAGGTGGCAGCTTTTGCACGGTATTGGATAGATCGTAAATTAAAACGTAAAATATATAAGGGAAGTTTGAAAAAAAAACTAAGTGTCCCCTGGTAAGATATGCGTTTTAGTTTACGATTTAGACGTTGCTCTTTTGCACAACCGGTTTTTTATCGAATGTTAAATACCGAAGAAAATATTTTACCGAAAACATATAATATAAAGGAGCAAATTATATAATTATATGTTACTGAAATTATTTTTATTATTTTTTATTAATATTTTGTTATATTTATTTTAAATAAAACATAATTAAATAGGTTTAATTATTTTATGAACCATAAAATATGATTAAAATCTTGACATAACCAAAGTTATTTTTAGATAATGACCTACTCCATCTATGTAAGCATATTAAATCTTTCGATAATGATCACTACATTTAGATCATGACAGCTGTAAAACACTACTACATAAATATTCCTCCTCTTTAATTGACTAGGACTACCAATTTAATGGAAATGAACCATATATAGAATAAACAGCTCTCGAAAATAAAGGCAGGGAAGAAGTAAAAACCAAACAGCTCTCCATAAACCCCAATTAAATATGACACCGAAATCCACGCCATCAGACAGCCCTACAGCAATCAACAACCATGAATCGCAAGCTGGGAGAACTATGACTTGCACATTTGCAGATCCTACTCAATACATGCTTGATACTGATATGAGCAATGACGGCTGCTCGGCAAAAGGCACTTGGAAGAACAACGTATGCTCTTATTGTCCAGATTCGATGTTTGATTAGGCGACTGGATTAATCATAGTACTAGAATCGTCACATAACTTGACACGGATTTAAAAAACCAGGGAAAAACAGATGAATACCTTTTTTTTCCTTAAATTTGGTATAAACCTGCTTTGACGTATACTATGAATTCTTTTAAATACCGTACTTTGCCTGCGATGATTAGTTAATGCCCCGACAAGGAGGTACACTAATTTAAACTTGTGTTGGAAAAGAAAATTAAAGACCTCTATAATTGCTCTCAGGCTAAATTATTTGTACCGTGTAACAATTTGTAGCCTGAAAGTATTATTCTAAGCTAAGTTGTTTATAGGGAAACTATTCCGAACAGCCAGAAAAATTAAAAACACATATCCACGCTAGGGACACTGAAAGGTAAATTAACGTTTCCTTTAACTCCACTGGAAGAGAGCTGAAAATGTTACAATGAACCAGTAATATCCACGAATGTCTAGTACATTACTATAATATATTTATTCCAAAAAAAAAAAAATTCACTAATATTAAATTGAGAAAATAAGAAAACATACTCGATCGATCATAAAATATAATCTGAAATTTATTTTTAAAAATTTGTAAACAACTCTCCGACATTTAAATTTGTAAGAATCGAATTTCTCAATGATACAAAGAGAAAAATCACACTTCGCATTTAGATAAAACGATTCACACGATAATATTTAACTTCTCCAGCAAAGAACCAGTAATATCTACGAAAGTCTACTACATAAATATTTATTTCAAAAAATAAAATTATTTCACAAATATTTCAGATCGCCATGAGAATAAGCAACTAAGAAAAGATAAATGATGAGCAAATAATCAATCATAAAATATGATCCGAAAATTGTTTTTAAACATGGATAAACTCTCTCTCCAACATTTGCATTTGTAAAGAGTCGAAATCCTCAATGAAAGCAAAGAGAAAAATCACACTCGCATAAGCAAAAAACGCTTTGCATGAAAATAATGTATTTTTCAAGCAAAGAACAGTCCTTCCAACCATCTAAAACGAGCCTATTAAACAAGCGACAAAATAAAAAAGGAAACAAAAATTTATTTTCTTTTCAGCAAGAGCGGTGAAAAAGCGTACAGAGAAGAGCAGTAGTGTGGCTTGCTCCAGCCGAAAGCAGCAATACTCTGGGATTTTCTCCGACGTCAGACACAGCCCTCATCTTTTCCTCAGCAAACACTAAGTTCAGGGACAGCAGTAGTTCAAGAGAAAAACGCGGGCAAAATCAGTGATATTTTAAAGATTCTTAAAGATCGCCAGTGATATTTTAAAGAAACGTAAAGATCGACAGCGAAATTCACAGAAACATATGGCAGGGAGAAATAATGGTGAATCCCTGACTTACAGCCGTAACCTGGGAGGAAAGATTCATGTACAGTACATATGCCGGGAAATTACCCCTGATAATTTTGTAACAGCTGTAAATAACAATTATTCAAGTCCGTCAGGTCCAAGACTGCGCAATTACGTGACGAAGAAAATGCGTCATTTGTGGAAAAGAAGTGTATTTTCGTGCGGAGGCCATGTGCGTCCCGTCCTATACATTTAAGCGCCGATGGCTCCCCACCGCATATTTTTCCTCTGTCGACAGACACGTGGTGTCAAAGCATCTGTAACTTTTCTTAAAATTCATGCTGTCAATTCCAATGCCTATTTTGCTCAAAGTATCTGTATCTTTTCTTAAATTTCGTACTGTCAATCCCTATGCTCTCTTTGCCCTACGGTCACCACACCATGTGCCCTCCGATGATCGACATTTGACAACTGTCTTTCATCGCAATGTCTATTTACCCCCCCACATTCTTAATATTTAAGTCTCTTTCATCACAATGTCTATTTACTCCCGCCTTTTTAAATTTACTGAGAGGGTCAGATACATTAAATTTTCACAGTTTAACCTAGTCATCTGAATTTTAATTATTGGCCATCTTAAATAATGTACGACAGATCTTCATTCACATTGACCCATAACCTAAACTATCCAAAATAATTCTAAGAATCTTTAACTTAATCTAGCCTGAAATAATGTAAAATAATTTTAAGAATTTTAACTTAATCTAGTCTGAAAAATGTAAGGTAAACCATATTGAATGTCACAATTAATTTAATCATTTCTAAGAGATTGAAACTTTGAAGGATAGATTTAGTACCCAACATATGATTATTTATAAATTTCATACCATTTGTTGTTTTCATTAAACTTACTTTTCAATTTGGAAATTGTCATACTCTTAGAATTTATTATGATGTGGAGTTAACTCTTACCTATGGAGATTCTATATAATGATACTTAAATCTTTTGATAAGATTCTACGGGACCATGGTCCGAAAGTGGAGGTGGAAGTGGAGGAAAAACAAAATAAATTATGCTATGTGATTTTTAAGAATCTTTACAATATTTATGAGACTGTCTTTGATTTTTTAGATTGTTTACAATATTTATAGAACCACCAACTTAAAAATATTCCTTACAAATCTCTCCCCATCTATACGACCTTACCCTTGTAATTATGTCTCATTATAAGAAGAATATATATGAAAGGTAAAGTTATGTTCACATTCTATTTTGAAATTTTAATTATGATCATGGTAACTTAGATAATCGTGAAATTCCTCTAAATTATTTAAATTATCTATAAAATTTATATTGCAATAAAGATTAAATTTGATTGGTTGTATGGTTTAATTCGTACATTTTTTAAAAACGTGTCGAACATATGAAATTGTAAAATTATAGATTACAAAATATTAATAAGGAGTAACATTGAATACATATAGATAATATACAATTTTGTAAGAACAATCACATTGTTCATATGTTATAAAGCTATTTATGTTTCTCATAGACTAGCCACCCAATAATTACTCTATTCAATGAAATAACTCCCAACTTAAGTATTTCCTTACATTTAACTATTATTTTCTAAATTAAAATTTATTTTTCACTAACATCTATTAATTTATTAATTACTAGCCAATAAGTACTATATTGAGGTGTAATATTCCTCCATTCACCCTCATTACATCAATTTATGTAAAGGATGTTAGTGTAGACTAAACAAAACAACTCATTTGAACTTTTGATGAAGCACCTCCATCAAATCTCATCGCTCACCCATGAACACCAAACTAATTATATTGATGAATATCTTAACTTCAAAATTATAAACTCTCTATACCACATTATAGAACAAATCTCATTATCCATGCACAACATGCTAAAACTCTTTTATGAGTGTCCAACTTCTTCCAAACATGTCCAAATGCCTACTTTAGTGCCTCCACAATGAGAGAACTCTTCTTCAAGAGTCCACATTCCTTTGAAAGTTTTAATATAGTGTTGTGGATGCTAATTCCCTCATCCGATATACCCAAAAAACATAGATATACTAACCCCATATAGATATACTAACCACACTAGTGTTAGAAGTTACACCACTCAAAAAATGTAATTACACTGAACCCACCTTGTTTCAGAGGTTACACTATCCATAACTATTCCCATCCATAACAATTGCCAAGAACTATAAGCCCCCTTGTTCAATGAGGGGACACAAATGTATTGGTACTTGAACAAAGAAGCTACCTCATTATTTGGAAGTCCTCTTCTTTATCTTCTAACCTCCTCTTGTTGATCTTTCTAATCTCAAAACAAAATTTATTGTGTACCTTCACGATTATCATCAATGTCTAACTCAACTACTTCCAAACTTCACCGTTCTTGCACGGTACTAAATATTGACTAACATGCATACAAAAAAATTATTTACAAGCATCTTCCTTTATATATCGATCTCGCAGATTTATGGCACAATTTTTACGGTTTAAACTTCACGTCCCATAGGTACTTTTCCCAACACAATGTCAAATGCCCCAAAAGTAAGGAGAATCCAAATCTTCACGCGCTTCAGGATTAATTTGAAGTATTACACACACGATCTTCACATATCCCTGCGCTTGGATAGATCCCCTTTTAACAGTACATCTCTAATTGATTTTCAGTGCTTGGCAAAATTCATGGATGAAAACTGTACCGTGAATGCTCTGTACCATTTTGAAAAACAAATATGAAAAATTACAGATTATATAAAACAGAGTACATATATAATATTAAATTTTATCAGGTCAATTACATTGTGCACATGTATTGCCTGATTAAGGTATTAATTTTTTAAATGCACAATCCATCCAACAAGTGCTCTATTCAACAGCCTTTCAAGCATCACTCTCAACTTAATTATTCGATTTTAAACTAACATTGATTTTTATTAACTTTCATTTATTCATTAATTATTACTGATCTATAATTGCTATATTAAGATGTAATTACAACGATTTCTGTCATATAATATAATCTTTAAATTTTAGAAGATTTTATCATATGAAGGAGGCTTTGGACATAATATTTGTTGTATAATATTTTATTTGGTAAATAAAGTTTGTATGTTAGCATTTAGAAGATAATGTTTATAAATTAAATATTACAAAAGAATTAGTTCACATGTAAAATATCATCTAATTTAGACCTTGACTATCACAATACCAATATCATCATACATCTTCAATCTTCCATCTTCCATATTTAAGTAAAAAGGAGTTAGCTTTCTCATAAAATCCCATAAATAATTTGGGATAAATGAATTTTAAAAAGAAGTTCAAAATATAATCATCTTATTATTTTATTTGCAAATAAGCCAACTCTATCACTCGATGCTACACCTTTTATAAAATACTACCCACTTTTTGGAGTTACTTCAATATTTAACATGGAGAAAAAAATTAGTTAAATTTTATCTAAGGTTTCTTTGAAAAAGTCTTATTCTAAGAGTTTATTGACATTATTAAATTTTGTTAGAGTGAATAGATGACTTAATGTATACTTAACATCTTAACTTTCTTCATTTTTAGTGGTGGGTTGTATGAGCATGCTTAGAAGGTCATAAATTTTCCTCTTTTACTACTTGCCACTAATTTGTTTATGGAATATTATGGAGTGGAATCTAGTATTCCTAGTCTATTCAAGAACCTCAACTACTTTTAAATAGATCAGGCATTCTAAGAACTTTAGGAACAATAAATTCCATAATATTTAAAAAATAATAATTTTTTCATAGAAAATTATAAGAATAATAGATGCATAGGATTTAACATTTTTATAGATACATATAATAAGTCAAATATAATTGTAAACAAATAAAAGAAAGTGATAAAACATCGCAAAATTCTTTAGTTCTTGTTATTGTTAGCACGAATGTTGATGGTATTCCTATGGAGGAGTATTCTAGTAATGATAGAGGCATGCTACATTGGTTGTGTGTTGCATTCATGACAGAGTTTGTTATCAATGCAAGTAAGATAAACAACCATAACACATATCACCAGATATGATTACGGGGAAACCCAAATAGGTAAAAACCCCAATGGGAATTACACCCACTAAGAACTGCACTAGAGTATTATGATCCATGTTAGAAGATCTTACAACCCTGTTAGAAGTTGATCTTTACAATGCATTAAGTACAGTGACCTGGTCAAGGGTCAGACCCTGTTAGGAGTCTTTTACAATAACCTTGTTAGGGGTGGTGGCTCACTACCAGAGCTCATTGCTCAATGAGAAGGCTACAATCTCCTAGATATCAGATACACACTATAGCCACCAATGGTGAACTATTTTTGTGACACTACTTGTCTGATCAGTTCCTTTTGTGTGCTAATGCTTTAGCCTCTTGTAAAGCTCTACAACATTCTAACTGCTCTTTGCATACTTCTTCTTTGCTTCTATCAACTCTATATCTCATGCCATACTCAAATACAAAGGTGCATGTCTTATTTATATGCGCATACAAAATTATTCACTAGATCAGCCTTCAACCTATTACATACAATGCTTCCAAATGAATTGGCTCAAGCATGTTTACATACAATGATATTAACATGTCTATAACCTAAATACAATAGGCGCATAGCCTTTACAAAACAATATTACAAGCGCTAACCAAATTACTAACAGTCGGCTGCATACTCTGTTCTTCTCTGTCACTCACTGTCTGTATCACTTCAACTCGTTGTATCTTCTTCATACCAATACATCTGACCATGCATTCTTAACTGTAGCTTACTAACATATCCAAAGGATTATGTTCTAGGGTGCATGCCAAAACTTGATCATATGCATGTGCGTTGATGCTCTGTTCATCTGGTGCTCTGCTGACTGTCCAGTCTTCCATACTTAACCATTTATCTGATCGTCTAAGTTATGCACTGACTCCAAAACTTCATATGACTTCATTGTCATAATGACTACACTAAATCATAGTCATATATAGCAGTATAGTCAACTTTCCAACAATCTCCCCCTTTATCATTAATGGCAACAAAGGAATATGGCGAAGTTACTAATTGTATCTTACACAAACAATTTCTAACATATACTTTATCTTATATCTCCCTTCTACTATATACTCTACTCCCCTTTAAATCATATACATAGCTCCATATTCTCCCTTCTAATATATACTTGTATGCACCCTAAAATGGTTGCCTAGACTTTGGGCCCCTATCCAACAATTTATCAAATCCCTGAATCAATATTTTCAAATATCAACAATATCAATTATATCAATTTCCTTGATCAAATCATAATCAATTCAATATTTCTTAAGGTTTGAGCCTTATTTAATTTAAAAGAGAAAAAAAATAAAAATCTTATTTAATTAAGAGAATAAAAATCTCTTTTAATTAATTAAAAATCTCTTTTAATTAAATAATAAAATCACTTTATCATAAGTTTTTATTTAATTAAAAAGAATTTCCTCCCCTTTTATTTAAATAAAAAATCCTCACTTTTCTTCTTATCCTATGTTGCACAAATAAAGCATTTAATTCTTATTTATAAAGAAAATAAAATAAAAGTGCTTTTTGTCTCACATGGACATAAAGTAAATGCTTCTAATTTTCTTATTGGAGGATATTTGTGCACAAGGATCAAGCTTCCATTTTTCTTCATCGTTGATTAAGTCTTTTGCCTCTTAATCTCGATCGTCCATTGATTTTTCATTCTCTATAAAAGAAGAGCTTTTTTCTTCATTTTGCACACACTTGAATTTTATGCTATTGTTATGCTACAGGTTTTCTAAGTCATCTTGAAGCTTTTGGAGATATTCTTGCATCAAGTTTTGAAGATTTTGAGCATCATTGGCATTCATCTTGCATCTACATCACATCCTAGCTTGCATCATAGTTGCATCATCATGATATCATTTCCTTTCATGTTTTAGATTAATCTCACATAGCTTAATAGGAGGATTTGTAACACTTATATTTTCCTTTCATAGCATAGCTTGCATCTTTCATTCTCATAGATTAGTTTGCATTGCATTGCATCCATATTGATTTCATTAGAGATATTGGCATTGTTGTCCTTGTCTTTGATTTGGAATCTCTCATTGTGTGGTTGACTAGCAAGGTCATGAGTTTATAGCTCTAGCTGAGAGCAATTTTACAAATCTTGCAACTTCATGCATAAAGAGCTATGGATCGATTTGTGAGGGCTCATTGTTGAGTTTTCTTATACGTAAAGATTCATAGAAGTGTGGTCACATTTTCACCATACATTTTTGGCACCCACCGTGGGGCAACCCACCTCTTGCATGCTGGTTTTGATTATTTTTGGAGCTAACCCTTATGCAGATTTGTTTGGAGATGAAAAACCCTAGATTTGAAAGATTTGATCATATCCCTCAAATGGCTTGGTGTTCTGGTCTAATTTTTTTTGCAAGTTGGTGACATATTAGAGAAGCTCCAAAAAACATTTAAGAATTTTTGGAGGTAATTTGTATTTTTTATGATTTATTCTTTATTTTTCATAAAAAAAATTAATTTTTGGCACAAATCCATGTATTTTTTGGAAATTTTTATATTTCTGGAAAGGTCTTAAAATTCTACAGGGGGTCCATTCCTTGTGTTTTTAATTTAGAAATCATATCATAGCTCATTTGGTCAATTTATAACAACTGGTCTATTTTGGTAAAATGGGTCTCTAGGGCACAAATGAAGAGATTTTTCTAAAATTTTTACATTTTTGGAAAACTCTCTATTTTTTTATAGAGGTCTCTTTTCTGCATTTTGGGTTTAGGGTCTGAATTCATGTGGTAAAAATTAAATCTTGTTGACTAGGTCAAATGCAAAAAAAATAAAATTTTATGATGGGTATGCATTTATTTTTTATTGTTCATTGCATGATATGAGTTATCATTTGGATTATTTGCTGGTCGTCATTGCTCCTAACAATTGATTTTCAGATCTAACCCTAGGGTTTACATAAGTTGGATATACATTGCATATCTTGTTTGCTTATTTTCTTGTCTTGTTCATTTGAAGGTGCTCTTGCTTTCATGGAAAATATTTAAAACAAAGCATTAGACTTGAGGTACTTTGTTCTATCTCTACAACATTTAGATTTTGGGATTAAAATTGAACCTCTCATGTGTTTGGCTTGAGTGTTTACATGCTTTCATAGGACACATTTCAATTGATGCTCTTAATGGGAAATGAATGAACATAGATTTGCTTTCATACAAGTTTGTGTAAGTGAATGCTTGTGTTTAAACTTTAAGTAATTCTTGGTTCCAATATCAAATATCTCATTGAGTGATTGAGGGCATGGATTCATTCCTTGTTTACATAGGGAGTTAAATGCACCACTTTGTGGACTCACTCTATGTTTTCTTGGAAAGTTAAATATTTCATTGATTCAACCCTTTGTCATTTGTGAGTAGTATTGATAAGCAACTTTAGATTACTTGTGATTGATCTAGATTGTTGTCTTGGGTTATTGGACTCGCTAATCTATCGGCCCCTCATTTCCACCCCGTGGTTGCAAGATCAGTGCCACATTAAAGGGGAGGGGTCTACAGGAAAGAAGCATTAATTGCTCCACTAAGAAACCCTTTTATATTTTTTGGAACTCACTTGTTTTCTAAGGTGTGGACTCACTTTGAGTTGATGTGAGGAGTTAAATGTTCCACTTTTGGGCTCACTTTGAGTTGATGTGAGGAGTTAAATGTTTCACTTTTGGACTCACTTTGAGTTGGTGTGAAGAGTTAAATGTTCCACTTTTGGAATCACTTTGAGTTGGTGTGAAGAGTTAAATGTTCCACTTTTGGACTCACTTTGAGTTTGTGTGAAGGGTTAAGTGTTCCACTTTTTTGGACTCACTTCACATTCTCTTGAAGGATTAAATGTTCCACTTTTGGACTCACTTCACATTCTCTTGAAGGGTTAAATTTTTCACTTTTTGGACTCGCTTCACATTATCTTAAAGGGTTAAATGTTTCACTTTTGGACTCGCTTCACATTCTCTTGAAGGGTTAAATGTTCCACTTTTGGGCTCGCTTCGCATTCACTTGAAGGGTTAAGTGTCTCACTTTTGGACTCACTTCGCATTTACTTGAAGAGTTAAGTGTTCCACCTTTAGTGCTTTAAATACTTTTGATAGTGAATTACTTAGTTTTTATTTCTAGAAGGCCTGCTTGGGGACCCACCACCTCAAGGGATGACCTTAACTCCCATGTTCTGAAGGAGTATAAATAGCGGGTGGTGAATCGAAAGACACCTCTCTTGATAATTGAATTTGATATCACTCTTGGCTAAGCCTCAAAGAACTTTATACCTTTGAGAAGTGAAGGAGGAGATTTGGGTTACCGTCTCTCCCCGGCTGTGTGATTTTGGATTCTTCTCATCTACGGATTTGGGCCTCATGTACCTTGCGTATATCAAGGACTCCTTTTAGAAAGCCACATATATCCTTATAGACAACTTGTTAAGGTGTTGTTGTGTTCTATGTGTTTGCTAAATCATTTTCAAGAACATACACAAGTAGAATCTTTAAGGAGTAGCATACTAAGTCACTATCTCTGTTCATGCGCAAGGTTGCTTTGTCCTTTGCCCATTGCTTGAAGACTGTTTTCTTGAACTCTGTGGTTGTTGTTCTATGTGCTTGATCATCATTGTGAAATCTTTTGAAAGATCTAATTAGAATATTGAAACTGAGTTCCATCCTGCTATAGTGAGTTCTCTTTTGAAGCTTGGTCTTCCTTGGTCAATCCAGGTCAGATCTTAGGTGTTGTCATGTTGCTCAACATCTCAATGAATGTTATGGTATCAATTGCACAAGATGACTCTTAGTCTTCTTCTTTCTTCTCCATTTCCCATGTTCTTATGAAGTCTTCTATTCCCATGGGAAATTCTTCTTCTTCTTGATTTCTTTTCTTCTTACTATCTAATCTACCTTCTTCTATTCATCTATTCATTTCTTCCATGCTTGATTCCTCCTCTTCTATAACAATGAATCTTGACTATCTGGTTTTGGAACCTTTATTAAGAATAGATGATCTTGAGCTCATTGATGTATTCGAAAAGTGTTGTTCCTCCAAAATTTTCATGAGTTACAAATTCATGACAAAAATAAAAGAAAAATCGATTAAATCAGACGCCTTTGCTAGAATCATACTCATGATCTCATCCAAATATTCTTCATCTTCTAAATCTTCTCATCATTCCTCACATTCTAAATTGTATCATGATTCTTCTAAACATTATTCACATTCTTCATCTTCTAAATCTTATCATGACTCTTCTAAACATTATTCGAATTCCTCATTATCCAAGTCCTCTTCCTACACTAAGTCTTCAATTTCCTCTTCTTCATGATCTTATTCTTCTTCTACTTCTTCAAAGAGTCTTACTTCTCTTCACAAGACATACCATAATGAGCAACGTGATAGTCCTTATGATACCTCTTCCACGAAGAGTGACGCACCCACCTATGATGACTATGATGATGGACAATGTAGTGATACCTATGACACCTCTATTCCTAAGAGTCCTCCTAGTCGTGTCCTTGTGCTTACTGGAAATGGGTCCTCATATTGGAAAGATCATGATGGTGATCTGTATGATTCAGATTTTGAAAAAAACTTTGATGAGTTTTGTGAACAATACCTTGATTATAATCCAGCTACAACTGTTGAGGAATATAAAATACACCGTGCTGATTTGAAATGTAAATATTATAAGAATCCTTCCTCTAAGAACATTTCTGCTAAAAATAAAGATGACACTCTCAAGAAAGATCATGTTAATGTTAAACCTTTGTTTTGTGATGGTTCCCTTCCATCCCCTACTTCCTCCAATACCCATACATTTCCCAAAGCTTCCAAGTCTTCTAAATCTTTCACAAATCCTTCATCCAACAAAGATCCTAATACTTTTCATGCAGTTCCCTATAGTTATCCTCAAGGGCTATCTCTTCAAGAAACTCAAGCTAACTTTCACTTGGCTAGAAATACTTTCAATAATGCTAAACTTGAAGAGCCTAAGTCTTCATGTGTTATAATGCCTACTTTAGTTAGTCCTTCACCATCTCTTCCAAAGTCTTCCATACAATCCCAACTTGCTTCCTTGTCCTTAGAAGTGGCTCCATGTCAAGAGGACTCTAAAAATGATAAAGAAAAGAATATAAAAAAAGATCAAGATCAAGAACTCTCCATGTCATCCAATCCTGTTCATAATATCTCTCCTCCATTTCATGGTTCTTTTGATCCTTTACACCTTTCCACATTCATTCCACCATCTCCTAAGCAAGATCAAGCTACTAATTACACCATTGAGCTTATTGATAAATAAAATAACCTTACTACACTTGCGCTTTCCAAAGATATACTTCCATTAAGGTTATTAAAAATGGTGTCATTACTTCCGATGTTAAGCCTATTGAAAATCAAGAGAAAAATGATACGTTTATGCTATTCGAAGCTCCTTGTCAAGATCAAAGTCTTCCATCTTCTTGTTCTACCGCTCCATGTTCAATTCCACTTTCTACTCTTCCTAAGTCTTTGCAAGCTTTGAACGATTCTATCAATGAAGTTGCTCCTATTCAAGAGTTGCACAATCCTATTGAAAATCTTAATACTCATTCTAAAGATGTTGATATCCTTGGTTGTGATATAGATGTTGATGAACTTATTGATTATCCTTTTGTGTCTTCCACTTCCATCCTTGGACCTCTCCCACCACTGCTAAGGGATTCACGTCTGCCTTCCATATTGGGTCCTTGCGTCCCTTCACTTTCCCCTTCTAATTCTCCTAATTCATCATCCATCTTGGGTCCTTATGTCCCTCCATCTCCTATCTTTCCTCAAGATCAACATAGATGCATACTCTTGAATCCTTTCCATCCATACACCCATCTAAACCAGTTGCATTTTTCTTCTTATTCCACAAGTCCCAAGTCTTTTGGAAGTAACTTGAATGTTCAATACAAAAAAAAGAAGCAATACAAGAATCCATCAAAAAAATAAGATCACCATGCCTTCTCTAATCGACATGGAGGCATAAAGTCAAAAGAGATATCTAAGAAGAAAACTATAAGACAAGTATGAGTTTCAAAATCCATCATTCAAGATATTCTCTCTAAGACATCAAAAGGAAATAAAAAGCCTAAGGCTATATGGATTCCAAAGTCTCTCTTGAAAGAGTCTAATGTTGAACAAAAAGTGAAGTTGACATTCAAGCTTCCAAAGGCTTCCACTTCATCTTTTTCTAAAAACATTCTTCTATTCCATGTGCCTAAATCACAACCTCTGCTAAACATTCACCATATTCCTTCTCGTATTCCTTCCTTCACATTTCCTCTATCCTCCCACCACCCTTCAAAGTGTGTGTTGATGTTGATCTTGCCTTTCTTTTCATCTATCCTTTCACAATCTTTCCATTCATTATCTTTTTACTTTCTATCATTTTTCCTCATTTGCCTATTCCTCATATCTTCCAACCTCACTCGCTTTACATAAAACCTTATCCTCCATTTTTTTCTCTTCAATCTTCCTTTCCCTATCAACATCTTTGAGCATATCATTTTGAATCCTTTGAATATCATGGTTTATCCTTTAAAGGAGCATTATCTAAAAAGCTTGCCTTCTTCCAAAAAATAAAATTTTAAAGAAAGAAAAAAAAAATGAAAAAATTGAAAATGTGCCATGGTGAAAACCTGGAAACAGGCACCTTGGTAGCAAAATTAAAGAGAAATAAATTCGTCATATGGTGAAAACCACTCCCTTGTGGTGCCTTGGATAAGTACCGTGATGAAAACCTAGTAATCAGGCATCATGCATAGTTCTTCTACATATTTCATCCATTCCATCTTCTCTCTTTGATCTTGACAATGTTGATCTATACACAAACATTTGGCTATCTTGTGAGCTATCTTATGATGATCTTGCTTTCATTCATTTCATGTTTAGCCTTCACTTTCATTTTTCCTCCATTCATTCTAGTCTTTCGCTATCATTTTCCCCCTTGGTCTTGATCTAATAAAAAGAGTAAAATACGATGCTATGAAGTCTCTTGACATGTCTACCCTCTTTGGACTGCATTCTTTCGTGCTCTTACATTGCGCTTTGAGGCTTATCCTATGCTGGTTTTTCATTGCTTGTCCAAATGTGTTTTAAATGATAATTTTTTCCTAGCTTGGGTACTCTTGAGGAGTTTTCCCTTGAAGATTTCTTCCCTTCATTCTCTTTCATTCTCTTGTCTTCCATCTCATTCACCAACTTGCTAATCCCTCTTGTTCTCCACCTTCCTAGACATTGGAACTACACAATGTGATCTTGCTTGGGAGTTTGATGCCTATTATGTGCGGGGGCATCCTTTGTAAATATTTTATGATCTTGAAAAAATACCAAAAAAATTGATATATGATGCTGAAAAAATTCTAAAAAGCATAAAAAGTCCTAAAAAAATACAAAAAAAAAATCAAAAAAATTCAAAATTCAAAAAAAGAAAAAGAAAAAGTGCCTTGGTGAAAACTTGGTAATAGGCGCCTTGGTAGCAAAAAATGAAAAAAAAAAAGAGAACAATTGCAATAAAAATCCAAGTGGTGAAAACTTGGAAACAGGCGCTACTTGAGGTCTTTGCACTCCTATTTGTTAGCATGCATCCTCGACACTTAGCCACTTTTTATCATGCCTTGACCTTATTTGACTTGGTTTGGAATTGGTCTTTATCTTTGTTTAGGGGGCATAACTATTCGCATAGGTCCTTTTGGTGCATTTGTCTCTTGGGGCATTTCACAACAGGTGTTTTTCAACACCACCCCAAATAGTGTTTCTCAACACTATCCTTGCGTCGAGTGTTTCTTAACACTTATCAGATGTCTTACCCAACAGTCTAGTATGATGCGACATCGCTCATTAGCAAATTTGATCCTCAAAGTTTGACTCTATGACCAACACACACGCACTTAAACAATCAACTCGTTGAGATATGTTGACTTTATTTTTCTTTGTGTGTTGTCTATGAGGATTTCTTTGATGAGTAGTCTCTCCCTGAGAATTTTTTGATGATGCATAGCTAGAAGACTGAGGGAATGAGAACATATTTTATTTCTTTATCTGCTTGTGGGTATATTTTGTTGGTCCTACCTGTCTTGAGCATTTATGCTGGTCTTACTTGACACTATGGATTGACAAGGTATTATCCTTGACTGTTTTGCGGGTGCATGTTGCTAGTTATCCTGACTTTCATGTGTCTTGATACAAGCATAATCTCGCCATATCAAACTTAGGTGATCTCACTGCATTAGTCATATGGACCTCCATGTCTTTGATGCCTAGGTGAGATTCTCACATTTCTATCTGATAAAGATCATATTCATATTCACATAGTTATGCTAGTGTGCATTGTATGATCTTACGATGCTACTAATAACGCTCGATGATGATAATTAGATGTCTATAAGCGTTGTGACCTTGCAAGTCAACCACTTTCATAGTAGCTTACATTCTTAGGTTCATCATAGTTTAATTTTTGCATCTTGCATATGGAGAGAGCTCTCCTTTTTATCATCTATGAACTAGTTGGTCAACTGTGCTCATTTTTTGATTCTTCTTGATCATATCTTTCATTTATGATCTTTCATATCACATCATTTTCTATCCATTTTCAGACTCAAAATCAAAATCTGAGTTGCATTTCCAAGATTTCTCATTCTTCTACGCAGTTGACTGACCTTTTGAGGCATAATTCTTCGATCTTTGATAGAATTTCTTCCTTTCCATGTCTCTCCATTTTCTAGTCTTTCATTCGCTCTATTTCTAGTCTTCTATTTCTATTCTTCTACTTCATCACTGGGGCATGTTTCATTACCTAATGGTTAATCTATTGACCTTTACCTTCGATTATGATTTCCTTATGATTTGATCATCTTTTATCGATTTGCTGTTCTCCTCTATCTGATTTTGATTTTGATTCCGAGGGGGCAGTATTTATGGGATTCTCATCCCCGATTCCTTGATTTTCCTGATTCAGACATCTTTTCTGTGAGCTTTTTGAGATTCTTATCTGTTACTTTGGATGTGATCCTGAATCGACCTCATGTTCAAAGGCCTTTATTTATGATTTGTCTGGATGTGATCCCAAATCGATCTCACATCTGAGTTGTTTTGTGATCCCAAATCGATCTCACATTTCAACTTCATTCTTTGACTACATGTGATCCCAAATCAATCTCACATTAGTCAAAGAGGGGCAAATGTATGCACCCTAAAATGGTCGCCTAGACTTTGGGCCCCCATTCAACAATTTATCAAATCCCTGAATCAATATTTTCAAATATCAACAATATCAATTATATCAATTTCCTTGATCAAATCATAATCAATTCAATATTTCCTAAGGTTTGAGCCTTATTTAATTTAAAAGAGAAAAAAAAAAATCTTATTTAATTAAGAGAATAAAAATCTCTTTTAATTAATTAAAAATCTCTTTTAATTAAATAATAAAATCACTTTATCCTAAGCCTTTATTTAATTAAAAGGAATTTCCTCCCCTTTTATTTAAATAAAAAATCCTCACTTTTCTTCTTATCCTATGTTGCACAAATAAAACATTTAATTCTTATGTATAAAGAAAATAAAATAAAAAATAAAAGAAAAGTGTTTTTTGTCTCACATGGACATAAAGTAAATGCTCAACATAAAGTAAATGCTTCTAATTTTTTTATTGGAGGATATTTGTGCACAAGGATCAAGCTTCCATTTTTCTCCATCGTTGATTAAGTCTTTTGCCTCTTAATCTCGATCGTCCATTGATTTTTCATTCTCTATAAAAGAAGAGCTTTTTTCTTCATTTTGCACACACTTGAATTTTATGCTATTGTTATGCTACAGGTTTTCTAAGTCATCTTGAAGCTTTTGGAGACATTCTTGCATCAAGTTTTGAAGATTTGGAGCATCATTGGCATTCATCTTGCATCTACATCACATCCTAGCTTGCATCATAGTTGCATCATCATGGTATCATTTCCTTTCATGTTTTAAATTAATCTCACATAGCTTAATAGGAGGATTTGTAACACTTGTATTTTCTTTTCATAGCATAGCTTGCATCTTTCATTCTCATAGATTAGTTTGCATTGCATTGCATCCATATTGATTTCATTGGAGATATTGGCATTGTTGCCCTTGTCTTTGATTTGGAATCTCTCATTGTGTGGTTGACTAGCAAGGTCATGAGTTTATAGCTCTAGCTGAGAGCAATTTTACAAATTTTGCAACTCCATGCATAGAGAGCTATGGATCGATTTGTGAGGGCTCATTGTTGAGTTTTTTTGCACGTAAAGATTCATAGAAGTGTGGTCACATTTTCACCATACAATACTATACTCCCCCTTTGACATTAATGACAAAGGTGCACAAAAACATAACTTCAAGTACTTACATTGATAATACATCATGATATGTAGTCTAAAGATTTGCAATTTCTTGCTGCCAAAATGCCTTTAGTGCATCTACAGTTTGGTGATGGGTGCACAGATCATAAGTCAATTTCTCCATCTTCTCCAAATCTGAATTCAAACATTGATCATATGTCACAATACTGGCATCGATCTGCTTGATATTCTTATTTAGCACATCTACTAAGGGCACAAGTGCAAGTCTCAACTGAGCTTGCCTATCCCTTATATTAACCATTTCTTGCTCTGCCTTCTCTATCTTATCCAATTGTCCTTAGTAGACATTATTGCACATATTTATATAAGTGGAGGGATCTAGCACTGACTTCCTTACTTCTTCCATCATTGATTCAGTTTCCTGAATCTTCTTTGAAAGGTCTGCAATTAGTTTGTCCTTTTCCATACAATCAACTATGATATTTCTTCCTTTAGCTGCAATCTCCTTCAATAAAGCTTGACCAACCTTTAGTGAACTGAGGTCAAGTGCGAAGCTTTTTGTCATCTCATTCAATCTTTTCTTAAGGTATTTCTCTTCTGCTATCTTGGATGTTGATTCCTCAAGACTTGAGAAATTTTCTTTAAAGCATGTCATGATGGTGTTGACATCATCCACTGAATGTACACTAGACACTTTCTTGTCTGCAGGCAGTAAGTTATTCAAATTGCTGACTAATTCAACAAACAATGGATTCCTCATAACTTGTTTCTCCTTTGCATTTTCCATTGCTAGCACACTGATCTTTATCAGGTCTTATTCTCCCCATGAGTCTAGACTTGTTGTGTCAGGAGTCAAACTTGACAACGATGACATTGATGGCATAGGAGTGAGAGGTGTGTTGTCCATCACTTCTGTCTTTACATTTACAGGCATTTCAACAGAGGGTTCATCTGTAGGTTCATTTTCCTTTTCTTCTTCTTCTTCTTTTTCCTCTTCTTTTTCTTTCTCCTCTTCTTCTTCTTGTCCAGTTATATGTTCAATCTGTACATCTTCTTGCAACTTGGGTGAATTATCAATGGATAATATTTCTACTTCTTCAGTGTTCACAAATGTTTCTTCAAAGTTATCCAAGTCCTTATCTATGGCTGCCATTGATATCTCTACATTATCTATCATAATTGTGTCCTCCTTGGCTTCAGGCATAGGCACAGAATCTTGTGGACCTGTCATAGGTGCATTTGGGGTCTCAGCTACTTTTACTTGCTCAATGGGAACTTGAGTTGCAAGCGTCGATGATGGATGCATGTGTTGTTCCATAAATACCTTCTCAAATGCTTTTTCAGTTTCCTTAGCAACCAGTTCATAATCCTTATTCATAATCTATAAAGTTCTTAATTTGGTTCTAAGGTGAGGCTTCACCAAATTCATTAACAAAGATTTTTCTTCAACTGAACATACTAGTAGGTTATCATCCAGTGTCTTCTCTCTTATTCTAAAATCTTCTTCAACAACTTGTCTTTTCAATATATCCAAAATGTCCCAAACTTGATCTGGAATGGCTATCTTGAGTTCCAGAATAGTCTTCTTAAACTTGATCATATGCTTGATTAACATATCATGGATCTCAGATTTTTGTATCTCATGATATTTGTCATAAAACTTAGCTATTTGATCAATTCTGCCCTCATCTACCACTCTTGTTCTCAATACTTGCAAATTTGGTAGGAATCCTACCTTAGGAGGTGGTTGAATGTTTTTGCCTCAGTTTCTTGTGGCTCTACAGGATGGGTGGCTTGTGCTAATCTGTTTCTTCCTCTTGGACATCCTTCTAGGCTCTAGAGGTGGAGTAGACTCCAAATCAATAGTAGGAGTGGGTGCTGAAGTATTATCAACAGTCTTTTCCTTGGGATCGTCTATTTTTTCTATTTTTACTTTCTTTTCCTTAGGGTCATCGGTCTTCTCCATTTTTACTTTAGAAGAGGGTGTGCTATCAAGTTGCATTGCAATCTTGGCTTCCCTTGCCTTATCTAGGTCAGCTTGAGTGACACCATGAACCTTTAGTATCTCAAAGGTGATTTTAGATGCTTTCCTCTTGGTCGCTGCACTGTACAAGACTGGATCTACTTGTCTTGTTTTCTCCTCATAGGTTCCCCATCTTGGCTCATTAGGATCCTTGGGCGCTGATAGTAGAACTTGTGCATATGCTTCGAAAACCTATTCCTCCACTTCATAACTGAGTGGATGAATCCACTTAGTTCTAGGTTTCACTGCTTCCATGCATGTGATGTATGTCTCTACCATGAAGCAAATACTATCCTTATACTTCTCCACAATACTTTTAGGTATCCTATACCTCCTCTACATCTTTATCCTAAATGTTTTGATTTCCAATTCCATGAAATCTTTCAAGGTACTCTCTAATGATGCCTTGAATGATATTTGAGGCATTGTGGGAACAATCTTATCTAGATAAAGATCTGACACTTTCCCAACAATATGAAAATACATTTAATGATCAATGATCCAAATCTAAACACTTTGGTCTTATCATGCTTAATGGCTCTAATGTTATCTAACAACTGTGCATGCAAGATCTCACACAAGTTGAAGTCTCCATTTTCTTTTACAATCCTTATGGCAGCTAGAATAGTGGTTGCGGACACACTATTTACCTTGTTTGCATGTTAAAACCTATATCCAAGTACCATAGACATTAGCTTGATGTCTTTCTCCTCAATCGGCTCAATGGTCATGTCGCGCTTATCACTGCGTGACTTACAAGCTTGTTCCACCAGTTTTTTGACATCCTTACCAACATGAAGAATGGCGTCTGTCTTAGATAATCCTGTCATCTCATGAATGAGAACAGTAGTTATACAAACTGGAACTTCTCCTATCCAAAATAGGTCATCATGAATTCTGCTTAATAATATCTTTATCCATTTGGATTCATAAAACTCATATGCAGTCGCATACTTAATGATAGGGTTATTCTCTAAGTGCATGAACTCATCCATGAATGTTTTTTCTGGATTCATCATGGTTTCTATGTGAGACCTGATTCTATCCAATCTAATAGGTTCCTTCTTGCAATAAACATATGCGCGTATCTCCTCTACGTGCATAACTCCCATAAGAGTCCTAGAGAATGCTCCTTCCAAATCATCTAGGGTTGACTTAAATGGATGCCTTTTAAATACATATCCTTTCCTTTTGGCAACATGAAATACAACAGGAGTGGCCATAACTTACTTGTTTAATCACTTCAAATAAGTTTCCAAGGGTTTCTGAATTGTTGTGACCGATCTAGGGTTTTGCAACAATAGACACACTTCTTCACTGATAATCCAATAGCAATTCTTCACAACTCAATTGCTTGAACTCCTGTGATCTCCAAAGGCTTGAACTTGAATGCAAATGTGTGAATAAAGGATCTTCGGTGACTTTAAATCAACTTTCTGCCATTAATGCTTACCGCGTAAACACAGAATGCAACAGAGAATTTCAATCTCCATTTCTGCTATCAATCAGGAAGTGTGCTCTCACATATAGCATCAACTAGTCTCCAAACAGTTATATCTAAAGGTGCATACTCTGAGGGTGAGTATACTAGTCGCGCAGGGGTCTAGAGCTAATCTAGCTCCCCCTCTGACCATGATGATCATTTAACCATAAATACGAGGTGTGTCCATCATGGATGCATCCTTAACTATTTCATCAACATTATCCTTCTTTGCTTCTATCCAAATCATGTTTGCATCTTCTGTAGCTTTCACAAACTTAACTTCTCCAGATTCATCCAAAATTGACTTTTGTGACTTATTAGGGCTTTCTTGTCTTTGCGCTTTTGATTTGCAAAACTTTGAGATATGTCCAACCTTGTTACAAGAGTGAAAAATAACTGGAGGCCTTATATTCCTCGATGCATTGATGTGAGTTACCATTTTTCACTGTCTAGCTGTGTGACCATTATAATTACATATCTAACATGTAATGTTCTGAGGAATTTTGACATTTTGTTGTGGATGACTTCTCTGAATTTGCTGATTTTGATTTCTTTGATTTAATCTACAATTCATAGCTCTATGACCAAACTTATTGCATGAATAACAGTAACCTTTGAAAGGTCTTACCTCTTTACAATCTCTTGCTATGTGACCATGCTTGATACAAGCACAATATGTTTTATTTATTGGATTGCACTCATCTTTAGATGGTTCTGCTTTAGCTTTAGTATGATCTTCAGTCTTCTTGGCTTCTATAGGTTTTTTAGGAGATTTCATTCTATCTCTCATAGCATCAATTTGAACTTGGGCTTCATTGAATCCAATACCAATGGTATCTCCCTTTAGCTTTCGAGCATACAATTGTGACTCTATTAGATCCTTACTTGTGTACAACTTGTCAATATAATTCTTTGCTTCAGTCAATTCAGATTCTATTGCTTGCTTGATGTTCTCTAAATCCAAGATTTTCATGTTTGCTTGCCTCAATTCTTCATCCAACTGCTTGTTTTCTTTGACCTGTTCTTCATAAACTTCTTGATTGTTAAATAGCTTTTCATCCAATTCTTCAATATGATCCTTCAGAGATGTGTTTTCCTCATTTAGCTTTTTGACCATTTTCTCTAAATCACTATTTGAACAATCCTTTAAATCTTTTCTTAGTTTCTTGATGAATACTTGAGAACCACTAACCTTTAGTTTCAATTCTTCAATTTCCTTTTCAGAACTGTCAAGGTCTTCAAGAGTTGCTTCAAGATTTTTCTTCAGATGTTTCATTTCTTCTGAACCCATGATATCCTCAAGTGGTTAAACTTGTCTTCAGAGGACCAAAGCTTTGATACTAATTGTTAGGAATGGGAACACTGAGAGTAATTGCTTAAGTACTAAAATGAATATCAATGCAAGTAAGATAAACAACCATAACACATAACACTAGATATGATTACGAGGAAACCCAAATAGGTAAAAACTCCGGTGGGAATTGACACCCACTAAGAACTACACTAGAGTATTATGATCCATGTTAGAAGATCTTAAAACCTTGTTAGGAGTTGATCTTTACAATGCATTAAGTACAGTGACCTGGTCAAGGGTCGAACCATGTTAGGTGTCTTTTACAATAACCCTATTAGGGGTGGTAGCTCACTGCCAGAGCTCATTGCTCAATGAGAAGGCTACAACCTCTTGGATATCAGATACACACTATATCTGCCAATGGTGAACTGTTATTGTGACACTACTTATCTGATCAATTCCTTTTATGCGCTGATGCTTTAGCCTCTTGTAAAGCTCTACAGCATTCTAACTGCTCTTCACATACTTTTTCTCTACTTCTATCAACTCTATATCTCATGCCATACTCAAATACAAAGGTGCATGCCTCATTTTTATGCGCATACAAAATTATTCACTAGGTCGGCCTTCAACCTATTACATACAATGCTTCCAAATGAATTGGCTCAGGCGTGTTTACATATAATGATATTAACATGTCTATAACCTAAATACAATAGGTGCATAGCCTTTACAAAACAATATTATAAGTACTAACCAAATTACTAACAGTCAACTGCATACTCTATTATGCTCTGCTGCTCACTGTTTGTATCACTTCAACTTGCTATATCTTCTTCATACCAACACATCCGACCATGCATTCTTAACTGTAGCTTACTAACATATCCAAAGTCTTATCTTCAAGGGTGCATGCCAAAACTTGATCATATGCATGTGTGTTGATCCTATGTTCATCTGGTGCTCTGCTGACTGTCCAGTCTTCCATACTTAGCCATTTATCTGATGTTCTAAGTTATGCGCTGGCTCCAAAACTTCATATGACTTTGTTTCCATAATGAAAACACTAAATCATAGTCATATACAATAGTATAGTCAACTTGCCAACAAAGCTCGCATATCATATTGCTTGAAATGCGTTCCAAGTCAACCTCCAAATAGGTCTTCGCCAATGTACATGTCATAGCTGACGTCACTTGTACCATGATCAGAGTGCTATTTCATTCTCTGGACTACATGCTTGATACTTCTCCTATGGGGGAGTATATGTATTTGAGCCGAGTTACTAAGAACTCTTGTAAACACAATAACACCTTTGACATTGATGTCAATAGAGGAGAGAATGACACATAAAAAATAACATAAGAGGATCATCCTTTGGATGATTTGATGATTGGTGAAGAGGATTTGAAAAGATGTTGATGCAAATATAGTATAGGCATATTTTGGTACTTAGATATTCATCTATGTTGCCATCAATGCCAAAAGGGGTGATTGTTATCATGAATGTTGATGGTATTCCTATGGGGGAGTATCCTAGTGATGATAAAGGCATGCTACATTGGTTGTGTTGTTGCATTAATGATAGAGTTTTTCATTGATGGCAACATATGCTATTGACTAGTTATTTAGGATCTTGCATAACAGATTGCAGAGAATTATACGGACATTGTACAATAAATCAGAATGTGCACACTTAGATGAAGACTCCTAATGATGTCACGGGTCAACATCTTTGATTGCACATTCTTATCAGTTGAATAGATAGAGTTATGAATAGTTTACTGGTAATTGTTTCTCTGGAGATAGAAACTGTGATTCTCATAGAATTGATTGCAAAACTTTAAGGATAGCACTCATGGTCATTTGAGTTATGATTTGTGAACACAGGTTCATGTTGGACACTATCTTGAGAGATTATTGCGATCATATGTAGTCATGATCGCAGAGGTGACGTCACCTATTGCGTGTGCATTGGTGAAGACCTATTTGGAGGCCAACTTGGAATGTGTTTCAAGCGATATGATATGCGATCTTAATCAATGGATCTAAATGATTATTTGATGTAACTATTATTTTGTAACATTGTAATAGGTTTCGTGTGCATCTTCGCATGGGTTCATTATGTATTTTGTAACTAGGATTTATCCTATAAAGGCTGACCCATATTTAGTTATTGCAACTTGCATATAAGGATTGAAATCCTTGTAAAATATGTATGTACTGCATATGCGAGATGCAGAGGTGAATGCGATCTTATGGTTGCATTGGATACTAATTGAAGAATAGTATTTGTGCACTTAGGCACAAGGTGGAGCTTTCTTGGCAGTAGTTGAAGACTGAAAGCAATTTTTAAAAAAAAATTATCTCAGATTTGAAGTTGCCAGCTTTGGAGAACTTGAGGGTGGCTTGAAATCTCAAATATTCTAATCAGATAGATGTATTGTACACCCCTAACAGGGTAATTTCCTTTAACAGGGTTGGACACCTAGTTGGGTTGATTCCTTAATTGGGATCACATTGTAAAAGGCTCCTAATAGGGTATGTCCTTTAATCAGGACCTTCCTATTGTAATACTCGGCTCCTAAATGGGTCAGAACTCTTAACAGGGTTATTATACATATAGTGCATATATTTGTGGGTACCATCCCCATCGGGGTTTTTCCCTTAACAGGGTTTCCTCAAGAATAATTCTTGGTGTCTGTATGTATGTTATTGTTGCATTCATTTTTCATAAGCAATAAGTTTGAAGTTAAAGTTAAAGTAATCTATATTGGCATCAATTGATTCACCCCCCCTCTCAGTTGATAAGGACATTATTATTCTAACAGTTACACAATAAGGTTGGGGTCCATAGAGGGGGGCTTCCTAAAAAATAGAGTTGTGGCCTTTAGTTTTGGTGGGAATAAAATATAATCTTTAACATGTGGTAGAAATTTCTCTTGGTGGGGCAATTTTTAGTCCGCCTCATTTTCACCCCCTCAAATTAAGAGGACTATTTTGAAGGTAAAGATTCCAAATAATCCTATAGCCCCCACCCCCCTCCAGGGATAACTTTAGTGGCAAATCTCTCAAGTCGGCGACCCGAGATTTGGTGAACATAGTGTGTATCAAGCTAATCGTATCACCCAAACTTTATAAATATTGGGTTGAATGCCCTCACCCACCATCCATTGATTTATGTAATTTTCTCCTTTTCTTTCACAATAGCGCCAATCGAATCTAATTTTTGGACTTGGTAAATTAAAAAAAAATTGCCTATAATTTCCAAAGCTTGTCTTAATCGACGACCTATATTCACCAATGGTTTTATAAAGATATATTTAGAGGAGGCCCCAAATTTGCCTGGCATTTTGTGGACATGTATATCAAACCAATGCCATTTTTTCCAACTTTATTAATCATAGAAAATTACATAAGACATGTTATAATGACATAGGCTTCACCAAATATTTGTATACCATATAAGCTTCCCACCAAATTTTCCAAAAAGGATTGGTATAAATACATTCATAGATCAATGTTATTGTACATAATTTGGTTTAGTCAATCAGTTGGTTCTAGTATCTGAATTTTGATTGATGGCAAAGTTTCAGACTATTGAGTGCACTAGCGACTGCAATTGAGGCAAAGGTAAGTGATTAATTTTTGAAGTGTATGTGTTATAATATTATTCTAAATTCACCTCAGGTTTTACCTCTATCTATCTACAATTTTGAGTTCATTTTTATTCAGTGGAGATAAAACACAAAACCTTATCATTGTACTTTGGCGGTGGAAAATTTTCTGGCCAAAATAAGTAGATTTACAAGATTTACAAGATTCACAATCTACAAGAGACTAAGAATGCCAAAGATGGGGATGGTGCATGGAAGGGGAAAACAAAATACAATTCAAAAAAGGATAGAGAATTAAAAAAAGATCAAAAGTGGAATTTGTCGAGGAATTTTCAAATAGAATGGGCATTAACAGTTCATATACCTAGGACCTGCTACTTTGAAAATGCTTTTTGAACCAGGAGCTGACTATACTTAATTAAATTTACTTAGGTGAAAATTTATTAATATATTAGTTCAACATATAATTTATTAATATATTACAGTTCATTACAAAATTACAATTAAACTAATCTTAATTAAATGATAAATATTTATTTCTTATAAGTTACCATGCAAGGCCCATGTTAAGGCTTGATACGTTTCTTCATTCCAGAGACTTCCCAGAGATTTTTATTTCCTTCAAGAAATTGGGCCCAAAATAAAACTTCAATCATTAATCTATGATCCATCATACGGTCTCGATTAATCCATGCCTGATGAGTGGATAACAATTAGAGAATGTCATAGTCACTATTAGTGGTCTCTGAATAGATATTTATTTCTTATAAGTTACAGTGCAAGGCCCATGTTAAAGCTTGATACGTGTCTTCATTCTAGAGACTTCCTGGAGATTTTTATTTCCTTCAAGAAATTGGGCTCGAAATAAAACTTCAGTTGTTGACCTATGATCAATCATACAGTCTCAATTAATCCATTGATGTTACATGCCTACGTGGTCATAGTTATCGATACCATCGTGCAGTAATGGATGAAAACTTTGCTACCAAAAAAGGTGATATTAATGTGACTAGACGTTGCATTAATTATATCTTTAGACTTTGATGGATTTCCATTTAGCACTATCGCCACACGATGAGACACACACAACTCTTGAAATTTGCCACAACAATTAATTTTTTTCCCTTGTAAAGCCAATTATTCGCCAATAAAATTATTATTTTTTCCCTTGTAAAGCCAACATTCGCCTCACATGTTACATATTTTTTCCTCCAAAACCAAATCATTCACCTCATAAAAAAATATGTTTTGGCCCTGCATAAAAGTATATTCGCCACAATTTTTTGGAATTTTATTACGGTATGAAATAAATCGCCAATACAAATTAAATTTGTTTCCTACTTAAAAAAAAAATCACCTTGGCTATGAATTTTTTCCCCCGAAATAATGTTTGATTTGCCAAAATTTTACACTTTTTTCTAAGGGGGGTGGGGATCTTAAAGTTATCCTTGCCCCCCTTCCCCCTCCCCTCAAAAAATAAAAAATCTCATGGACCTCATGTACCTAAAAAATAGCGATGTAGCCCCCTCCATGGGGCCATGCCTAGATTTATTTAAAATAAGATATCTAATATTTTAGAACATCAATAAATAAAAACTATTTTCCATCTAAGAATATTTTGAAATCAACAAAACATAAGTAAGAATTAAAACTCAAAATTAAGTTTTTAAATCGTATGTTTTCTAAGGATACTTTGTATTGGAGAAATAAGTAGACAAGATAAAAAGTATAGAAAGAATATTCATATGAAGAGATTGATACAAAATTTTATAGATAAGAGAAACAATACACAATAAATAATAAATATTATTATTTAAAAATATAGATAAGAGAAACAATAAAAAAAACTAATACTTCTTACAATTAGATATTTTGTAGAAGCAATAATTATAAAAAAACAAGTAAATATTAATATTAGAATCCCATCATTAAAAAGCATAAGAAGCACATCGATCACTTTAAAAATCAAAATTTCATTCTGATAAATGAAAGGTTGTAAATGTTTATTATTATAATCACTAATTATATTCAATTCATTTTTGTTTATACTGAGATAGGTTGAAATTAATAAACTAAGTTATTGGTTTAATGAGATTAAAAAATGGACATTTTGGTGCATTCATTACTAAGTTATTGGTTTAATGATAGTATTCATTATGTGAATAAAAATAACAAAATAAATTAAGTAATTGACTTAGGGAGATTAAAAAAAAATTTGATGCACAAGTTACTCTTCACACGGTGTCTTGTATCTTTTACAGTTACAAAAGAATCAAATAAATAAGATTTTTGAGAAATATTCAATTTGAAATTTTATGGTTTGTTTACATATACAAAAACTAACAAGTTAAAATATTAATGAAAAATAGATAACATGAAGCACAAGATTTACAAAGACGAGAGTTTTCAAAATATATATTTGAAACAATAATTTTAAACTAGATCTAAACAAAAAGGAAAACCCCACCACATATTGTTCAAAAAACTAAACCTAACCAATAATATAGCACAAAAGAAAAAGTTAAGTCATTTTACTATATACTAATACCCAGACACAAAAATTACTTTAATCAACTTCTTCAAATAACCTAATTTTTAAAAAAAAATAATAAATACAAACATTAAAACCATAGAAAAAGTTAGCTAAAAAGACAAAAACTCATAGCCTCTCTATAAAAAGAGACTTATAGTTCACACACTTAAAAAAAATAAATCAATAAAAAATTGGCATTATAAGGTTTTCTTCTAACATACTTCATGTGTCTATTCTTTTTTCACAACCTCAAAAGTTATGCAAGAATAATACTAATGTTATGGATCCATTTGAACAAATATGTTGGGAAATAGGTGTTGTACACCTTACATAATTATGTGTATTGTAATATTTTATTTATTATGTAATCTTGCACTTAAGAGCACATAGATGGACGCGCAACATGTAGAGATTCCTTTAGAATATTTTTGGGCGGCTTGATGTTGTATTATAATATTGTAATATTATATTGATATGATTATTTAATATTCAAGAAATAAAATTAATAAAGTACCCAATATTAAATGGGGGTCAAGAGGTTTGGTCACATGTCGTTTATGTAATACCATGTGGTGGTTTTGTGGGAGCTTGTTTCTATAAGGAAACCATAATGGTAGTTGTTGAGGTTAGCTAGGTTAGCATTTATGGAAGTTGATTATTTTAGGTTTATTATGTGGTTTTGGATGTATGACATTACATGGTGATTTCATATTGGATAGTTATGAGATATCATATGTTGCAGTTAGATGATGTTAGTTACTTTGATGATGATTATTTATATGTTTAAAATGTTGTTTATGTTTATGATTTTATTTACCCCATACTTGCATGTGTATGGCTATCATGTATGTTTTACTTTTTGTTTGATGTGTTTGATATGGTTGAGAGACGATGTCGTAGTTACCTGCTTGCGGGATCCACACAATGTCTCGATCTATGTCATTGCTTGTTATATATATATATATATATATATATATATATATATATATATATATATATATATATATATATATATATATATATATATATATATATATATATATATATATATGCTTGTCTTTAATGTAGGTTTGCAGGTACTAGGCATCGACTTCCTTGAATTGTCAGGATGAGCATGCCCTATCACAAAGTCTCAATGGTAAGAGAAGGGAGATAATATTTACTCTATGTATTTATCTTTTTTTGTTTGAATGAAAACAAACCTTGACAAGTATCAAGATAGAAATATGATTATATAACATTAAAAAAAATCTAGTTCATGCTTGGACCACCTCCATGCCAATAAATGGAAGTAAAAAAAAAGTAATATACAATATAGTAAAAATCATTAAAAACTTATCTCAATGTCCCAAATATAGTGCAAGCTCAATAATTAAAACAAGTAAAAAAATATATCTATTATAGCAGGCTGCAAATTTCAACATAATAAAATGTATCACATAGTGATGAGCAAGAATAAGAGTGGTGGGGGATTTCTCAAATTTGGTGATGTAGAGGGGGAGGATGTGGATGAATATGATTATCTAAGAGGAACTAACTAGTATTGGCGAGCATTGGTTGTGTGCCTCTTCTCTGGCATTCCTTTTTCTGAGGGTTTTAGTGAATTGGGGGATACATTTTTTTCCCTTATTTTTGTTTGGGTCTCAAGCCTCTACTCGTCTTATTTTATTGAATATATTATTGCCCAAGATTCATCCCCCATTTAAAATTTTCAAATTTTTTATATGCCTATCGCTAACCTCATGTTTTTGATTTAGCATGTCAGGTTTATGTTACTATGTCTCATGTTAAATCTAAACAGAAAAGGACAAAATTCTACCAAAAATAGGAAATAGTAGCTGAGAAGTGAAATTCCCAAAAATTGAGAATAGTAGCTGAGAAGAACAATTCCCAAAAACTGGGAATAGTAGATGAGAAGTGCAATTTCTGAAAAGTGGGTATAGTAGCTAAGAGGTGTGATTCCCGAAATACTGAACGTGGGAAATCATAAAGGTTAGTCTCTGACATTTGCAAAGTGGAAGATAGGCTTCAAAAAATTGTCATCGTAGCTTCTCCATTGGAGGATTTTGAAGATATGCGATGACAAACCCTCCGTAGTGTCGACAATTACTCAAAAGTCTGATGGACATTGGCAGAACCAAATGTCCAATGCACATGGTAACACATCAGAGGATTTACATTATAGAAGATAGCGGGTCCTGTGGATGTGTAAAGTGATCCATCAAATTTTGAAAGACTACTTGCACTTTTCCAAATCCCGACACCTTGAGTTTTATTGTTGTGAAACCTCCTCTACATCGGTTTCAAGATTCTAATTTAAGCGGTGACCACTGAATCAGGACTTCCAAATGTATCTTCATTTTGTGATAAAGTTCATTAGGGATTGATGAAGGAAAAAGAGCCTTTTGAGAATTAAAGGTACAATTAAGAATCCCAAGAATCAGTTACAACAATCGAAGGACCTCTATGGAAGAGAAAGACCTAAAAGGGAAAAAGTGAAACATTTAATATAGATAATGAAGAGAAGTAACAAAAGAGAATTGCTTCTATAATTGGAATTTAAAGAAACAATTACGAAAGGGGAACTAAAAAAGTCACAGGTTTGAGAATCTTTAAATAGGAAATGGAAAGACATAAAGGCATCAGTAATTTTTGGCTAGAATTCCCCTTGTCACTGGGAGGACTAAGTGAGACTCAAATTTTGAGTCATGGTTGTTGTTCATTAAATTTCTATTATTATCCTTTACTGTATGATGGGTGAGTATATGGGATGATTCAATAAAATAGTCATTGATGTTAAACTATGTTTTTTGAATATGTGATTATTAGGTGATCTAAGAGTCATTATTTAGTGTTTTCTTCTATTATATTCATGCTATTCAAAAGATTTATATCACTTGTGAGCATACTTTACATGTAATATTCATGGTCATGGAGGTGCATTAACATAATTAATTATGGCGATTTCACTATGTTTTGGTTTTCATGGTCATGAGAATTGAGGCACAACCATAGAAATTAGTTACATTATTTTGATTGCATATTTGATCGTGAATGTCTCATAGCTCTAGAGGTGTCATCTTGAATGTCCATATCATTTCTAACATTTGCTCTTCAATTTTATCTCTATCATCTCTACTTAGTTTCTCAAATTTTATAAAATTAAAACCTGCTAGACCTAATGTGCTCTTGATGTTTTGGCATATCTCATCCACACTAGTTGGATGCCTATGTGATGCCACTCTCAATTTGGTATTATCATCTGTGTTAGTTATTTCTTCATCATCATCCTTATCCAATACTAATTTTCTTCTCGATTTCTTCTTGCGATGACTCAGCACAACTTTAGTTTGTACTTGTTTTCTTTTACTTGACCCTTCCCCTTCTGTTTTCTTTGCTAGCATTTTTCTTTGGGGCTCAACAGCTGTGGTGATTGAAGCTTCCTTGGTCCTTGGTCTAAGTGTTGCAGGAGGAGTGGGCTTCAATTTTTTCAACTTATTTTTACTAGGCTCAGAAAATGATACCTCCTTGCCCTTTCTTTGAATTTCAATTTCCTCCTCATCACTTCCTTCAGATTTGCTAGATTGATCTTCACCTTGACCTTGTGTTATTTCAAGAGGTGCATTTTCCTCTTCACCTTCTCCTAGCATCTTTTCTAGGTTCTTGACTATTTTCTTTCTTTTTCTCTCAAGGGTTGTAGACTTTAACCCCATAGTTATTTTGGACTTTGCTTCTTCATAGTTTCCAAAAGGTTTAGCTTTCTTATCAATCTCCTTTGCTAGTAAAGAAATTATTGTTGTTGATGTCTCATCTACATTCACCTCATAAAGTAATGGCCTTAGCCATGCTACCCTAGGCATAACAAACTGAACATAAGTATGGTCGGTATCTATTAGAAAGCATATGTCATTGTAGTGCTTATCTACTAGGGATACAGGAATTCTATTTCTTTTCCTCATCTTTTTCTTGAATTCAACAAAGTAGCTTTCCATAATGCTATCAAAATTATCTCCTAGTTGATGAATAAACTCATTGATTTGTTGGGTTACTATTCGGTCCTTACTCCATACAACATCTCCAATGGTAGGAAAACTATTTTTCACATAGAAGAATAAACAAATGATTAGGGAACCAAACTTACACATTGAATTATTAGCCTTCCTGATTGATGTTAGGTTCTCGACAAGATGGGTCAACTGTAGCTTGACAATATCATAAGTATGATCTTTCTTTACCATCTTCCATGCTTGATTAATTGCAATGCAGGGAACACTATCTAACCTGCTTGACTGATAAAATTTGTGATCAATCACTCTCACTGCAAAATCAATCTCTGGATCAGGGATCGTGGAGATTTTCATTCTTCTCTTATTCCATACTGCCTATGTGTTTTCTTGAATTATTTCTTTACTCTGGCATCTCATAGTTTTCTTCCTGGTAAGACTGGGATAAATGGTGACTCGATGAATCATTTCCTTGGTGATCTTGACCAGCCCATTCTCCAACCATATCTTCATGTCATGAACTCTTCTCAAGATGATCTTAATCCATTCAACTTTGAAATTACATTGGAAATCTAGGGCTCACACTAACCCTTTCTCACTAATGTGTTGATGCTATAACTTCAACACTCTGTTGATCCACAACTTATTGTAAGCCTCCCTCATCTCATAATCTCCAATATCTCCAATTTTACACATGTAACATGCATGCACATCATGTATCATCAAAACCCTTAGAAGAATTGATGACAAGGCTCCCGTGAGATCTCCCTTCACCTCGCTTTCCAGAATAGATTGGCATTTCAGTGACTTACATGCATCACTCCTTACAAGTTAGACATTCAAAAATTCTTTCCCTTGTTTCCTAACTGCTGTATATGAGGTAGATGCCATATTTCCAAATTTAGGGTTCAAAGTATAAGTTCAAGTAGCTCAGTAATACCTTGTTTCAATCAGTCCTTCATGATGTTAGCTGACGACATGCTATAAAGATCTTCACAAACTTAACTTAGCACAGATCACTCTTCTTAGTTGCTTAAAAAATTGCTCTAAAAATTCTCAAATCGCTGGGTGAAATGAGAATGAACAATAATTTTTCACTTTATAGACTCAAACGGTAACTTTTAGGGCTTCATTAAATGATCTGTACACTTTGTAAGTGAATACAACTATCTCATCCTTCACATGATAACTCGATTATCATGTACTCATACTCGGTTGAAACCATGACTCTGTCAATACTACCATTTAGTTAATCTCAGTGCATATGACATCTTAGCTATTATAGTTAGCTCAACACACACTGAGTGACTTGGTCACTATAGACTTGAATACTAATGTTCGACATCAAATATGTAATCTTACTCTTTTATCAAATCTATCCCAATGCATCTTAATTCATGCAGATATGGACTTTAACATATCAAATGTCAAGAACTGGTGTAAAATATGACTCTAGGAAATTCAGTTTCTTACATACCTCTATTGCTTACCTAGAAGTAGTGTGATCACTTGATCCATCGGATTGTGTGACCTCAGGTTCACTAGATCTACTACTGCTTTCTTCCTCTTTCTTTTTCTGTGTCTTATTCATCTGGTTCCTTATTTGCTCAACAATTTCTTCATTTATAAATTGTTCATTGCTCGGTGTTTGTGCTCTGCAGTCTCTTTTTATGTGACCAATCTTGTGGCATTTGTAACAGACCAAACTTCCACTCATCCAACTCTTGGATTTACCTCTAAAATGTGTCCTCACATAGTTTTCTCCAATATGACCACATTCTCCACAATAATGATAACTATACCATGTATTTTAATCCCAATTGAATGTGTTACCTTTCCTAGGTTCTTTATTGTGCTTATTAGATGTCCACTTAGCATTGGATCTACATTCTTGTGCTCTATGACCATATTTCTGACTATTAAAACAATGTCCTTGAAATCTACGTGTAGTAGGTGGTTTACTAACCTTTGACCTACATTCATGTGCCTGATGTCCATGCTTCTTAAATTTAAAACAATTTCCATTGAATTTTGGTTTAGGATTGGACTTACCATTCTTGCTTCTGTAAATGTTTGCTACGTGTCCTAGCTTTCCACAATAATGGCATGTAGGTTTGTTGCTCTTTGACTTTGCATTCCTTTATTCTCCATTCTTTGATGATTTTCCTTCTTCAGTGGATGATAGGTTCTCATCATGTCCAAGTCTAGAAGTATCAGTGGATCTTCTTGGTGACCTCAACAGTTCTTCAAAGTATTTCATAGCTTCATTTGGCTTGTTCATCCTTTCATTGAGTTCCTTTTCAGATCTCAATTCATTCTTTGATTAACTATTCTCTCATCTCAGATTTGTGATTTCCATATCTTTCCTACTCAACTCTTAATTGGCAAGTAATAGTTGATTTACCATGTCTAATTGATTGTTTGTCAGCCTATGCATATTACATGTCCTTTCATCAAGTCTTATAGACATTTGTCTTTTGTCTTCTTCTATCATTATCTTGTCTTCTTTGACTTTATTTTTCTTTTCAATTACTTCACATATTTTTAATGATCGAATTTCTAGTTCTCTCTTCAGACTTCTGGCATCTTCATTCAATATGTTGTTTTTTTCTAATAGATCTACTATAGCTGCATCACTTTTAGTGGAGTTTCCATTGTCAAATATACCTCTAGTATCTTCTTCTTGATGTTGTGTGTCATTTAATTAAATTGCCAATTATTTCCTTCTGCTTAAGAATTTCTTCAATTCTCCTCTAGCTACTTCAAGCTGGTGTAATGCAAGCTGAATGTTAATCTTTTGATTCTCTATGATTTTTCCCAAATTATAGATCTCCATCTCCAAGATCTTAACTCTCAAGTGATTAGACTTATTTTAAGATACCAAAGCTTTGATACCAATTATTGGAAATCTAATTATGGGACAGTGAGATACTGAAAGGGAGGGGGGTGACTCAGATATCTCCAATAATTCACTTCTTTGAACCAATTCCACATGCATATCATAAACATGAATTTCAATACTGAAATAGATCTAACATTGTAACTTCATCCATCAAATGAAACACATAACACATAAATTTTGGTTACCCAGAAACTCTTGAAAGGTAAAACTAGGGTGGGGATGACACCCACAATTCTTCACTACTATAGTATAAAGTATGCCTTTTAGGGATACAATGTTTGATCACTTCTGATGATCTACCCTGTGAGGGGTCTACCCTGTTAAGAGGTTACAGACTTATACAATCTACCTTGATTAAAGGATTTGAAACTTACAGCTAATTAAGCACTTAGTTAAGAGATTTATAAAGGCCTATGAGAACCACTATGTTAAGATATTTACCCTGATTCACCTACTAAAATGCATTAGTACCTAATCCTTCAGTTTGCACTAAAAATGCTGATAACAGATCTTCTCCTTCCAATCCTTGTTTGATCTCCAAAATCAAATGTAGCTACGTTATGTCCTTCACTACTTTGCTCAGTCACTCTACCTATTCTCTACATCTAATAATCAAAACACTTCTCTATTCTTCATACATGAGATCTCCTTCCTTGCATTCATCATTTTAGGGTTTAGATCTCATCTTATATAAACATCTTATCAACCTCCTAGATCAAGATCAATGATCTATATTCATTACTTATGCCGCTTAAGCATTCCCTTTTTTCTAATAGGTTATATGACTTTCATAGGGATTGAAAATAATAATTACAAAATGTAATCATCTCCTTGATTAACTCGATAATCTTTAAATCATGCATAAAGGTCAGCCAAAATAGTTTACCTTGGTGTTTGTGCCATAACAAACACATATGTCAAAACTAGCTTGCTCAACATATGAAGTCTCTCATGCTCGACATTAACTATTCTTCATATACTGGTGCTCGACACTGACTATTCTATACAAATTGGCATAAACTTCTCGATGACTACTGAAGTACTCAGTGACCTCTGATTTTCTCAGCAATAACTACTTCTCGGTAACTGTACAAGTTTATACATAACTCGACCTTTACAAGATGAATCATTCGCAGTGATGACCGACCAACATTTCCTAGAAAATGACTAAGTGCTAGACACTAATAGACAACATAACATATAGATCAACAATTTTAGCCTCAAGAGGTTCATCCTTCTTTATTAAAAAAATTGCAAGATATTGAAAGGGTAACCAATGGTGAGAATCTTTTTCTTACTCAAATTTTGACTATTCTTGAGGAATCTAAAGTTGCCTCACTGGATATTAGAGAAACTAAAATATTTTTTGTTAGTATGGAAAATCAAGTAATAGGTCCAATATATGATGATGAAATTATTCAAGATGATTTATCATGTATAAAATATTCCCTTTATGTAGTTGATTGCAAATTTGAAAAACATGTTTGTGAAGGAAAGGAAGAAAAGACACAAGGGAAATCTGACACTTGTGTTGGTGTTTTCATAAAAGAACTAGATAGTAAAGACAACTTGTGCATAGGTGAGGTAAATGATGGCTTGATATTGAATCCTTTCATTTATGAAAATAAAGATAAGCATGCTTTCCATATCTTGCCTAGCTCTGACCAAAGAAAAAAGTACAGGTAAAATCTCACAAGAGCCTTCATTTTCTTCAAGACAAGAAATTTTTTCCTCTAAAAGTATTGATGAGTTTTCATCTAATGACATTTCTAAAAAGAAAATCAAGGATTTTCTTGATGATAAATCTAAATTTTTTGAATTTATTAGTGGGAATTGTAATGAAAAACTCTTGGAAGAAGAAATAAAAAAATGTCCGCTTTTTTAATCTCTCTCTTCGAAAGGCATGTCTTCAAAAATTGCATCACATGAGACACAAAAATATGATGTAGAAGATGAGGTGAAGAATGTCCATTCATATTCTGATAGTGTTTTTGTTTCAAGTGGTTGTGGGAAAGCTTTAGATGATGAGAAAGTTTGTTCAAATTCTACAAATATTTACGATGCTTGTATTTTTATGGAAATTTTCTCAGCTATCTATGAAGAGACAAATTTAATGTTGGCATTAGCACATAGATTCCCTCATAAAAAACTATACGAAGGCTACCCAATTCTTGGATGAATTTGTCTCAATCATCAATGTAGTTAAATTAGAGGTGTTCAAGATGTCAATAAAAATCCAAAAATTATCACAAAGGAAGATTCAAAAATCTACAATGAGAAGTGGATTTTCAGTTGGGAGTATGTTATAGGTTATTGTTGAATGCTATTAGTCTAAAAATCAGCATTGAGGAGTTCTCTATGTGGCCATTGTTCTTAAGAAAATTATCTGGTCATATTCCATTGCTTCGGGAGGGCTCGTATTTCTTGTACCTTGTAAATGGTTTTTCATAACCTATTTGGGGCCCTTCTTGAGGTAAGGGGATTCTTGGTTTGTCCTTTTGTAAATAAGATTTTGGTTTGCCATAGGATTCAGGAAGATTTGGGTTGTTTTATTTTGCTTGTGCCTTGTTCACCACCATGCACTTGAAAATAAACTCCCTGTACTCATGCTTCTTGACAATATTACCTAATGGATAAGCACTAGTATTTGCCAAATATTTTGGAGTTCTCAAATTTTCCTTTGCAAGAAAAAGTCATCCCCAATCATAGCCAGTTGTTGCCCAAGATTCGGCTCCCATTTAAAATTTTCAAAAATTTTATATGTCTATTACTAACCTCATGTTCTTGATTTAGCATGTCAAGTTTATGTTACTCTATCTCTTGTTACATATGAAGAGAGAAGGACAAAATGATAACAAAAAGAGAAAAAGTCAATTGGGAATAGTAGATGAGAAGTGCAATTCTTGAAAAATCAGGAATAGTAGTTGAGAGGTGCGAAAGTTGATCAGGAATAGTAGATGAGAAGTGCAATTCTTGAAAATGAAGAATAGTAGCTAAGAAGTAAAATTCCCAAAAATCAGGAATAGTAGCTGAGAAGTGCAATTTTTGAAAATTGAGAATAGTTGCTGAGAGGTGTGATTCCTGAAATAATGAAAGTGGGAACTCATAAAGGTTAGTCTCTAACATTTTCAAAGTGGAAGATGGCTTCAGAAAATTGTCATTATAGTTGCTCCATCGACAAGTTCCAAAGATATCTAGTGAAAAACCCTACGTAGTGTCGACAATTACTCAAAAGTCTAATGAACAATGGTAGAACCAAATGTCCAATGCACATGGTAACACCTCAGAGGATTTATATTATATAATCGAGAAGGTCTTGTAGATGTGTAAAGTGATCCATTAGATTCTGAAAGAATGCCTACACTTTTCCAAATCCTAACACCTTAAGTGTTATTATTGTGAAACCTCCTCTACATCAGTTTCAAGATTCTAATTTAAGTGGTGACCACTAAATTGAGACTTTCAAACATATCTTCATTTTATGATAAAGTTCATCGGGACTTAATGAAGGAAAAAAGTATTAGAGTTGATGAGTAAACAAGTCGTAGCTCCCAAGAACACCTACATGCAAACACCTGTCACAGAAAGAGAGAGAAGAAGCAAGAAGCTATGGAGGCCTGAACGCATTGATCCATGAGAGATGAGAAATCATTCTTGATGTGCAAAAAAAAAAAGTTGCAATTCAATAATGAATAATTTTTTACAAAGTTTTTTATGAAAATAAAAGAGATCAATCCTTATAAAAGGAGATCTGAAAACCTAAAAAGGTAAAACCTAGGTTGCACAATAATAATTAATAAAGAAATTAATTATTATATGCCTAAAGTTTAGCTTAAGTAGAAAGAGATAATAAGTGACTTATTAATTAAATCAAACATGATTTAATTAATAAGAAAACACTTTATTACTCTAACACCCCCCCTTAAGACAAACTTTGGGAGAAGCTAAAAACCTAGAAAGAATTACTGAAATCAAATGGGTCTCGGCAATAAAAGGTCTGATCAGGTACCTGTAGACATGCAAAATTGGACAAGTGTTTTTAAATTGCAAAAAATCAATTAAAATGGCTCAAATCATCAAAATGCATTAAAAGGGATCCAATCAATTAAAGCAAAGGAAAAATCAAATAAGGATGTTAAATAATTAAATCAAAGCTTAAAGGGGTGAAAAATAATACATAATTGATTTTAATCAATTAAGTGTATAGTTGTTTAAATCAAAAATCAAAATGAACCTATTACCCTTACATGGCTAAATTTAATTAATTAATTGAATTTAATAATTCCTAATTTCTTTCAACAAAGTTGAGCAACCAATAAGAATTGAGGACAAAAAGACATAAATCACTCAAAAAGGATTAATCTCAATCACTCATTTGAAAGTTTCAATCTCAACCACTCAATCTTGTCCTTTTGTCCAAAGCTTTGAGACAAACCTTTAAATTGTCCCCCCATTTATGAACAAAGTAAAGTATTTGACTCAACCTAAGGTAAATCATGATTGCTTCACTCCACCCCCTACCCTTGGGAATTTACTATAAATATGAAGTATTTTGAGAGCAATTGAGATCTTAGAAATTCATTTGCAAAGCATTGTTACTATAGGCAATTGAGAGCATTCTAAGAGCATTTTAGCATAATTTGCATTATATCTTGTCAATTTGAGCTAGAACTATCATTGTAGAAGCATTGTAAAAGCATAGCAGCATACATTCTCATTTTAGAAGTGTCACTAGTGGAGATTTGAGCTGAGAGCTTCACTTACCACCTCTTTCTAGAGAGCCATGAGATGCTATAGATCTTAGTTTCAATTCTAATTAGATTTGCATTGTATTTACTTTCAATTGTTGCTATTTGATCTTAATTTCATGAAGGTGATTATCATCATCACACAAATGGCACCCACTGTGGGGCACTAGGCCTCATTTTATCATTTTCATCATAATTTGCATGCTTGTATTTTCTATTTTTCATGAATATTTTGCAGGAAACTGGTGAAGTCACGCTTACGGGAGATATGTTCATGCCTGTATTCATTTTACTGCCGCTTACAATCTCTATCTTGATGCTTGTTATCTGAAGATTTGCGCCTAGCATGCAAACTCTACGCAGTTTTGAGAACTTAGCAGTCACCTAAAAATCATTCACTCATGCCTATGAGATAAATGCATTAAGCCTTTGGTGCTTAAAGTCACACCTGTGACTCAGGGAGTATCACTTTGACACAATCTGTTATCGCTTACCTTCCTGCTTTACTCCATTATTTTAAATAACGGTCACGCTTACAATCTATCAATTCACGCTTACTATTATTAAATTGTTGCTTAGCATAAATCATTTTTTGCAAATTTAAGTTCTGTTCATGCTTTGGGATAAATTGTTTACGCTTGTGTAATTTTTAGTATCGCTTGTGGCACTGCAGAGTGTCGCTTGCTATTAGTAAAGTTACACCTGCTAACAATTTGTTCACGCCTATTAGCTAGACAATGTCGCCTACTACTTGTTGTCTGTATTTACTGTTAAATTTATCAAATCATTTTCGTAACTCCTTGTTTATATGATTTAATAGTAAATGAGCAACCACGGGAAAGTACAGAAGTCGGAAAGCAGATTTAACCAAGAAGGAAAGGCTCTAGCAAAGAAGATTAAGAAGGAGAACTTTGAGCACATTAAGGTTATTCTTGAGACTACACAAGAGGAGGAAAATCGGGTATTTCAGAATTACCTTGCAATTGTTCAAGCATATAAATCAAAGTTTGTCTCTCTAAATTGGATTTTTAGTCCTTAGATCAAGTTTTCTTTGGAAATTTGTAAATAAGCTCTATAAAATTGATACATAAGTGTTGTTCCTTCATTTTTTGATTTTGGTTTCCCCTCATAGTGTTTGTTAGTGTTGACTAACTTGTTGGTGGACAAGCACATTTGGAGGAGGCTATTGCCAAGGTGAGTTGAAAAATAATGACAAAACCTTTCAAAAATGCCCCTAGCTTAGGCTAGCTACAAAGGAAAGGTATTCTTCCATTCAAGCTTGCACTTAATTAAATTGCGGCATTACTTTTGCACATAGCTTGATTAAAACAAGGAATTTGACCAAACACTTTCATTTCTAAGAATCTCTTTGTTACGAGATTGAAAAAGAACCTTATTGCTTGAGTGTTTGAGGAACTAAAGGGAAAGTTAGGGATATGCTCTTCACCTTTTACATGAACCAAATTCCCAAAAACTTAACCTTAATTCCATTTTCTTGCTTTCAATGAACATGCTAGGTAAAATAGAGATTTAGTGGGCTCACCTCTCGAGTTGTGCCTTAACGAGACCGGTGAGAGGGACAACCCAACGTGGGATACACTTGCTTTTATCGTGAGAATCCGACCCACTATAAAATGAAACACATGCATCCTTAATGGGGTGTGTGACAAACGGATCTTAAATTTTTTGAATTTTCTCTAGTAGTCTTCACGGATTGTACAAAATCGTACCTTGGTGTGTGTGGGAAACCCCTTAACATACTTGGGGGATGAAAATTTAAGATCTATTTGAATGGAATCCACAATAAATCCTGGATAAAGTAGTAGGCCTACCTTTTAGAGCCATGTTAAGAGCCAAAATTTGACTTTAGGTAAGCTGCTTGGAATTCTTTCTTGTGTTATACTTGTGGAAACGATCGAAAATATACACATTAGATTATTTTAGGGACATTGATGTGTGTGTTGCATTTGTTTTTTATTTTCAAACAAGAAAATTTCAAAGGACCTGATCTTAAACATTTAAAAAATTCAAAATCTTACAACCTAGTCAGAGAAGTGCCGCTTGTGCACAAATTAATCTCACCTATCAGAGGTTCAGTCACACCTGTGACTTTTATGAAAACGCATATCAATAGGCTAGTCATGCCTAGAACACATTAATTCACGCCTATCAAAACTAGAAAGTCACCTATCAATAGGAAAGTGCTGCCTGCATCCTTGCAGAGTGCCGCCTAACAATAAACCAGTACACGCGTATGAAAAATTCAGTCACGCCTACAATCAGTTCAGTGACGCCCAAAAATCTAAAAGGGAAAACATAGAATACTTGCAGGGGAGGTCAAAAAATTTTGATCACATGTTTGAGCACCCTTTTCCATGTTCTTACTGTTCCAACCTTCAGTCCAATCGAAAATCCTATTCTACACCATTTTTTCAAAATTTTACAAAGGATTAGACCACAGGCCATATTGAATCTTATTCTCCAAGGTTCATGCCTGCTTTTACTAGATCTTACTACATCAAGGAAACCTTACAAGCAGGTAGAACTTACTTGAGTCAAGAACTCCCTTACCCAAGAGACAAGTCTACCACTCCTGGAATACTCAAAAAATCACCTGAACAAGAAGGGGAAGACAACATGATGTATTAATGGTAGTTTGGGTAATAAAAGCAATAGTGGCATTGACCCTAATAACCAAGGTGATGCCAATAATGGGAGCATTGACATAAATAACCAAGAGAATACCAATACTCAAGGAATTGATACCACCCACCAAAGAACTAACACCGAACCAACAGCCGGTGATGCCACCGATGATAAGGTTGACGAAGCGGTTCAATGCCCCTATTTCTTAAGACTCATAGAAAAGGAAATGGCAAGAGATAAAGAGAAGTATTTCATGGACCTAACCTGAGCAGGTCTCAAACTTCCACGAGATTATGATGTAAATCAACTAAAACCACCTGAAGTTGAAGAAAGTGCCATAGACATTATGAACAAATAGTTTAAGATATTTCAAATGCAACTGGACACAATCAAGCAAAGCAGGGCTCCTAAACCCTTTTCCATCGAAGCATTGTGTCTGTTCCCATTTGATAGAAGTATAGTAATGGCACCATTCCCAATCAATGTAGTGTTCCCCAAATATGACAAGTATTAAGGAACATCAGATCCACAAGATCACTTATGTGAGTTTTGTCCATTGAGCTTAGAGTTCATGCATGATACAACCTATTCAATGAGACTTTCCCCAAGAAGCTTAGGAGGCATGGCTATGGAGTGGTTTTCTAAGTTACCCTCCGGCATAAAAACCTTCGAAGAATTAGCTTCAAAATTTGTGGCCCATTACTCATATGACATCAAGCATGAGGTCATGATGATAATAGTATGTAACACTAAACAAAAAGATGGAGAGGCATTCCTCACTTTCTTACAAAGGTGGAGGACAATATTTGAAAGGTATCCTAGGAGTGTGCCCGAGAAAGAAAAAATGGATATATTCATTAATAGTTTGAGCACTGAGATGAACTACCAACTGAGAATGCAATGTCCCAAGACATTTCAAGACCTCATAGAAAATGGAGTAACAATAGAAGAAGTGTTGGTTAAGAGTGGATAACTAAAATTGTATAAAGAGAACAAGAACAACTCCAACAATGGCACCAATCAAAATAAGAATTGGTACAATAGCAATAATTGGTAGAAAAACAATAATAAGGGAATAGTCAATGATGGAGTTGTTGATTCTAGCAACTTGAAGATAACTCCCTTTGCGCTTACAAGAACACCTAACCAGGTGAATAATACCAATCAGACCTCCAATGCACCTTCCAACAACAATAATGCTAATAATGGCAACCAAGGAAATAATGCAAGGAGTAATAAATTTGATAAATATTTGTGTGCCAACTCCTCAAAGGAACTTCACACCCTTGGGTGAACCCCTCGAAAAGGCACTAAAGACCCTCATGGCTAATAATATCATTACTCTACCCAACATTCAACCTTATGAACCACACAACAAGCCTAGTTGGTGGAGTGCCAATAACCATTGTGAGTACCATAGGATTCGAGGGCACACAACAAACAAATGCTTGCAACTAAAGAATATAGTGCAAGACTTAATCAATAATGGCATGATCACCATTGATGGACCCCAAAGAAATGAAGACCATACAGCATTCAAACAACCCTTCTACAAACATGACAAAGGGGGATCATCTAATGGCAAGAAACAAAGCAGCAATAACATCAACTTTGCGCCACCTTATGATAACATTGTGAATGCTATAATAATCAAGGAATAGCCCCAAAAAGAGACATCAAATGTTATTACAAGAGGGAAGACTTTGAAGATTACCCTACAAGGGGTTGCTCCCAAAGTTATTAGCACTCCGCAGTCCAACATTGTGATCAAGCAATCTTCTACAGCAGCAAAACCTTATAGCTTGGTAGATCAGTTGCAAAGAACTCTAGCGCAAATATCTATCTTGGAACTATTGAAGCTATCCCCTGATCATAAGGAAATTTTAGAAAAGGCTCTAGTAGAGATGAATGTTCCTAATAACTTAGAAGAGGGGAAATTCCAAAACATGGTAGGTCATCTCATAGCACCTCATTGCTTGTCATTCTCCGACCAAGATGACATGTCTATCATGCATCCTCAAAACCTACCACTGCATATAGAGGTCTTGATTGAATGCCATAGAGTCAAAAGAGCTCTCATTGATGGAGGAGCTGGCCTGAACATTTGTACATTAAGTCTTGTTAAATCCTTAGGGTTTTCCAAGTCTTGCATTGACCCTACAAAAAAAATCACCATTAAGGCTTATGATGAAGCTAAAAGGGCCTCTAAAGACATGATCGTATTGCCCATTCAAGTAGGACCTGTCAAGAAGGACACCAATTGCCAAGTATTAGACATGAAGTTAACTTATAATATTTTGTTGGGGAGACCATGGATCCATGAGATGCAAGCATTTCCATCCATGTACCACCAATGCATCAAATTTTCGTACATGGGTGAAGAAATCACAGTTGGAGGGGACTCAAACCCATTCCAATATTGCAATGCACTCAAACCCCTTCATGAGCTATTTATTCCACATAACTAGGAAGGAATCATTCAAAGAGCCACCATTGAAGATACCAAAATGGATGATCCTATCATAACATTAAATGCTACTCAACACCCTCCTCAAGCTAGCTTAATGACATCAACTAAGGGAAAGGAAAAGATGAGCTACGAGGGTCCAATTACAAATGAGGATTCAAATCAAGTGCCTAAATCAGATATAGTACCCTACAAACCCACTAGAGAAGAAAAAGATAAAGCTAAAAAAGAAAATTACAAGAAAATGGATGAGATGATGGATGCATTTGATAAACAATGCAAAATTAGTTCAAAAGGAGTAGGGGAATACTCCATTTCCCTATTCGACATGCCCATATCTCCAAGAACACATGGAAAACCATCAAAAGAACACTTGCCTCATAAGTACAACTCTTACTTTGTAAGAGAAAGTGACAAAGCATCATTCAACAAGGAAGAGGATGAAGTCCTTTAATGGCTTTATCATGATGAAGAGGATACCTCAAACACCCCATGGAAAGAATACAACATGTTAATATACAAACTGAGCAATATGGGAAAGGGTTTGAGATAATGCAGAAGATGGGATACAAGGGAAGAGGACCCTTAGGCCAAAGGAATAGAGGTTTACTAGAACCCATTGAACCTACTTGGAGGGCAAAACAAGAAAGATCTAGAGTAGGCTACCAATATAAAGGCAAAAGCTCCAGCCCAATGCAAGATTTCTATCCTCAAGTAAATGCCTTAGAATCTGATGGAGATAGTGATGACTCCTGAGATTATGAGTGGGACACCTTATTTGATGAATCATGTCAAGACAAATAAGTAGTCACAATACACATGTATGCAAAGATCCTAAGGCAAGAAACTCAAATCAATCAAGAGCCTAATATACAAGGTCTTAACATAGGACAAGCATATACAAGTCTGCCATGGATAGATACATTTTGGATGCCTTCGGAGGAGGGAGATTCAAATGTTAGTTTTAATCTACTCGTGGATTTTCCCACGCTATTTCTCGTAGAAATCGATGAGGACTCAAGTGAAGGGGATTTCGACCCTTCTTCCATGGACCATCTTGAGGAAGCACACATCATAGATCTAAATGATACAATGCACAAACCCTCAAACAAAGTCATGTCCATAAACCAAATTGATGAAAACTTGCCTAATGAAACCTTATCCTTAATAAATCCACATCTTATTGATTGGGACCAAACCGAGCCAAGTGACTTGCTTTACTTCCCGAATGACCAAGCAGCAAACCAATACCTTAATGCAGTTGAGCCCTCTTTCACCAATGGATTCGAATTGAATATGATAGAAGCAGCGGGGTTTCAATCTCTTAGTCAAAAGCAAAAAATGAAAAAAAAAAGAAAAGTTCTAGTGCTGAAAACCATTATGTGGTAGCATTAGAACCCAAAAAAGTAAAGATAAAAGACATTTCCTTTGGTGAAAATCTAATAGTGGCATCAAAGGAAGAGAGATTGGATACTCTATCAGAGCATGAGGAAGAAAGGTTGCCTATACTCATTGAGCTGATAGAAAAGGTTAACATTGGGACGGAAGTGGATCCAAAATTTATACACTTGGCAGCATCTCTTACACCTCTAAAAAGAGAGGACTTCATCAAGTTCTTCCAAGAACAACAAGTAAACGTCGCATGGTCATATGCCGACATGCCCGGCTTAGATCCTAACTTTATAATGCATCATCTAAATGTTAGACCAAGGGTTAAGCCAGTTAAGAAAAAGTTGAGGAAAATGCACCCACACATAGCTCTTTTGGTCAAGGCAGAATTAGAAAAATTGTTGAAAGTGGGATTCATAAGGGCAATAGCTTATGCTGAATGGTTATCTAACATTGTACTAGTCACAAAACATGACAAATCCATTCGATAATGCATGGATTTTTGAGATCTCAATCTTGCTTGTCCTAAGGATAATTTCCCACTTCTGAGCATTGATGCAATAGTTGACTTGATAGCGGATCATTCCATGTACTCCCTAATGGATGGTTTTTGCGGGTATAATCAGATCAAAATTGCACCTGAAGACCAAGAGAAGACTGCCTTTACTTGCCCTTGGGGAAATTTTTGTTGGAATGTCATGCCCTTCGGCCTTAAAAATGCTAGAGCCACATATCAAAGGGCCATGACAACTATCTTCCATGACATGATGCATACATTTTTAGAGAATATGTGGATGATATATTGGTAAAATCCCACAAAAGAGAAGAACACCTCCAAATTTTGAAAAATATATTCATTCAGTTGGAGCAATTCAAAGTCAGATTAAACTTAAAGAAATGTGCCTTTGGTGTCCAATCTAACAAGTTATTATGCTATATAGTTTCTGCTAAAGAAATTGAAGTGGACCCAGAGAAATTACAAGCCATAATGGACATGGAGATACCTAAGAACATTAGCCAAATGAGATCCTTACAAGGCAAAATACAATCTATAAGAAGGTTTATTTCTCAATTGATCAAAAAATGTCATTCCTTCACCAGATTGCTACATAAGGATGCTATATTCATGTGGGATGAGGAATGTGATCAAGCTTTCACATTATTGAAGACCTATTTGATAAATCCACCTATTCTCATGCCACCAATCAAGGGAAAAGCATTTCTTTTATACATATCTGCTATCGAAAGATCCCGAGGAGTACTTTTGACACAAGAGGATGAACAAGGAAAGGAAAGAGCTATCTACTATTTGAGCAGGACATTGATCAAATACGAACTTAACTACACATTCATGGAAAGGGCTTGCGTAGCAGTTGTGTTTGCATTTCAAAAGTTGAGACACTATATGTTGATGCATAAGGTCAAGCTAATTGCCAAAATTGATCCTCTCAAGTACTTGTTAAGTAAAACTATCTTAACGGGTAGGATAGCCAAGTGGGTTATGATATTGAGTGAATTTGACATTGAGTATGTCGATAGAAAGGCAATAAAAGGGCAAGTGATAGAAGATCACTTAGCTAAAAACCCCATGACTTCTACACAAACTATCCAAGTGGAATTTCTAGATTCCACCATTGTAAACATAGAAGCAAAAATGTGGAAGTTATACTTTGATGGCTCCTATACTCAAGGAGGTTCTGGGGCCGGCATACTATTGGTCACTTCTCAAGGTTACACCATTCCCAAGTCCTACAAGCTCTTGTTTCCATGCACAAATAATATAGCGGAATATGAGGCACTAGTCATAGGCATCAAAATGGCCTTAGAGTGGAACATCACAGAGCTACAAATTTATGGAGATTCTCAACTCATCATCAATCAAATCAATAATGAATATAACAGTAAAGATGAAAATTTGATGCCATATAAGACCATGATTGATGGATGGAAGTACTTTACCTTGATCACTTTTGAGCAGATTCCTAGAGAGAAAAATAGAGCAGCTGACACCATGGCCACCTTGGCTTCCTTGTTACAAAAACTTGATCAAAATGAGAAGTACGAGTTCTTGGTGGAAGAGTTGGTGAAACCGGCATTCAACCTTCCTGAAACCCAAATTGTTTCCCTATTACATGGACATGAATCCCCTCGGTATGGCCCTATATATACATATCTCAAAGACCAAGTGCTACCTTTAGACCAAACCTGAGCTCAAAAATGAAACTTTATACGCCAATCAGCCCGTTACATAATCCTCTCAGAAACATTGTATCGTAAGGGTCTCAACAGGACGTTACGTAGGTGTCTAGAGGAGGAAGAGTCTAGATTAGCTTTGCATGAAGTTCGCGAAGGCATTTGTGGGTCACATGCAAGCAGGTTAAATCTAGCTAAGAAAATCCTTCACTTAGGGTATTTCTGGAAGACATTAGAAAAAGATGCTTGCCACTTTGTTCGGATATGCAACAAATGTCAATATCATGGCGACATGATACATGCACTGGCATAGGAATTACACCCATTTGTTACACCTTGGCCTTTTTATCAATGGGGGTTTGATTTAATTGGCATCATATACCCACCTTCTTCAAATGGTCACAAATATATCATAACAACAATAGAATATTTTACTAAGTGGGTCGAAGCAATTCCTTTGATCATGACCACGGGTAAGAAAATTTCCATGTTCATCTTGAACCACATCATTTGTAGATATGGCATTCCTCACGCCATCATAACAGATAATGGAAAATAGTTTAAAAATAAGGACGTGGATGAACTTTGTGCTACATTTCATATCACTCACCACTCCTCATCAATCTATTACCCTCAGGGAAATGGGAAAGCCGAAGCCATGAATAAGAATATCTTGAAAATCTTGAAGAGGTTAGTTAATAAATCAGGAAGGGATTGGCATGTACAAATTAATCCAGCATTATGGGCCTATATAACGAGCATTCAGACTCCTACGAGAGCCACACCATTTTCATTAGTCTATGGTGCCGAAGCAGTTCTACCATTAGAGGTTGAAATCTTGTCTCTACGAGTTTCATTACAAGGATCGATCACAGATGAGGACTATAGAGTCACTAGACTTCAACAATTGGAGTTACTTGAAGAACATCAAACACAAGCTTATGAGCACCTGAAAGTGTACCAAAATAGAATCTCGAGGAACTATAATAAACATATCAAACTGAGAGTCTTTCAGGTAGGAGACTTAGTGTTGAGAGAGAATCCAAAGAATCAGGTTGAAAGAGAGAAGAAAGGAAAATGGGAGGCTAATTGGCTTGGCCCATTCATCATAGTATCTTCATTTGGCACGGGAACCTATAAGTTATCAGATTGTGAAGGAGAGGAACTCCAAGAACCATTCAACAACATTCATCTCAAAAGGTTCTACACATGAGGGAGATGAAAGAGTATAAAGAGTATCAGATGAGGAGCATCATATTTATTGTAGATAGCAAAAGAGATCTTGAAAAATACAAAAAAATTGAAAAAAAAGAAAAATACAAAAAAAATTGAAAAAAAGAAAAATACAAAAAAATTGAGAAAAAGAAAAATACAAAAAAAGAAAAAAGGAAAAAAAGCGCCTTGGTGAAAACCTAGCAATGGGCGCCTTGGTAGCAAAAATAGAAAAAAGATCCATAAGGTGAAAACTTGGTAAACAAGCGCCTTTTGTTCCCTTAAGTTTGTCTTTCCTAATCACATATGTCCATATTACATTTCCAACATCCCATTTGTACAACTGCCATTGCATCCGTCATTTGTACATAGTCATAATAAAGCCATTTAGTCACATTGTTTTATTGCCTATCAGCCCTACGTTTGTCAACCGATCACATTTTTCACTTGGGGGCAGAGGAGGATTGGAAATTTGGTACCAAATGGATTCAATAAGTGCTACAATCAGTCATGTCAGAGAAAGATTTATCAGAGTTTTAGAAGAGTGGAAAGTTATTGAACCTTTGATGGATATCATTGTTCAAAAGCCTAAGTAGTTGACCTACAACATGATCCTTGAGCCTTCATTGATTTATAATTCAGGATTAAAAATTGACAAAACACCTTAAAGATCAGAATGCTTAGAAATACTTTTTGAAAATTAGGAAACATTGCAAAACACTAGAAATTTTCTTTTTGATAAATCTTTAGGAAATTGACTTTTCTCATATCTTTTGAGCTATTCGATGATGTTTCAACTAGATTAGTCATGAGAAAGACGTGATATTTTATTGCCTTTGAGTGATTGTTTTGAGGAAGATTCATCAACTTATGAGAGTTCATCTAACGACATGGTCATCAAAGAACCATTGAGGACTATCTCATAGGAGGACATATTGACCTTTGCTTGTTTATGCAAATGGATCCCTTGGCTATTTAGATCTTCTATATCTTAATACCAAAAATCCACTTGCAACATTGAATCTGTTGACACCGGTATTCAAACTCCCACAGTTTGGTCATCCAACTAGTGAGGGTTGTACTTGGCTCAAAAAGGAGGTTACCAAAAAGCGATAAAAAGCGGTATTCATATCATCATGATGTGGTCAGTGATGATTGTACTAGCTTTCTAGTCCCAAAATGCTGAATGATGAAAATTTATCTCCATGGCATTTCTTTGCTAAAAGCTGGTGACACTTAGGTTGCATTGCATAATCATGTTAAATTAATGGCATTATCATGTTAGATTAATTGCATTGCATCGCTTTATCCTGTTAGATTGCATTATCATGTTAGATTAACTACATTTGTATGTGGTTAATTTTCCAAGGGCAAAAGGGGGTACATAAATAATCTTGGTTAGTCAAAACACTAAAGAAATGAGGGATTCCATCAAATGTCTTACTCTTAATCAATCAAACTCAAAGAAAATGAGATTATATTTTGCATTCATGCATAGCATTAATCATTAATTGTTATCCATATACTAGAAAAAGAGAAAAACATCCATACATCATTTGCATACATGTAGTTAAGGATAGAATTTCATCTATTGAAAAATTCAAAACAAAAGGGACATTTCCATATGCATTTCCATAAAACATTTTGCATCCATACATTGAGAAAAGGGAAAACCATGTCATAAATCTATACATCATTGCATCATTTATCTATATCATAAAATAAGATAACTGCATCCATAGCATAAATCAAAGTAAATGCATAACACATCATATAGCTGCATAAAGGATAATCTCATAAACAACTCATCAAGGAGAACCAAGGAGTATATCATCATATATCATCAACAAAGTGTTCATCAATGATCCATCAACTCAGTATATCAAGATACAATGTCATACAAAGGGGTACATCAAATGGTCTGATCAATGAAAAACATGGCATGTGATATAAGTACATCAACCATGAGTGAATCTGTCATCAAAGATATCAAGATCCTGTAGGACCCGATCCATCTGGACCTCTACCATCCAATGGAGGAGGAGCCTGAGAAGTGCTCGCTCTACTCTATCTCTGCACCACAGCTGACATAAACTGCTTCATCAAGGTGACAACCTGATCTAACCACCCAACAATGGTGGACATATCTATCCTCAGAGACTGAACCTCTCATACTACAACACCTATAGTAGGAGCATCCTGTGAACCCTGACCATGATCCTATGGCTACTGATCCTGTATAGGCACCTACTATGCCAGAACTTGATCCTGTTGTACTACATCATCATCTTGTTGAGCCAAGGCTACCCTTTGCAACTGAGCCAAAGGATCTAATCCACCAAAAATCTGCCTAGCAGCATCAACATGAGCATGTCTCTCTTGTGACTGATGTCTATGAGCTCTTTGTTGTCTATCATGTGCATCATCATGACCTCTAGCACAATCTCTATCCCTCATGTGACCATCTCTCACCCATCCTCGATCAATAATAATAGGAGGATCTCTCTGCCCTCCTCATCTCCACCGTCTACCACCACCACCTCCATCTCCCCGACTCGGGATTGGCTTTGCTGGATCAGTGAACCGAGTAAACTTGTTATGAGCCCACCAATCGACAAACTCATGAGACATCCCTGCATTAGCTACACCAAAAAGCATCTCCCATCGGCAATAAGCCATACTGACAATCTGATCTAAGGAAAACTCATAATCAATAAGAGGACCCCACATAGATCTCTCTGCCTGTACCTAAGCATATAATGTTGTACCCTGTGGCATATCCTGTGTCTGACCATACTGTCTAGAAACTCTGCCAAAGAAGAAGCACTCAATAGTGGTAGTAGTGTGACCAATCATCTAGTGAGGGGAAAACATATATGGTAACTCATCATCATCCTCCCTCCACAGCTCGCAACCCCTATATGGTCTCCATAGAACCTGATCTAGATCATCTATCCGTCATTGCCAGAAATCCAAATGACCCAAATGATTTTGTATAACCATCCTAGTGTATAGAAAATCATAGGGAAAACCCCAAGGTCGAACCCTGTTAGAAATGGGCCTAGTGATGGGAAGATGCTCCCATATCCACAACTGAAGAACCACTGCACTAGCTGATAAAGATGCACTCGCTCGATAGACCACCTCATGCAAATAATGATATAACTATGCCAGGACGTAGGACCCCCAATCGAAACGTCAAGGATGAGAAAGAAAATCCTCCAATATCCTACCCCATATGATGGAAAAACCATGACCTCACTAGTCAGGAAGAAGTAAACCACCAATCAATGTGCCAAGTACTACTGGCAAGGTAGGAAAGGAAGAAAACTGAGGCCAAGTGATCATATCACCATCATCAATAGAATTGTCCCCAAACACTCGTCGACAGATCGTAGAATCATAGATAGAATCATAATATACTACCTCTCCCCTGCATGGGATCTGTAGTAATCGATACACGTCCTCAGGTGTGATCGTCATCTCTCCATAAGGCAAATGAAATGTGTTGTGTTCGGAGTGCCATCGCTCCGCTACTGCAGTAAGTAAATCATGGTTCAACTGGAACCGTGGAAGATCAAGGAGAAAACTCAAACCACACAACTCAATCACGCGAAACTCAACATCTATAAGAGTGTAATACCTCGCTCCTAGTCTGATTTTATAAATGTTGTAATTAATCTAGGATGATAGATTATATGTTAGGAATTGGTTGATGCTTATGATTTTACTGACCCCATACTTGCATGTGTATGGTTGATGTGTTTGTTTTATATTTCTGTTTGATGTGCTTGATGTGGTTGAGGGACAGAGTCGTAGTTACTTGCTTGCGAGATCCACACGATCGACCGATCCTCGCCATTGTCTGTTATATTTATATATATATATGTACATGCTTGTATTTTATGCAGGTTTGTAGGTACCAAGCATCGACTTCCCTGAGTTGTCAGGATGAGCGTGCCCTATCACTAATCTCAATGGTAAAAGAAGGGAGATAATATTCAGTTCCAAATCCTAACCTAAGCCAAATATTGTCATAAAGTAGGGGACAAGATTCTGTGTTTCTACCCTTTTAAACTTGTCCAATTGGCAAGAGTTTACACCTAAGTCCTGAGTATGAATGTGGGTCTTTAGGTCTTTTTGATTTTTTGTTTTGTGGTGTTTGATGTGATTTCTATTTTTTAGATCATGCTATTTTTAGCTGTGGCATAGTATTTAAATGGTAATTAAATAAATGTATTTATATTAGTTTAATTATTTTTATTTTTATATAGTTGATTCATTAATTAATTGGGAATTAATTTTATGCTAATTTTGAGTGTGGTTGAAATATTTAATTAATGTGAATTAATTAAATATCTTCACTTATGTTTTATATAATTCGTGTAATTAACCTTTGTTTAATTAGAATGTAATTATTAAATTAAAGGTTATTTTGGCATGTGTTATTTATGTTAACTAAATGTTCTAATTATTATTTAATTGAATGCATTATGTTGCACATTCATAATTGCATGAAATTGAATTAGTAATTCAAGTTGAAGTTTGGTTAAGAGCTTTTCAACTCAAGTCAACGAGGAAAGGAGACTCCAGTTCAACATTTTTTTTAAGTATTAGGGGTTTTGGCCTTTATTGGGACACATAGGTTTTTGGAGGAGGAATTTTGAAGACAGATTGTGAACAGATTTGGGAGAGATTTTCGAAAGGCTTGGATTTTGTATTCTTCGTTCTAGTCATCTTCGAATCTATTAATTTTCGATTTGAGGTAGGTTTTGAAGTTTATTCTTGTTATTCCTTTTCAGATCTTTGTAGAAAATAAAATTGTGTCTTCCTCGTGTCTGTTGGAGTTGAATGTTTTGGAAAGTTTAGTATGTCTTTTTGCAATTTAATTTGTTTTGTTTCACCTATCTGTTTTGTAAATTGATGGTTTTGAGGAATCTGTTAAAAGAGATTTAGAAAACCCAATTAGACTAGGGTTTTGAGCTTGTTGTGAAATTATTGAATATTTTATATATATTTTGGTACAATTGTGATTGTGGTATATATATATATATATAAATAATAAAATTTGTTCTTATTAAAATCTAGTATTGGATCTTTTTCTTTAAAAATTTATATATATGTATCAAATATTAATTATTTGATAATATATATATACATGATTTAAGATGGAATTTATTAAAGTTTCAAAAACTTTATTAAAAGCATTTCATATTGAAAAGTTTATATTTAAAAAAAAAAAGGTTGTATTGGGGCTTTTAAAAAGTCCCCACCGCATGTCTTGGTTGGTCCTCAGACTGCCGCTGTGCACAGTACTTGGTGGTACTGATGCACGAGAGTCCCTGAGGGGGCTGTCGTGCGGCAGTACCGACTAGTACTGTCGCACCAGCAAGGGACAGTGCAGGACAGGGGATAGGGTACCTGCGGGTACCCCCCCATTTATTTGTTATTTTGTATTTTGTTTAAAATTAAAACTTTTTAATTGTTAGTTTTTAAATTATGTTATTAATTTTATTTTATTTATTTATTTTAGTTTATTTTTATTAAAAATTTATTAATTTAGTTTATTTTATTAAATATTTTTGTTTTAATTAATTTAGTTTATTTATTTAATAATCAGTTTTATGATTATTATAAGGAATGTTGTAAATATGTGTTTAGGGATATTCATTGTTTATATTGAATTGGATAGTAATTTATTTTCCTATTTAGTTATAAATCTAATTGAATTATTGTGTTTTTAAGCTAGATGAAATGCGTAGTGCTTGTTGATTAATAGTATTTGATTAAAGTATAATGTTAAAAGGATCTTTTGTTAATTATTGGAGTGTTTATTCCTGAGTGAATTGAGTGATGTTATCTTTAATCATTTTGCAATTGGTTTGTAAAGTATTATCTCAATTTGTTTTGGATTGAATTTTAGGGGTTGTAGTCATCTTTTGGGGGCTAAAATCTAGAGGTGGGTTTGGGTTATTTTTGTTATCTGTCTTGTATAGTTGTTGTGCTTTTTCTGATATGTCAGTGATCTTGTTTTGTTATGTATTTGGTTATGCATGTTATGGTTTTGCATGTTGAATCTGGTTGTAGAAGATTCAAGAGTTGTGTTAACTCAGAGACCTTTTTTTTGTTTATGTGAAATCCTAGGGTAGGTTATCTAAGTGTATATCAAGAAGTGGCTTGGGAATCGGTGCCGGGGCCTAGAAGTGGCTGCCAGGAGATCTGATTACAAGTTGTTTTAATAAGTGATAACCAAATAAACACTGGGAATCTAAAATGAACCTAATAAGATATTTTGTGCCTCGCCCATGCCTGAGTTCCTGATTGAGTTTGACTAGGATGGGATTTGAGATGATGCTTGCTGCCTTCGTGGACTGGATATGGCATAGGTAGTACCTTGTCTACATGAGAGGTTACTATCACCACATAGAGTCACTAGGGCACCGAGGTCCGAAGGGACTACCAGGATAACCTTAGAGTTGACTTATGTGATGACACTTCTTGTTTGCATCTTAGGTTTCCTACATTTTCTATTTTCCTCTGGTAATGTTTTGTTAGACCTTGTTGTACTTGTGGTATCCTTGAGTTAGAAGCTTTCAGGACTTCTTCCTTGGATTGTTGTTGTTTGTTATTTGAGTGGGATCTGATGTTATCTCCTCAGCACGGTGGGAGTGGACCGTTTAGGTTCACGAGGTCAGGTGGTAGTGATTCTTTTACCATTTGAGATTCTAATGCTCGTGCACTGAGGCTGGATGATCCATGTTGCAATTGTTCCTTCTTGTTCTTCTTTCTTCTTATGATCTTTATCATTCTTTCAGATATTCAGAGTCTCATGTTTTTCTTTTCAGTTATTGTATTCACATACCCTGCGACATGTGTAGTGGATGCTTATTATTATGGTTACCTTAAGGTACCATTTGTATTTATGTAATCATGCATTTGTTGTTGTATTTGTCTTTTAGATGTAATCTTGGATTTATATCTTTATCTTTTATTAATTAATTAACTCTTTAGTAATCTACATCAAGGAACCCTTGAGAGTTGTAACCTTTTTTGGTTGTTTCTTTTGCTTTGCTTTGCTTCCGCATTGTAAACTTTGATGTTATTGATTGTTAACTTTTAAAAAAAAACTTTTCTGCAAACTTAGTCGCATGTTTAGGTTAAGTTCTTTTGGGTTCCTTGGCAGGGCATTACAAAGAGTCTGGCCCAAATCAATGACCCAAGAAGCCACTATCCGAATGTATAAAGTAGGAAAGTTTACCTGTTGGAAAATAAAAGGAATCATATCAGTATACCATATCAAGGAATTATCTCAAGTCAATCAATTCTATCAAAAGTATCAAGCAATCACACCAGGTACCAATTGTTCATTTCTTTGTGTCCTGAGAATGAAGCAACAGTATCAAATCATATCGGTTTTCACACTGATTGATTTATCCTAGCAATATCCTATCCTAATCAGATTGACACATCACATTTGTTGGTAACACTATCCTGATATCCTAATCCATTTGTTTTGTTGAAAGCAACAAACCTAATCTATTCATTCGACTCGAGTGTTGAAGGTCATCAAATTTTTCATCAAACACAATCAAGTACAAGTGTTGAAAAAAGTACAATTTTTTAAAAAAAGTTTGCAAGTGTGATTTTAATCAGCCGAGGCAACATTCCTTCTAAGTGACAGCAAAATGTTGAGAAGAGACATTATTCGGGTGTTAGGTGATAGTTTTCATGCTACGCGACACTGAATCATGCTAGGCGACAACAAAAGGTGGCCTAGGCGACAGTAAAATAGCTAGGGTTTCATATGCGAGAGCATATATGAAAAGGGGCATTTTGACCTAGATGTAGGCATGAGTATCATATTCCTAGGTGAGGATAAAAGTTACTTAAGTGACATTAAACTACACGAAAGCGTGAGCAAAAAGCACGGATGCGACAGTTAAAGGGTCTAAGCGACAGTAAAATGATCCTAGGTGTGATTTCACATATTAAACGCAATGATGAAATACAAAATTGCAATAAATGCTAATAAATGAGCAATAAATGAAAACATGAGGTTTGAAATAACTTATTAGAGGTCCATACTCAGGTGGCCTCACATATCTCTAACACCTCTTGAATCATTGCTCTCGAATAGGGACAACCATCTCAAAAATCACCGCAGGATCAGAGCAAAATCACCAAAGAGAAAAGTAAAAATGAATAGTAAAACAAGGTTTTTTAACCTATTTAAGCTATTTTGACCTAATTTTGGAGGTGAAAAATCGCATTAGACCCATAAATTGATCTATTAAACTAACCGAGGCATCCTTTAATGCATAGCATATCATCAAATTTTTAGAAATGAAAACATATTCCATGAATCAAACATCATTCAATCTTTCACATCAAGAAATTAATATGTTTTAATTTTTGAGGGGGCATTGGGGTATCAAATCGAAGTTGCAATCAAACATCATGGACTCAGTGGGGCATCAAAAAAAATTTGTATCATCATCAGAGGCAGCAATCATATCATATTGTATCAGAAGCAGCAATCAATCAGTATCAGAGGCATATCAATGAATTAGCGATAAGGCCCTAAAAGTGATCAGGACTCAAAATAATATTTGAATCAATTCGCACATCAATTCAAAGAGGGGCATTTGTAGACATGCAAAATTGGACAAGTGCTTTTAAATTGCAAAAAATCAGTTAAAATGGGTCAAATCATCAAAATGCATTAAAAGGGATCCAATCAATTAAAGCAAAGGAAAAATCAAATAAGGATGTTAAATAATTAAATCAAAGCTTAAAGGGGTGAAAAACAATACATAATTGATTTTAATCAATTAAGTGTATAGTTGTTTAAATCAAAAATCAAAATGAACCTATTACCCTTACATGGCTAAATTTAATTAATTAATTGAATTTAATAATTCCTAATTTCTTTCAACAAAGTTGAGCAACCAATAAGAATTAAGGACAAAAAGACATAAATCACTCAAAAAGGATTAATCTCAATCACTCATTTGAAAGTTTCAATCTCAACCACTCAATCTTGTCCTTTTGTCCAAAGCTTTGAGACAAACCTTTAAATTGTCCCCCCATTTATGAACAAAGAAAATTATTTGACTCAACCTAAGGTAAATCATGATTACTTCACTCCACCCCCTACCCTTGGGAATTTACTATAAATATGAAGCATTTTGAGAGCAATTGCGATCTTAGAAATTGATTCGTAAAGCATTGTTACTATAGGCAATTGAGAGCATTCTAAGAGCATTTTAGAATAATTTGCATTATATCTTGTCAATTTGAGCTAGAACGATCATTGTAGAAGCATTGTAAAAGCATAGTAGCATACATTCTCATTTTAGAAGTGTCACTAGTGGAGATTTGAGCTGAGAGCTTCACTTACCACCTCTTTCTAGAGAGCCATGAGATGCTATAGATCTTAGTTTCAATTCTAATTAGATTTGCATTGTATTTACTTTCAATTGTTGCTATTTGATCTTAATTTCATGAAGGTGATTATCATCATCACACAGTACCCAAGTACAAAAGAGAATCTCTATAAAGCAGAGAAATAGAGAAAACCACATGGGAAAAACTCTACTCCAAAAGGAGACAAAGACTAGTCTGAAGGACTAAAGAAGCCTCCAAAACTAGGAATGTTCCAAAAAATAGGAACAAAGTGTTATGAATGGGAACACTGAGAGGGGGGGAGGGGTGGATCTGTGTTCACTATATCTTTATGATTTCTTCACTCTTGAATCTTAACTTGATTACTTAAGTATTGATATGAACATAAATGTAAACAAGATAAATAATCACAACACAACACCAATATGGTTACATGGAAACCCAAATAGGTAAAAACCTCGGTGGGAATTGACACCCACTAAGAACTGCACACTAGTGTTTTATAATCCTTGTTAGAAGATCTGCAACCCTGTTAGGAGTTGTTCTTTACAATACTTTTAGTATAGTGACCTAGTCAAAGGTCGGACCCTGTTAGAAGTCTTTTACAATAACCCTATTAGGGGTGGGGACACACTATCCTAGAGCTCACTGCTCAAGTGGTGAAGGCTAGAACCTTCTAATCTAAGATACACACTATATCTATAAGTATCAGTTTCTGGATTCAATTATGTAGCATTTTTTAACCATCAACGTTTCAGATCATACTACATGATCCATCATCAGGATGCTAGAGAGAAAAAAGAACATAAAAATGGTTAAAAAATGAAATGGTGTCGTGACATTGCTTGTCTGATCAGTTCCTTTTGTGTGTTGATGCTTTAGCCCCTTGTAAAGCTCTAACTTATTCTATCTTCACTTCACATGTCTCTTCTCTTCTTATCTTATCTCTATGTCCACTTCCATGCTTTATTACAAGGGCGCATCTTATATTTATATGCGCTAACAAAATAATTAACTAGGTCGGCCTATAACCAATTACATACAACGCTTCCAAGTGAATTGGCTCAAGCATCTTTATAAAAAAATATGTTTACATGTCTACAACCTAATTACAATAGGCACATATCCTTTACAAAGTATTATTATAATCGCTAATCAAAATACTAATAGTTGGCTGCATACTCTGTTCTATTCTGGCGTTCACTGTTAGTACCACTTCAACTGACTGTATCTTCATCATACTGTCTCATCTGATCATGTGCTCTTAGAATTAGCATGAATACACACTTACCAGCTTAACTTCAAGGGCACATACCATAACTCATGTTGGAAATATAGATGTAGTAACTGAGAGGGCGGGGGTGAATCAGTTAACCACAAAATATTACCACTGATCCCTTAGATGTCCTATTAAATTATTTACTGCTGACATACAGAGAAATGTTGAAACTCGGTAATTGTAGAGAGTGTTAATTATAACTATTCTTAAGCATTCATTAGTGATTAACATGCATGAATAAAGAAAATACCATGAACACAAGAGACGCCGGATTTAACATGGAAACCCAATATGGGAAAAACCACCAATGTAACTAGTTACTGATTTTCACTCTTTTGAAGTGATGCCCTGTTAGGAGCCAACCCAGTAAAAGGTTACAAAACACATTGTTAGGTGTGACCTTGTTAGAGGATTTAATCACCTTGCTAGGAGTGGCCTTGTAAGAGGTCTTGAAATAATTCAATAGAACTGTCACCTTGTTAGAGGATTTACAAAATGGCTGTTAAACCAACTCGGTTAGGAGATTTTGAAATCACTACTACAATGGTAAGAAAGTAATAATGAAGTGACCTAAATAGTGATGCAACTGAATTACTGATTATAGATCTCTGTTCTGCTTCACTAGATCCTTCCTAATCAAATATATCTCTGCTGCTCTTCAAGGATATCTAACCATCCTTCAAAATTTTCTCATACTATTCTTCTCTTTCACTTTTTCTTTTTTTTTTCTTCCTCATAATTCACAACTTGACCTTCTATATATATACCATTAGAATTGTCAAGTCGGCACTAATAATTATTACAAAACATTACTAATCATTACAACAGTCGGCTGGAATAAACCAACTTTATTTCTCACATTGACAAAATCCTTTACTGGGCTGACCTTGCTCAGTAAACATTAATCCAAAAAAGATTTCCTTTGGAGACCGAGAGAACTTGGTAAGTACTAAAAATTCTTCAACATCCTTTGGAGACTGAGTGAACTCGGTAGACACTAACTTTCCTTCGATAACCGAGGAAGCTCGGTTAACACTATTTTCTGCCATACTTTTCTTTTGACACCTAAGAGGTCTCGGTAGACACTGGGAACTGTTTTGCTGACCGACTAAGCTCAGTAGACACTGGGAACTGCTTTGCTGATCGATTGAGCTAACAATTGATATGACATTTGTGTGACATCAAAGATAACACATAATCATTCCAACAATCTCCTTCAGACAATTGTATCCAATAATCTCCCTCTTTGACATTGATGGCAACACAATATGTCATAGCACAATGAAATTTCATAGCAAACATAGAATAAGGAACATATCCTTAGCTTCATTCTGATTCTCATCTCCCTTTGTCAGCAAACTTCTCTCACTGACTGAAAACTCTCCCTCTTTTCTATTTTTTTTAAAATTCTCTTTCTTAGAAATTTCATGAAATAATGACAGCAAACAACAAACTCTCCCTCTTTGACAACACATGCCAAAGATAACACACTTCTGGTGAATACCAATGTACCTTAAGTACTAATTCATATGCAATGATTCCTTAACTATGCTGCATCAACTGACTGATCTTCAACATGCTCTGGTTGATGCATTACTAAAATTCAATTTAGTGAGCCTCAGATAGGGGAATGACCCCTAACTTACCTCTTAGATACAAGAATGCATCCTTAGGTAGTGGCTTGGTGAAGATATCTGCAATTTGTTCTTTTGTATGAATATATTCCAATCTGATTTCCTTGTCCTGCACCAATTCTCTGACAAAGTGATATTTTATAGCAATGTGTTTGGTTTTGGAATGCATTACTGGATTCTTTAAAATATTTATTGCACTTGTATTATCACCGAACATAACAACTGGTTCTTTGATCTCAACTTTCATGCCTTCTAGTAACTGTTTGAACCAAACAATATTAGAGCAGTTTACTGCTGCAACAACATATTCTGCTTCTGCTGTGGATTGGGATGTGCAATTTTGCTTTTTACTGGTCCAAGATACTAACCTTTTGCCAAAAAAAATGCTCCATCAATGTTTCCTGCCCAATTAGCATTAGTAAACACTTTTAAGTCCAGATTGCCTCCAAATTTATACCACAAGCCATAATCTTCAGTTCCTCTCAAGTACCTCAAGATTCTTTTGATTACCATCATGTGATTTTCTCTGGGTTTTGCTGAGAATCTTGCTACTATACCAACTGCTAAGGAAATATCAGGCCTTGTATGTACTACATACTGTAATTTTCCAATCATTGATCTATATAAGGTCTGATCTACTTCTTTTGAATCATCATCTTTGGTAAGCTTCAATCCAGTACACATGGGTGTACCAACTGGTTTTGAATCTTCCATACCAAACTTCTTAAGTATTTCCTTGATGTATTTCATCAAATTCTTCATAGCTAAGAGCTGATGCAATATCTATCATCATGGTGTTATGGTTCTTTTTCTCTACAATGTCTTCAACAGTTAATGTGCCAGTAGGAACAGTATATTCTTGATCAATATATTTGCATCCTGAATCACCAATGGAAGCCAGATGAAGTCTCATGAGACCTTGCCATGTTGAAAAGTTATCTCTGTTAAGCCTTGGAATTTATCTCTTGTAAGACATCCTGATCTTTAGCTTAGGTCCTTAAAACCCTTCCTACAAGCACCAAAAGCTCTAATACCAATTGTTGGAAATATAGATGTAGTAACTGAGAGGGGGGGGGGGGGGGGTGAATCAGTTAACCACAAAATATTACCACTGATCCCTTAGATGTCCTATTAAATTATTTACTGCTGACATATAGAGAAATGCTGAAACTTGGTAATTGCGGAGAGTGTTAATTATAACTATTCTTAAGCATTCATCAGTGATTAACATGCATGAATAAAGAAAATACCATGAACACAAGAGACGCTAGATTTAATGTGGAAACCCAATATGGGAAAAACCACCAATGTAACTAGTTACTGATTTTCACTCTTCTGAAGTGATGCCCTGTTAGGAGCCAACCCGGTAAAAGGTTACAAAACACACTGTTAGGTGTGACCTTATTAGAGGATTTAATCACCCAGCTAGGAGTGGCCTTGTAAGAGGTCTTGAAACAATTCAATAGAACTGTCACCTTGTTAGAGGATTTACAAAATGGCTGTTAAACCAACTCGGTTAGGAGATTTTGAAATCACTGCTACAATGGTAAGAAAGAAACAATGAAGTGACCTGAATAGTGATGCAACTGAATTGCTGATTACAGATCTCTGTTCTACTTCACTAGATCCTTCCTGATCAAATATATCTCTACTGCTCTTCAAGGATATCTAACCATCCTTCAAAATTTGCTCATACTATTCTTCTCTTTCACTTTTTCTTTTTTTTTCTTCCTCGTAATTCACAACTTGACCTTCTATATATATACCATTAGGATTGTCAAGTCGGCACTAATAATTATTACAAAACATTACTAATCATTACAACAGTCAGCTGGAATAAACCAACTTTATTTCTCACATTGACAAAATCCTTTACTGGGCCGACCTTGCTTGGTAAACATTAATCTGAAAAAGATTTCCTTTGGAGACCGAGAGAACTCAGTAAGTACTGTGAATTCTTCAACATCCTTTGGAGATTGAGTGAACTCAGCACACACTAACTTTCCTTTGATAACTGAGGAAGCTCAGTTAACATTGTTTTCTGCCATACTTTTCTTTTGACACCCGAGAGGTCTCGATAGACACTGGGAACTGCTTTGCTAACCGACTGAGATGATAATTGATATGACATTTCTATGACATCAAAGACAACACATAATCATTCCAAAAATCTCCTTTAGACAATTATATCCAACAAACTCGGTCATACACACGTGTGTTGATGCTCTGATCTTCTGGTGTTCTGCTAACTATCCAATCTTCTATACTTAGCCATATTCTGACCTTATGATAATGTGTGCTGACTCCAAAAATCTATATGACTTTATTTCCATAATGAAAACACTATATCTATTCATATATAATAGTATAGTCAACTTGCTAACAATCTCCCCCTTTGTCATTAATGGCAACAAAGGAATATGGTGAAGTTACTAACTGTACCCTTATACAAAATTCTTTAATATATAATCTAACTTATATCTCCCTTATACTCTTGTACTATACTTCTTCTTTACATCATATATAATACTCCATATTCTACATACAATACTCCCCCTTTGACATTAATGACAAAGGTGCTCAAAAAAGTGTATCTACAAGTACTTACAAAGAAAGTACATTCAGATAAGCAATTTGCAAGTTCTGGATCTCTTGTTTCCAAAATGCTATCAATGCATTGACAGTCTGTAGATGGGCGCATAAGGAATATGTCAGTTTTTCCATCTTTTCCAAGTCTATACTCAAACCTTGATCATATGTCAACATAGTGGCATCAATATCCTTGATGTATTAAGTACATCTAGAGAGGGTGCAAGAGCATTCCTGAGTTGTGTTTGCCTTGTGCTTATCTTAGACATCTCTTTCTTAGCCTTTTCTATTTTGTGTATTTTCCCTTGATACACATTTTTGCACATGTTCACATTGGTGGAGGGATCTTCCATTGATTTTCTTACATTATCAATCATTTCTTCTGCCTCCTCGATTTTCTTGTATAGATTTGCAGTTAGTTTATCTTGGTTCATGCAGTCTGCAATGATCTTCCTTCCCTTAGCTATGAACTCCTTCAAGGATACTTGACCTATCTTCAATGAACTGAGGTCAAGTGAAAATTTTCCAACTAGTTCACTCAATCTCTTCTTCATATATTTCTCTTCTGCAACTTGGGATGCAGATTCTTCCAAGCTAGAAAAGTTTTTCTTGAAGTTTGTAAGAATGGTGCTAACATAATCAACTGAATGAACCTTAGAAATGTTCTTGTCTGAAGGTAACAAGTTGTTTAGAATGTTGATTGATTCAACAAATAGAGGGTTCCTCATCACCTGCTTCTCTTTTTCTTTTTCCATAGCAAGAACATTGATCTTAATCAGGTCTTCTTCTCCCCAAGAGTCCAAGCTTGTGGTGTCTAGTGTCAAACTTGACAATAATGATGCTGAGGGTATGAGAGTGATAGGAGTGTTCTCCCTCACTTCTTGCTTTATTCTGATTGGTATTTCAACAAATGGCTCATTTGTTGGTTCACTTCTTTTCAACTCTTCTTCTCCTTTCTCCTTTTCTTCACCTGTTAGATCCTCTATTAACACTTCTTGTATCTTAGGTGAATTGTCACCGCATAGAATTTAAACCTTTTGTGTGCTTACAAAAGCTTTGTCAAATATATCCAAGTCATTTTCTGTGGCCTCCATTGCTATCTCTACATTATCAATAAAGATTGTGTCATCTTTTTGTGTCTCAGTCATGGGCGCAGACTTCACTACCTCTATATGTGTTACCATTGTAGGCAATGAATCTTGAAGACCTATTACTAGTACATTGGTGGTCTCTTACTCCTTGCCTTCCTTAGAGGGTACTTGAGATGTGGGCGCAGTAGATGGGTACATGTGCCTATCCATAAAAACTTTCTTAAAAGCTTTCTTGGTTTCTTTAGCTACCAACTCATAGTTCTTATCCATTATGTGCAGAGTTCTTGACTTAGTTCTTAGGTGTGGCTTCACCAGATCTAACAATAATGTATTCTCTTCTAGGGTGCATGCAAGGAGGCTTTCATCTAGAATCCTTTCTCTTATTCTTAGATCCTCCTCAATAGCCTGTCTTTTCAAGAATTCCAAGATGTTCCACACATTGTCTCAAATTACTGTCTTAAGTTCTAAGACTGTTTTCTTGAACTTGAGCATGTGCTTAATTATCATTCCATGAATTTATGATTTATCAATATCACTGTATTTCTCATAGAATTTCCGTATTTGATCAATTCTTCCTTCCTCAATAATCCTTGTTTTCAACACTTGAAGACTGGGTCTGAAAACTACCTATGGAGGTGCTTGAGTGTTCTTTTTCTAACTTTTGGTTGTCTGCGAGGATGGGTGGCTTGCACCAGTCTCCTTCTTCCTCTTGGTTATTGTCTTATACTTAGGAGGTGATGTTAGATTAATTGTACCTTTAGGTGTAGGAGGGATACCATCTATTTTACCCTATTTATCCTTTGGATCGCCAATCTTCTCAATCTCGACTTTCTTCATTTTAGGATCATCAGTTTTAGCTTCCAATGTGGATGCGCTCTCAGTATCCAAGGATATCTTTGCTTCTCTTGTTTTTTCAAGATCTACCTATGTTACACCATGAATTCTAAGTATCTTAGATGTAATCTTAGAGGCTTTCCTAGTAGTTGTTGCACTATTCAGAACTGCATCAACTTCCCTTGTCTTTTCTTCATAAGCTCCCCATTTAGGTTCATTAGGGTCCTTAGGTGTTGAAAGTAGTACTTGTGCATAAGCTTCCAAGATTGGTTCTTCTACCTCATAACCAAGTGGATGGATCCACTTTGTTCTAGGCTCAACTACTTCCATACATGTTATGTCAGTTTCTACCATAAAAACAATGTTGTCTTTGTATTTCTCAATAATACTTTCTGGTATCCTGTACCTCATCTGCATTTTGATCATGAATGTCTTCAATTCTAGCTGCATGTAATCCTTCAATGTGCTCTTAGTAGATTCTTTAAGAGATATTTGAGGCATTGTAGGCATACTTTTGTCTAAGTACAAATCTGAGACCTTTCCAAGTATATGAAAGTACATGTAAATGATTAGAGACCCAAACCTGAATATTTTTGTCTTATCATGCTTGATGGCTCTAATGTTATCAATCAATTATGCGTGCAAGATCTCACATAGATTGATCTCTCCATTTTCTCTAAAAAGTCTGATTGTTGCAAGAATAGTGGCTGCAGACACACTATTCACCCTGTTGGTGTGTTGAAACCTATAACCTAGTATCATAGACATCAATTTGATGTCTTTCTCTTCAATAGGCTCAATTTTCATACCGTGCCTATCACTTCTGGACTTACATGCTTGTTCAACTAATTTCCTCACATCCTTGCCCACTGGAAGAATGGTGCCTGTCTTATAGAGGCCTGTCATTCCATGAATGAGTTCTCCTATGATTCTAACTAGTACTTCACCTATCCAGAATAGGTCATCATGAATCCTACTTAGTAATATCTTGATCCACTCAAATTCATAAAACTCATATGTCATAGCATACTCAACAATGGGATGGTTTTCCAAATGTGGGAACTTATCTAGGAATGTTTTGTCTGGTTTCATCATGGACTCAAGGTGCGACCTTATCCTATCAAGTCCAACTGGTTCCTTCTTATAGTATATATACACATGAATGTCTTCAACATGCATGACACCCATAGGGGTTCTTGAAAATGCACCTTCTAGGTCATCTAAGGTGGAATTAAAAGGGTGCCCTTTAAAAATATATCACTTCCTTTCCACGACATCAAATATAATAGGTGTAGGCATGACTTACTTGGTTAACCCTTCAAATTAGTTTTCAAAGACTTCTGAATTGTCATGTCAGACTAGGGCTTCACAACTGATCAATGACACTTCTTCACTGGTAGATCAAGATCCAACACTTCATAATCCAACTGCTAGGTCTTCTGTGGTCTCTAATTGCTCTATGTCAAATGCAATGAGTGATCTGTAAGTCTCCATATACTATAAAGTGAAATTTTTGCCATTAATGCTTGCCTCACAGACTAGAATTCGACTGAGAATTTCCAACTTCCATCCTACGATCAATCAAGCAGTGTGCTCTTACACATAGCATAAAATAGTCTCCAAAATGTTAAATCCAAAGGTGCATACTCTAAGGGCGAGTATACCAGCGATGCAGTTGTCTAGAGCTAAATTAGCTCCCCCTATGACCTTCAGGGTCATTCATCCAGATGTAGAGGGTGCATCCATTGTGGATGCATCCAATACCTTCTTATCAACTTTATCCTTCTTTTCCTCTGACCAAATCAAGCTTGCATCCTCTGTAGCTTTCACAAACTTGACTTCTCCTTCTTCATTCAATATTGATACTGCTGGCTTTTTAGGGCTTTCTTGACTTTGCATTCTTGATCTACAAAACTTTGAGATGTGTCCAGCCTTGTTACAAGAGTGACAAATAATTGGAGGCCTTAAATTCCTTGGCACATTGATATGGGTTACCATTTTACACTGTCTAGCTGAGTGACCATTATAATTACATATCTGACATGTAATACTCTAAGAACTTGAATTTGGTTGATTTCTTGCATTTGGTTGATTCTGATTTCTCTAATTATGCTAAGTCTTGTTCTTCTGACTTGTTCTACAATTCATAGCTCTATGACCAAATTTATTGCATGAATAACAGTAACCATTGAAAGGTCTTACCTCTTTACAATCCCTTGCTATATGTCCATGCTTGTTACATGCATAACAAGTTCGGTCTACTGGCTTGCGCTCATCTTTAGATGGTTTGACATTGTCTTTAGTTTGATTTCTAGTTTCCTTAGCATCTATAGTGTCTTCTAGTGCTTTCATCTTTGCTCGCATGTCATCAATTTGATTTTGTGCTTCATTGAATCCAATACCACTAGTATCTCCTTTAAGATTTTGTGTATATAAATGTGACTCTATCAAATCAGAACTTGTGTGTAATTTCTCAATGTGATTCTTGGCCTCTTTCAACTCAGATTCCAACTTTTCTTTGTTGTTTCTTAGCTCCAAGATTTCCATGTTTTCTTGCCTCAATTCTTCATTCAGTTGAAGGTTCTCTTTGATCTGTTCATCATAAACTTCTTGATTGTTAGTTATCTTTTTATCCAACTCTTTAATTTGATCTTTTAGAGATGTGTTCTCCTCATTCAGCTTCTTAACCATTTTTCCCAAATCATTGTTTGTACAATTTTCAAATCTTATCTCAGTTTCTTGATGAATACTTGTGCACCACTGACTTTCAATTTTAGTTCTTCAACTTATTTCTCAGATCTGTCAAGGTCTTCAAGAGCTGCCATAAGATTCTTCTCCAAATTCTTTGCTTCTTCTGAACCCATTGATCAAGTGGTTAAACTTTTCTTTAGAGGACCAGAGCTTTGATACCAATTGTTAGGAATGGGAACACTGAGAGGGAGGGGGGGGGGGGGGGTGGTGAATCAATGTTAACTATATCTTTACAATTTCTTAACTCTTGAATCTTAACTTGATTGATTAAGTACTGATATGAACATTAATGTAAACAAGATAAACAATCACAACACATAACACCAATATGGTTACGGGGAAACCCAAATAGGTAAAAACCCCTATGGGAATTGACATCCACTAAGAACTACACTAGTGTTTTATGATCCTTGTTAGAATATCTACAACCTTGTTAAGAGTTGTTCTTTACAATGCTTTTAGTACAGTGACCTGGTCAAAGGTCAGACCCTATTAGGAGTCTTTTACAATAACCCTATTAGGGGTGGGGAGACACTGTCCTAGATCTCACTACTCAAGTGGTGAAGGCTACAACCTTCTGATCTCAAATACACACTATATCTGCTAGATGAACTGGTGTTGTGACAACACTGCTTGTCTAATCAGTTCCTTTTGTGCGCTGATGCTTTATCCCCTTGTAAAGCTCTAACTTATTCTATCTTCACTTTTCATGTCTTTGATCTTCTTATCTTATGTCTATATCGACTTCCATACTTTATTACAAAGGTGCATCTTATATTTATATGCGCTAACAAAATAATTAACTAGGTCAGCCTATAACCGATTACATACAATGCTTCCAAGTGAATTGGCTCAAGCGTGTTTACAAAAAAAGATGTTTACATGTCTACAACCTAATTAAAATAGGCACATAGCCTTAAAAAACATTATTATAACCACTAATTAAAATACTAATAGTCAGCTACATACTCTATTCTGTTCTGCCGTTCACTGTCAGTACCAATTCAACTAACTATATCTTTGTCATATTGTCTCATCTGATCATGCACTCTTAGACATAGCATGAATACACACTTACCAACTTAACTTCAAGGGTGCATACCATAACTCGGTCATACACACATGCGTTGATGCTCTAATCTTCTGGTGTTCTGCTAACTGTCCAGTCTTCTATACTTAGCCATATTCTGGCCTTATGATAATGTGCTCTGACTCCAAAACTCTATATGACTTTTTTTCCATAATGACAACACTATATCTAATCATATACAATAGTATAGTCAACTTTCCAACACAAAGATGAACATGTACAACATCACTGAAGCAAGAAGCTGCAAACACTGTCAAGAAGTAATTGATGAGCTAAAGATCCTCCACTGAAATATGACTAGGTAGAGAAGACTATAATCTGCATGAGTGCCCTCAAATGACATGACTCAAATCAGGAGGCAAACAATTGAATTCGAAGATGCTAAATACTGTAATCTGTACGAGTTCCCTCAAATGACACTACTCGAATCGGGAGGCAAACAAAGGCAAACACCTAAAATAAAAAAATATAGATGGAATAAAAACACCAAAAGTATGAAGAGATGATCAATCAAGGCTAGAAGAGTGCATCCAAAATAGGAAAGAAAGAATGTCCATATGGTAAATGATCCATCTCACCGGAATGCATAAGTACCCAACCATTACATCCGCCTAGTACATAGAATCAAATATTGAATACATAGCTCATACTATCAAACCAAGGAAGTAGTAGAACCAATAGTAGAAACCCCCCCATAATGCTGGCAAGGGAGTAATGATACGTACACTAAAAATATCATCCAATATGAACTGCAGAGAGAGTAAAAACACATATAGAGATATTTGAGGCTAATGTCATTGGAAGAATGCTCACATGACAAAAGTAGATGGTAAACAAAGGCAAACATCAAACCCCCTGACTCTTTATAATGGAGTGCGACTATATAGAGCACAAACATTTGCAAAATCCCATACATGCAATAGAATGACATTTTATCTCAATGTGTGTGCTTAAAAGAATGCTACAAAAGTGAAGTATACACTGCTCAAAGAAGAGTGAAGGCTGCTAAAACAAAAGAAAATCCTAAGATGAATCATCCCTCATAGGGAAGAGATCCCAAGACTTGAAACATCCAAGATATCCACCAGATTATAAAAATGCAAAATTCTGAATAAAATTTACCTGGAGCAGAATCTGGAAAAAATACTGACAGCACTAGAAAGCTTACAGAACAAAATTTCTAATGATATATCATTTTTCCAAAACAGAGTTCGAATTGGCAAGATAGAGCTCCCGGAGTCCAAAACTGAACATCTAGTTTTGACAGTAAAAAATGTTAGAGTAATAAAGTGTTTTCTTATTAATTAAATCGTGTTTGATTTAATTACTAAGTCACTTATTATCTCTCTCTACTTAAACTAAACTTTAGGCATATAATAATTAATTTCTTTATTAATTATTATTGTGCAACCTAGGTTTTACCTTTTTAGGCTTTCAGATCTCCTTTTATAAGGATTGATCTCTTTTATTTTCATAATAGATTGTATAACATATTATTCATTATTGAATTGCAACTTTTTTTTTTGCACATCAATAATGATTTCTCCTCTCTCGTGGATCAATGTGTTTAGGCCTCTATAGCTTCTTACTTCTTCTCTCTCTTTTTATGACAGGTGTTTTCATGTAGGTGTTCTTGGGAGCTATGGGTTGTTTATTCATCAACTCAAATATGGTATCAAAGCTTCAGTTCTATTTTCCCCTGTTCTCTTCCTGAGAGATTCAGCCGTGTTCATCAGATCTATGTTTTTTAGAGAGTTTTCTGTCAGATATGGGGGGACCTATTTTCTGGTCATCTTGGCTTCAAACAGACCTCACGGTTATGTTCAGAGCATCCAAAAACCCCTAGATCCATATAAAATTTGTCCAATTTGGACAAAGTTGGAATCTATGACAATTTTTTTTTGCAACTAGCCTTGACATGGATCTCGAGGTGGTCACTATTTTTTGGAGCATTTCTAGACCAAATGGACCTCAAGGTTGTGTCTGCAACGCCCAAAAACCCCTATTTCCATATAAGGCACGTCCAATTTGGACAACTATGCATTTTGGGGCATTTTTTTGTAGCAAATAGCTTGGCACGCTTCCCAAGATAGAATTTATACTAATTGACACACAAATCAAGACATAATTTGTACATACTAGCACACAAATTGAGGCAAAATTTTACTGCTTAGAATGCAAATTGAAGCAAAAAAATTGTTGCCCTGACATGCAAATCGAGGCAAAAATATGTACTGTCTAAAATAGATCCCGAGGCGCACACATGATTTTGCAAAAAAAATATTTTTTTGGGTAGTGACATCCATTTGACTGTCAAATTTAAGCATGTCATTTGATGACATCAACATGCATTATCATCATTTGCACCATTTTTTGGCCCTCCGACGCAGCTATTGGGTTTTTTCTTATAACTTGAGCATACGGTGTCAAAATCGGGCAAACAAGATATCATCAAAAAGATGGTTCCGAGATCTATCCAAATCTGGGAGTTTGAATTTTTCTTTTTCTTTTTTGATGGTTTTTTTTACTATCAATGCCAAATGTTCAGTTTTGCACTTTGGGAGCTCTATCTTGCACATCCAGACTCCATTTTGGGCAAACGATATATCATTGAAAAGCTTGTTCTGAGAGCTTTCTAGTGCTATGAGTCATTTTTTTAGAATCTTCTCTAGGTACATTTTATTCATATTTTTGCATTTTTGTAATCTGGTGGATATCTTGGATGTTTCAGGTCATGGGATCTTTTCCTTTTGAGGGATGACTCATCTTGGGCTATTTTTTGTTTCAGCAACCTTCGCTCTTCTTTTAGCAGTGTATACTTTACTTTTGTAGCATTATTTTATGCACATGCACTGAGATAAAGTGTCATTCTATTGCATGTATGAGATATTGCACATATTCATGCTCTATGTACTCTCACTCCATTATAAAGTGCCATGGGGGCTTTGATGTTTGCCTTTGTTTGCCATCTACTTTTGTCATGTGAGCGTTCCTCCAATGAAAATAGCCTCAAGTATCTCTATATGTGTTTGTACTCTCTCTGCAGTTCATATTAGATGATCTTTTTAGTGTACCTGTCATTACTCCCTTGTCATGATTATGGGGGGGTTTCTACTATTGGTTCTACTACTTCCTTGGTTCGATAGTGTGAGCTATGTATTCAGGATTTGATTCTATGTACTAGGTGGATGCAGTGGCTAGGTACCTATGCATTTCGGTGAGATGGATCATTTACCATATGGACACTCTTTTCTTTCCTATTTTTGCATGCACTCTTCCAGTTTGATTGATCAACTCATCAGAATTTTGGTGTTTTTATACCATCTGTATTTTTGAGTTTAGGTTTTTGTCTTTGTTTACCTTCTGATTTGAGTAGTGTCATTTGAGGGTGTTCGTACAGATTACAGTATTTTGTATCTTCGACTTCAGGTGTTTTCCTTTGTTTGCCTCCTGATTTGAGTAGTGTCATTTGAGGGAACTCATGCAGATTATAGTCTTCTCTACCTAGTCATATTTTAGTGGAGGATCTTTAGATCATCAATTACTTCTTGACAGAGTTTGCAGCTTCTTTCTTCAGTGATGTTGTACATGTTCATCCTTGTTCCTTTTTTTTGGAACATTCCTAGTTTTGGAGGCTTCTTCAGTCCTTCAGACTAGTCTTTGTCTCTTTTTGGAGTAGATTTTTTCCCATGTGGTTTTATCTATTTCTCTACTTTATAGAGACTCTCTTTTGTACTTGGGTACCTGATCAAACCTTTTGTTGCTGCGACCCATTTTCTTTCAGTAGTTCTTTCTAGGTTTTTAGCTTCTCCCAAAGTTCATCTTAAGGGGGGTATTAGAGTAATAAAGTGTTTGCTTATTAATTAAATCATGTTTGATTTAATTACTAAGTCACTTATTATCTCTTTCTACTTAAGCTAAACTTTAGGCATATAATAATTAATTGCTTTATTAATTATTATTATGCAACCTAGGTTTTACCTTTTTAGGTTTTCAAATCTCCTTTTATAAGGATTGATCTCTTTTGCTTTTATAATAGATTATTCATTATTGAATTGCAAATTTTTGTTTTACACATCAATAATGATTTTTCATATCTCATGGATCAATGCGTTCAGGCCTCCATAGTTTCTTGCTTCTTCTCTCTCTTTCTGTGATAGGTGTTTGCATGTAGGTGTTCTTGGGAGCTGTGGGTTGTTTATTCATCAACTCCAATAAAAAAAAACATTAAAAAAAAAGAAAAATCAGAAATTCAAACCTCCAGATCTAGATAGAGATCAGAACTAGCTTTCTGACGATATCTTGTTTACCCAATTTCGACACCGTATGCTCAAATTATGAGCAAAATACCAACTACTGCATTGGAGGGTCCAAAAATGGTGCAAATGATGCTGACATCATCAAATGATGGGCTTAAATTTGACAGCCAAATGGCCATCACCGCTTAAATTTTTTTTTTTTTGAAAATTGCATGCACACCTCAGGATGCATGCTAGGGAATATGGATTTTTTCCTCGATTTACATGCCAAGGTAGTAAATTTGTTTGCCCTGATTTGTGTGCCAGATCAATACAATTTTGCACTTATTTACATGCTAGGAGTGAAATAGATTCTACATTGATTTGCATGCCAAGGTTGTACAACCTGGCATGCAAAAAAAAATGCCTGAAAAAGCAACGATGTTTGAATTGGATGTGCCTTATATGGATCTAGTGGTTTTTGGATGTTGCGAGGTCAATGGTGAGATCCATTTGGGCCCAAAGTGCCTCAAGATCGGTGTTGAGGCCAATTGCAAAAAAAAAAGTGCCATAGATTCCAACTTTGTCCAAATTAGAGAAATTTTCTATGGATTTGGGGGTTCTTGGACACTGTGAACACAACTGTGAGGTCCGTTTGAAGCCAAGATGACCAGAAATAGAGCCCCCCCCCCCCCCCATATCTGACAAAAAACCCTATAAAAATGTAGATCTGATGAACACAACTGAATCTCTCAAGAAGTGGATAGGGGCAAACAGATCTGAAGCTCTAATACTATATTGGTGTTGACGAGTAAACAATCCACAGCTCCAAAGAACACCTACATGAAAACACCTATCACAGAAAGAGAGAGAAGCAACAAGAAGCTATGGAGGCCTGAATGCATTGATCCACAAGAGATGAGAAATCATTCTTGATGTGGAAAAACAAAAGTTGCAATTCGATAATGAATAATTTGTTACAAAGTTTTTTATGAAAACAAAAGAGATCAATCTTTATAAAAGGAGATCTGAAAACCTAAAAAGGTAAAACCTAGGTTGCACAATAATAATTGATAAAGAAATTAATTATTATATGCCTAAAGTTTAGCTTAAGTAGAAAGAGATAATAAGTGACTTAGTAATTAAATCAAACATGATTTAATTAATAAGAAAACACTTTATTACTCTAACAAAAAGAGCCTTTTGAGAATTAAAGGTAATTAAGAAGCCCAAGAATTAGTTACAACAACTGAAGGACCTCTATGGAAGAGAAAGACATAAAAATGAAAAAGAGAAATATTTAATATAGATAATGAAGAGTAGTTACAAAAATGAAGGGCTTCTATAATTTTAATTTTAAAGAATAGTTACAGAAGGGGGAACTGAAAATTTGCAGGTTTGGGAATCTTTAAAAAGGAAATGGAAAGACATAAAGGCATCAACAATATTTGGCCAGAATTCCCCCTGTTCCTGGGACAACTGAGTGAGACTCAAATCTTGAGTCATGGTTGTTGTTCATTAAATTTATGTTACTATCCTTTACTGTGGGATGGGTGAATATGTGATGATTCAATAAATTAGTCATTGATGTCAAACTATGTTTTTTGAATCTGTGATTATAAGGTAATCTAAGAGTCATTATTTATTGTTTTCTTCTATTATATTCATGATGTTCAACAAATTTATATTACTTGTGGGCATACTGTACATGTAATCTTCATGGTCATGCAAGTGCATTTACATAATTAATTATGGTGATTTCACTGTGTTTTGGTTTTCGTGGTCGTGAGAATTAAGGGACAATCATAGAAATTAGTTACATTATTTTGATTGCATATTTGGTCGTGAATGTCTCATAGTGATAAATATTCATTTGAAGCCTCTTTTGATCTCTGGTTAAGAGCATACCCATTCATTTATTTAAAACAATAAAAACATATTCATTGATTATCTATTTCAGGGAGTTCTACCCGTTAATTCAGATATTGATCTCTTTGACAGCTCTTTCAACTATTCATTAATAGAGAAGTCTTGTGAGGGTTTGAGTCAATATTATTAAAGACTAATCTATTAACTAAGACATATTATGTGGATGTATCCCTATTGTAGCTCTCAAAACTATAAACGGTTGGGCTTTTATGCATGTGTTTGTTTGTTGGAGCTTTTAGGTTTAGCCCATATTGGTTACTTGACCCACCCTTTCTTGTGAGTGGGTTGTTGTTTGTGAGATTTTGTTGGGCCCCTAAGGCTTCCATTGAATTTCCCCCCTACCCTATTTAGGTTGTTGTGTCCTATGAGAGTATGCATTTGATTCAAAGCCGTCTTGGTTTTTGTTATGTGTGGTAGGGTGTTAGTGTAGTATTGTGTGTTTTTTGTGTGTGGTAGTCCATGGTTCTATTTTCTTTGTAGATTTCCTCCTCCTATAGAATTTGAGACCTCTCCTTTTGATGAAGGTCTCATTTTTTCTTCCTTAGAGATTCTCGGTATTCTTTCGCTATCTACACTTCTAGATCCACTCTTATGGACTTGTTCATTGACAAATTTCTATATTGGTTGCTAGTGTCTGGTGTGCCTTTATTGATGGTTACATTGTGCTTCATAAAGATCCCCTCTATTTCTTTGGGGGAGATTTGGTCTAGGGGTGTGTTTGTTTTCTTTGTGACTATGGGTTGATGAGACTTGTCAAGGTTTGGTTCATTTTCTAGTGTTGGTTGTAACATGGTTCTTCCCCCTTTATTTTAATGGTTGTGGATCATATCTTCTCTATGGGGGCTATCCATAATATTTGTTTGGTTAGTTGGATCAATATTCTCTAGCCCTTTATGAGGCTCTCTACTTGTGTGTGTCTAGGTTAGAAAGGGTGTATGTTTTCCCCTCCCACTATATGGACTTCTTTTAGTTCAAAGGTCTGTTTGAGTGGCCTCCTCAAAGAGAGATGCTTTGTGTGGTTCCTTCTTAGGACATGTGGGATGGTTATTTCTTGTTATTGATTTTGGCATTGAGGATGTGTTGTGCAAGTTGGAAGATGGTAGATAAAGTCACACTCTACTCTAATGATGATGGTGAGATAGGACTTTTCCATGTTCGTTAGTTTTGGATGTTGTGCTTTTGTGATGGTGTTTCTCTTGTAGTGACTGAAGGTGTGACGTGACACATTCTAGTGGACAAGAATGAGTTTCTCTATCTATTGGAGGGTCTTTAAAAAAATTGCTTTTTCTTCAATACTTATGCTTCTCCTTTTTGTATTCTTGATGATGGTGCCTACCCTAATTTCTAGGATAGTTTTGTGAGCCTTGTGGCTTTGTTTGAAGACAAGGATGTGAAAATAGAGATAGGGATTATGGGTATCCACAGTGTGATGGATGCTCCATTTGTAATCCCTAGTTCTATGGAGGTGTTATGGTAGTTGACGGATGGGGTCACACTCCCATTTGTTGATGATGGTTTTTGGGGATTTTACTCATTTCACTGGTCTTGGACGTTGTTCTTTTTGTTGATGTTGCTCATATGGTGATGAAATTTTTGGCAAGCTATTTTATGGTTGATGGGAAAGTTCTAATCTATATTTTAGAGAGGCTTGGGAAATATTGGTGTAACTTCAATTCTTATTATGGACTTGAAAATTGGGCCTACCTTGGCTTCTAGTGAGAAGTCATTTTCCTTGTGTAGTTAGATGATGGAAGTCATTGTTACTTTCAGGTCTCCTATTTTTTTAGATTTTCATTTTTAGAAAGTATAGATAGTGGTATTATTTTCCATGCTGGTCAATTGATTGCTAAAATTTTTCAAGGGCTTTTTATGGCCTTTGGTCATTTTTGGTTGAGGTCTATTGTAGACTTTTGGGATATTCTTGTTTGTTGAGGTGGGGTGTGTGGATTTTAATAGTGATTGGCACATTTTATTTTCTCCTCCCTCTCTTGTGGTTACTATGGAGGTGGAAAAAATTCCTATAGAGGTGGAGAGGTGCTTCATGAAAGAGGATGTTTGGAACATTATGTGTTCTATTCTATCCTATTGTTTCTTGGATATGGGATAGATTTACGATAGGCTCTCTAGTGTAGTTTCCTTCTCTACTATTATAGAGGTGCGTTATTTTTATGTTGATGTGAAAAGGAGCTATGAAAGGGGGTATGGATTCTCTATGGGGGTGATGCTCTCTCCTACTGATTGGCTCTGGATACCTTTTGGTATTTTTGGCCAAGGGTTGGGGATCCTTCTAAGATCCCCTTGCAATTTTTCTTGACCTAGTGGCTCCTTCTTCTCTAAGAAACTATTTTAAGAAGAGCTATTAATTATGTTGTTTAAGCATCATCTCTAACCATTTCTTGTAATTTCAAAAGCCTATGTTAATGTTGCATTGATATCCTGACACCTTTGGGATGTGATAGTGTAAGGGTTAACCCCCTTGTTTGGGTGCTTAATAAAAAAACAACTAAAAAATATCATCCCATCATGTGGACCTACAAATTGAATTTAAATATCTTAAAAAATAGATAATTACATTTTTAAGCCATTAACCTTTTTTTTTGCTTCATGGTTGAGTCAATGGACCTCTCTATTCCATGTTACTAACCTAAATTACTTTTTCTTTTCTTTTTTTGAAATAAGCCATAAATAATATAGAATAAATAAACAACAAGATCATCCATAAATACACAGCTAAGAAATAATGTAGCATAATAAAATCTTCAATACATCAAACCCAATATTTTTAGTTGTAATGTCTTTGACCTTTTAATTTTTTTATTTAGTGTATTGGATAAATTCATATTTAATGAATAGTTTACCTAGTTAGTTAGGTGATGAGAAATGAGAAACATGAAACATGAATAATTTATACCAAAGTGAACTTATTGAAATATATATATATGTAAGATTTGAGCAATACAAATCCATAAAACCCGAAGATCGCCTACATACAAAAACATGTTACAAGGAAGTAGAGAAAAGAAGATGGCAAGGGTTTGACTCAAAAAATGAAGAAGAAAATATCTTCAAAATAATGAATGAATGAAATATACAATGGATCATCCTTATAAAAGAGATCGAAAGCCTTGAGAGGCAAATCCTAGTGCATGTAATAATTAGTTTAATTATTACATGACTAATGCATGCAAGTTTATATTAAAACAACTAGTGCATGTGTGTTTAAACATAAACAACTAAAGAAAAAAGGTTGACATCTTAAGAAGGGAGTAAAGATTAATTAACATAATTAATACTTTACTCTAACACCCCCCTTAAGATGAGCAACAATGTAGCTACAAACAATGCAAGAAGAAAGCAAAGGAAACTACAGTATTGAAAGCATAAAATGGATCCTGACAACATGGCCTGATGAGGTACCCATGTACAAAAGAGAGTCTCTATAAAGTGAAGAAATAGAGAAAACCACATGGGAAAAACTCTACTCCAAAAAGAGACAGACTAATCTAAAGGACTGAATAAGCCTCCAAAACTAGGAATGTTCCAGAAAATAGGAACACGAATGAACATGTAGAATATCACTGAAGAAAGAAGATGAAAACTCAGTCAAGAAGTAACTATTGATCTAAAGATCCTCCACTAAAATAGAGCATGACCAGGTAGAGAAGACTACGATCTATATGAGTGCCCTCAAATGACACTACTCGAATAAGGAGGCAAACAAAGGTAAACAACTGAACTCGAAGAGACAGATGGTATAAAATACCAAAGCCAAAAGAGCTGATCAATGAAAGATGGAAGAGTGCCTCTAAAAATAGGAAAGAAAGAGTGTCTATATGGTAAATGATCCATCTCACCGAAATTCATAGGTACCCAGCCAACGCATCCGCCCAGTACATAGGAACAAATACTGAATACATAGCTCACACTATCAAACCAAGGAAGTATAAGAAAAATTAGTAGAAACCCCCCCATAATGCTGACAAGGGAGAGGTGATAGCTATATTGAAAATAGTGCCAATAAGAACTGCATCGTGAAGAATCAGGAACATCGAAGGTGCAATGAAAGTAAAAACACAAATAAAGATACCCCGAGGTTAATGTTGTGGAAGGAACACTCACTTAACAAAGGTAGATGGAAAAAAATGGCAAACATCAAACCCTCAATGGCACTTTATAATGGAGTGAAAATACAAATAGCACAAACATGTTCATGATTCCAAGCATGCAATAAAATGACACTTTATCTCAGTGCATGTGCATAAAATAATGATACAAAAATGAAGTATACACTGCTCAAAGAAGAGTGAAGGCTGTTGAAATGAAATAACAGCCTAAGATGAGCCATCCCTCAAAGGGAAGAGATCCTAGGACCTGAAACATCCAAGATATCCACCAGATTGCAAAAATGCAAGAATTTGAATAAAATGTACCTAGAGCATAATATGGAAAAATGACTCACATAACTAGAAAGCTCTCAGAACAAGCTTTCCAATGATATCTTACTTTCCCAAAATGGAGTCCAGATGCGCAAGATAGAGCTTCCAGAGTGCAAAACTGAACATCTAGCTTTGACAATAAAAAAACACCATCAAAAAAGAAAAATATGAAAGTCAAACCTCCAAATCTAGATAGAGCTTGGAACCAACTTTCCGGCGATATCTCATTTGCCTGATTTTGACACTGTATGCTCAAGTTATGAGCAAACAACCACCAAGTGCTCCGAAGGGCCCAAAATGGTGTCTAAATGTGCTGACATGAGCACTTAATGGGCTTAAAATTGATGACCAAATGATCATCACAGCATACAAGCCCCTTGGGGCTAAAATTCTTGGCCCCTAGTCGCCATATGACTAGGAGCTAAACTGCATTCGCCTGGCAAATAATTTTTTTTCAAAATCGCATGTGCGCCTTGATATCCATGCCAGGCCTTTCAAAATTTTGCCTCGATTTGCATGCCATTTTTTTGGATCTTAATTTTCTTGCGAGATAGCAAAATTTTTGCCTCAATTTGCATGCTAAAATAGAAAATTTTACCTCGGGAAGCATGCTAGTCCATACAAATTTTGTCTAGGGAAGCATGCTAGTTCGTACAAATTTTGTCTCGAGAAGCATGCTAAGTTGTCTAGTACCAAAAAATGCCCCAAAATAAAAATTTGTCCAAATTTGATATGTTTTATATCAAAATAGGGGTTTTGGGCATTGCGAGCTCAACGGTGAGGTCCGTTTGAGTTCAAAGTGCACCAAAATTTAGAGACCCTCTAATTTCAATAAAAAAATAATTGAGAAAGCCCTAATCTAAACCAGATGATTTTCTTATCTATGATTCCTTCAAACGTGAACAAGTTTTAACAGATTAGGCTCTTATACCATGTAAGATTTGAGCAATACAAATCTAAAAAACCTGAAGATCACCTGCATACAAAAACTTGTTACAAGGAAGTAAAGACAAGAAGAGGGCAAGGGTTTGACTCAAAAAATGAAGAAAAAAATATCTTCAAAATAATGAATGAATAAAATATACAATGGATCATCCTTATAAAAGAGATCGAAAGCCTTGAAAGGCAAACCCTAGTGCATGTAATAATTAGTTTAATTATTACATGACTAATTCATGTAAGTTTATATTAAAACAACTAATTATTACATGAGTTTAAAAGAACTAGTGCATGTGTGTTTAAATATAAACAACTAAAGCAAAAAGGTTGACATCTTAAGAAGGGAGTATATATATATATATATATATATATATATATATATATATATATATATATATATATATATATATATATATATATATATATATATAATGGAGGTTTAGACCTGCAAGCATGGCTTCCTAGTAGAGGCACAAATCTTGTAAGCAAACTAGCCCAATGAGGGCCACCACAAAGAACTTTTTGCTACCCGATGCGGGAGCACAATCCTATAGTTTGAAAACTCTCTAGCTAAGAGCCAAGGAATAAGGGGTATCCGTTCTACCAAATTCACCCAGGGAACAATCCCAACCTCATCCCTTATGATGCACTCAACAAGACTTGATCTCTGGTGGGCTCATTTGGAACCATTTGACTTCACCAGTAGACCAAGGACCCATTGACTATTGAAATATTTACCTTTATAAGTTAAATATGTTATTAAATTAATTTTTAAAACAAAAAAATATAATTAATTATATTTTGAAACTCAACAACATTTATTTTAATAAAGTTTTAAAAAAATCATTATATTATAAAGAAAAATACTATTAATTTTAAGAAAAAATATAAAATAAATTTTTATCAAGATATAAACTTTTAGGAAATAACAACTATATATCCTTTTTGAATGATGCAACGTTGGAGGAGGGGAAAAGAATCAACAAAAACCCAAAAATGATTGGAAAAAAATGTAAGTGGTTTTTTGTCCATTTTAATTGAAAACAACATCCTCCCATTGCATTTATACTAGAAGAGATGGGTATTTTTTATTTGATCATGTGATGGAAGAAAATAGGTGCAAGGGGAAATCATGCAGATTGATGATCAAACTAGGAATCTTGAACCTAAATTTATTTCATATAGTGGAAGGAATATGATCCCCCAGACTCAGGGAGATTCAAGCACTGGGGGAATATAAGTGGTTGTTCTTCACTATAAAGTTGAAAATGACAATGTAAAATTATGAATAGAAAATGCAAGAATGGGAGGAGAAACTTGTTATTTAAGCATGCAAATAGATCTAAATAGTAACTTTGAATTCACAAACAAATCTAAAAACTTTGTACAATAAATAGCATGTGATTAAAACTCCATTTTAGAATAGTAGGTATGGGGTGCGTCTAAGGGTTAAGGGCGAGTTAGAGGTCAAGGGTGAGTCTGAATCACCTTATACCAGTCAAGATCAAATGTAATTTTAGTTGACTAAAGATATCTTTCCTACTTTTTTTCTACTATATTTGCACTACGCCACATTTCATCTACATTTGTGCATAGAAAAATAGGAAAATAGTTGTGGAAAGGGGGTTGCATTGGTCAAAACCTTGTTTAGTAATCAACCTTAAAATTCAATTGAAAAATTATTGGAAAAGGGAAGTGTACTATTAGTAAAAGAGGCTTGGTAAAATGAAATACCTTCACAAACCTTTTTTTTCTTGAATCATTTATTATGATTCTTAAAAATGATCTTTGATGTGGTGTTGACCTTGGATCTAGGATAGGAAGAGCATGAATGTCTTTACTAGTGCTTAGATATAACTTTAATCCTTTTATTCCATGTCAGAATGGATAAATGACAATATATAAATTGTTGATCCCTAAAGTTTTGTTGTCTATTAGTGTCTTACACTTAGTCATTTTCTAGGCAATGTTGGTCGGTCATCACTGCAATCGAGTCATCATATATAGGCCGAGTTATGTATAATGTACATTTACCGAGCAGTAGTCACTGCCGAGTAAAACAATGGTCACCGAGTACTTTTGTATTAGCCGAGTCAACTTTTTTTGAGTTATGTAAAGAAGACAATGTCGAGAACTAGAATACAAAGAACAGTAAATGCCAAGTGCCAGAGATATCTAATGCTGAGCAAGCTAGAATTGACATATATGTTTTTTATGGCACAAACACTTAGGTAAACCATTTTGGCTGATATTTATATGTCATTTTTTGTTATTGAGGAAATCATAGAGGTGATTATGCTCTTGTATTGTAATCATTAATCCCTATGTAACACATGGAACCAATAATAATTAGGGAAAGGTTAAGCGAAAAAAAGAGATAATCTAGATTGTAGATATTACTTGGAGAAAGTTAAGTGTCTATATAAGATGTGATCTGAACTCTAAAATTATGTAAGAGTGTGATAGAGAGAATATCTTCAGAACATACAAGTATTCTGATAGAGTTCAGTGACCGAGTAGAATAGAGAAAAGCAGTGAAGGGCATAACAAAGACATATTTGATAGATGAGATCAAATCTATACTAGAAGGAGAAGATCTATAATCAGCATCATAGTGCAAACTGAAGGATTAGGTATTGAGATATTTTAACAAGTGTATCAGAGTAAATCTTTTAATAGAGTGGTTTCGACAGACCTTAGTAAATCTCTTAACCGAGTGCTTACTTAGTTGCAAGTCTTAAATCCTTTTGCAAGGTAGATTGTATAAATCTCAAAGCTCTTAACAGGGCAGACCCCTCACAGGGTAGATCATATTTTGTGATCAAATTTGTAGCCCTAATAAGAAAAATTTATATTGTAGTAGTGAAGATTTGTAGGTGTCATCCCCACCCCAGTTTTACCTTTCAAGGGTTTCTGGGTAACGAAAAATCATTGTGTTATGCTTATTTTCATGGGTGATGTATAGCTAATTAGATTTTTTATACTGTTGAGTTTTATGCTTATGCTATGCAAGTTTCATTTATGTAAAAATGGTTAAATTGGTGATATCTGATTCACCCCCTCTTAGTATCAATTTTTCCCAATAGATTTCCAACAATTGGTATAAGAGCTTTGGTCTCCTATGGAAGTATAACCACTTGTGAGATAAAGATCTTGAGATGGAGGTTTATAAGTTGGGAAAAATTATAGAGAATTAGAAGATTGACATTCAACTTGCATTACAACAACTTGAAGCAGCTAGAGGAGAACTGAAGAAATCCTTAAGTAGAAGAAGAGAAATAGCTATTCAACAAAATGAAACACAATATCAAGAAGAAGATACTACTGGACTATTTGATAGTGGGAACTCTATAGAAAGTGACAAAGCCATAAAAGAACTACTAGAGAAAAATAACATACTGAATGAGGACATCAGAAATCTGAAGAGAGAACAAGAAATTTAATTTTTGAGACTATGTGAAGTAGTTGAACAAAAAAAGAAAGCTAAAGAAGACAAGACAGTGGCATAAGAAGATAAAAGAAAAATATCAATGAGACTTGATGAAAAGACAAATGACATGCAAAGGTTGACAAATAATCAACTTGACATGGTAAATCAAATGCTACTAGTTAATCAAGAACTGGGCAGAAAAGATGTGGAACTCACAAATTTGAGACTAGAAAACAATCAACTAAGGAATGAATTAAGAATTGAAAAGGTAGTTAATGAAAGGATGAACAAGCCTAATGAAGTTGTAAGATACTTTAAGAGCTATTAAGGTCACCTAGAAGATCTAGTGATACATTTGGACTTGGACTTAATGAGCAATTATCATCCACTGAGGAAGGAGAATCATCAAAGAGTGGAGAGAAAAGGAATGCAAAACCAAAGAGCAACAAGCCCACATGCCATCACTATGGAAAGCTAGGACATACAACCAACGTCTATAGAAGAAAACATGGTAAGTCTAATCCTAAACCTAAATTTAATGGACATTGTTTTAACTATAAGAAACATGGACATCAGGCACATGAATGCAAGACAAAGGTTAGTAATCCACCCACCTCACCTAAATTCCAAGGACACTATTTCAACTATCAGAAATATGGACATAGAGCATTTGAATGTAGATCAAAATCCAAATGGTCATGAAATCAACAGATGAAGTCACCTAAGAAGGGTAATACATACAATTGGGACTACAACACTTGGTACAATTGCCATTACTGTGGAAAATATGGTCACATTGGAGTAGATTGTCTGAAGACACATTTTAGGGGTAAATCCAAGAGTTGGATGGTGGGGATGTATGGTATGCTATAAATGCAATAAGATAGGTCATCTAAGGAAAGATTGTAGGTCACCCATACCGAGAAATGAGAAAATAAAGAATAAAGAAACCAATGAGGAAATGAGAAATCAAATGAACAAAACATGGAAGAAGAAAGAAGAGGGAAGCAGTAGTGAAGCTAGTGCACCTGAAGTCACCAAATTTGATGGATCAAGTGATCACACTACTTTGAACTAAGAAAAGAAGGTATGTATGGAACTGAGTCCTACAATATTTTAATCTTACATCAATTCCTAACATTTGTTGAGAAAAATTCCATATCTACATAGATTAAGATGCACTAGGACAGATTTGAGAAAAGGAATATACTGCATATTTGATGTCGAGCATCAGTATTTTAGTCTATAGTGACTGAGTCTCTAATGTATGTCGAGTACCTATGATAGCCAAGATGTGATTTACATTGAGATATAACTGAATGGTTGTATCGACTGAGCTTATGTTGACCAAGTTTAACATGAGATTGCTGAGACAATTGTATCTCACCGAGGAAGTGTACATATCATTAATGAAGCCCTTATTCGACCGTTTGAAGTCTATAAAGCAGGAAGTTACTATTTATTTCATTTCACTAGTGAATTGAGAATTTTTAGAGTGATTCAAAAGGTGAGTAACCAGTGCAATTAGTGCTGAGTATGCTTTGCAAAAATCTTCATAGCGTGCCGTCGATAAAAAATCTAAAGAACACTTGTGCAAGGTATTATAATGGGTAAAATATTTTCAATACTTCAACCGTTAAGTTTTGAGACATGGCATCATCATCATCAGTTGCGATGAAGAAGCAAGGAAAGGAGATCTTTAATGTTCAATTATTGAGAAACAAGGTGTGCAAGCCATAGAGGTTTCAGGCCGTTCTGGAAAGTGAGATCATGGGAGATCTAATTGGAGCCCTGTTGTCAATTCTGAAGAATGTTCTAATGATAAATTATATCCGGTCATGTTACATGTGAAAGATTGGAGAAATCGATGATTATGAACTTAGAGAGGCATATGAGAAAATATGCAGCAATGAGGTGTTGAAGCTGAAACACGAGAAGGTTATCGAGCAAGGGTTGGTTCATGCCCTTGACTTTCCACAAAATTTCAAAGTAGAATGGATCAAGATTGTACTGAGCAGGGTATATGACATGCAAATATGGTTGGAGGACGGACTGGCCAAATCACCAAAGACATGATTCACTAGGTAAATGGATACCCTAAACTCCCTAGGAAGAAAACTATGAGATGTTAAAGGAAGGAGGAAATTCAAGAAAACACACAGGTAGTATGGAACAACTGAGGCATGACTATCTCTACTATCATTGACCCAAAAATTGAGTTTGCAGTAAGGGTGATAGCACATAAATTCTATCAATCAAGTTGGTTGGATAGTGTCTCATGCATGGCAGTGGACCAGGCTTGGAGAATAATTAAGAAGGATCACACATATGACCTTGCCGAGCTCCAACTAACACAACTTGTTGAGAATCTTACATTAATATGGAAAGCAAAGAATTCAACGTGTAAGTTCAGTTACCTACTTGTTTGTTTATTCTTCTACATTCAGAAAATTTTTCCTATTGTTGGAGTAGTATGGGATAAGAGTAGGCCAGCGGCAGTTCAGATAAATGAGTTTGTTAGTCAAATGGGTGATAACTTTGAAAGCATTATGGAGAATTACTTTGTAGAATTTAAGAAGAAAATGAGGAAGAGAATTAGGATTCATGTATCATTAGTAGAGAAATACAATCAGGACATATTCTTCCCAATTGAAACTGACCTTACATATGCTCAAGCTGTAATACTGAGGGTATCATGGCTAATTCCATTACCTTATAAGGTAAACATTGATGAAACTACAATAGAAATCACAACCTTGTTAGATGACAAAGTTGATAAGAAGGTTACATATTTTGGAACCTATGAGGAAGTGAAGGCTAAGATAACCATGGGACTAAAGTCTGCTACCATGGAGAGAAAGAGGAAAAAGATAGTAAAAAACATTGAAAAGATGATAGGAGAAAGAGAGGTAGATGTACCTCTAGAAATGACTCAAGGATTAGGAGAAGATAAATCAAGTGAGTCTAGTGAAAGTGAAGAGGAGGAGAAAGTAGTAGATAAGAAAGGCAATAAGGCATCAGTTGTTGAGCCTGTAAGAAAAACAATGTAGAAACCAAAGCCTATCTCCTCACCTGTAGTTAGGCCAAGAACTAGGGCAGCCTCTATAGCTATAGCTGCCGAGCCTCAAAAGAAAACCCCTGCATCAGGGAAGAGAAAAATTGTTCAGCCTAAGGTAGTGTTGAGCCAGTTGAAGAAGAAACTAAGGAGGAAATGCATTTTGGAGAAGGATGAAGAGGAAACTGACAGTGATGAGAAAATAAAGAAGAAGGTAGCATTTAAAAAGAGAACACTGAGTGTGGATGAAATATTCCACAACATTAAAAGCACATTTGGACTAGTAGGCTTCAAACAAATCAAGTTTTAAAGGATGAATATTGAGGATAAACAAAAAGTTGAAGTAGCAATGATTGAGATGCTCCGCATATTCAAAATGGTACCACTTCAATTAGGGAAATTGGTTCCTAATGAATTATATCAAAGACTAGCACAGAAATGGGAATATGCCCTTATGATAGAAAATCAAATCAGGGAAAGCACACTTGCTCAAGTCCCACCAGACTTGTCCCCTGCTTACATTCAGAAATACATGGAGCAGTACAAAAATAGATTTGTTCCTAAGCTCTAGGCATACTCCATCCTTCAACACAAGGTTGAAGATGTTCAACAAAGTCTAAAGGTATGGAAGATCATTTTTGGTCTTATAATTGATAAGAGCACACAACAAGATGCTAGCACATCTAAGGGAGTTGAGCTAGATAATAAAGATGATGTTAGTGAACCTCATATTAAGGAGGAAGTAGCTCAGAAGACCAAGGAACATAAGAAGATAGTTGAAATAACTATTGTTGATATCACTGAGGACACCCTAGTGAAAACTCATGTATTGACCAAGGAAGAAATTTAGGCTGAGGCAGAAAAAGATACATCTTTGCCGAGCAATAATCTTGTGTTATTACAAGTGATAGATTATCCATAGATTGAGGATGTTGAAAACTGCAATTGAAGCAATTGTTGTATTGTCATTGATGTCAAACTTTAACTGGTAAGACTGTTGCTACTTAGGAAAGTACTATATCTATTGTGAGAAGGGAAAGAAAGGATGGTAACAATAGCACCTAGGGAAAGGTTGAGTTATCTTGATATTGCAAAGTGTACTTGACTATGTTGTACAATGATGGGACAATTTATTGTTTATCTTAGTAAGATTGAGGACTAAACTGGTAGGCTTAACCGAGAAAAAATGAAGAAATCATGTTTAAGCCGAGTTATGTTAGTGTCGACCGAGTTAGTGTATGCCAAGCAAAAATCTAGTGTCGACCGAGTATCAGTTAATTGCTGAGGAAGATAGTATATGTCGAGGAAATAGTTTTAGTAGTGACCGAGCATTTTACATGAAGATCGAGTGGATGGTCACAGTATTGACCGAGCATCAACATTTTTATATTTGAAGAGAATTCAGATTTGGAGCTGACATTGTTGAATTCTTGGATTATGTAAAACGTGTTGACTTTATTTATTGATTGTATGGAAGCATTTAATGCTTTGTAAAATGTTTTATTATAAATCTTTATGAGATTTGAGATGATTCTAGAAGAGGAGACAAAGAACATGAAGCAGGTAGATTTAATGAATCTGACCTAACCCTAAGATCTACGAAGGAGATTAAGCGGAAAAAGATAAGTTAACCTAACAAAGAAAAGTATTAAGGGAACCTAAACATTAGGTATGTGAATGCATGATTGAAGTAGATGCTGGAAGAACAGTAAGTTTTATTGAATGTATAAGAGAAAAGGCTAAAGGAGGAGTGTGGTGATTGCTTGAAGAAAAGTTATGAGTAGATCAGAGATGGAGATGGCAAAGTTTCAAAGTCAGTAAACCAACATTTGTGTATGAAATTGGATCTGATATCTGAAAAGTGAGTTGTATATTTTTCATATCAATACTGCTGCTACTTTCTAACCATTATAACAGTCAAAATCCTTTTAACAAAGGTTGACCTAATAGTCATATGTTAAATCCTTTTAACAAGGTTGCATTCTAATGGAGTGTATGTAAGTCCTATAACAAGGCTCACTTTTAATAGGGTGATTGAAATCCTTTAACCGGGTCACACCTAACAGTGTGTATTGTAACCTTTGACAGTGTTGGCTTTTAACTGAGCTCACTTTAGAAGAGTGAAAATAATAGTAGCATGTTACAAAGTGGTTTTTCCCATATTAGGTTTCCACTATAAATTCTGGTCTCAATACTTGTGTGAATTTTTTGTTTTGAACATTTCTATTTTTTACAAGTTAGTTACAGCTGGGTAGTGGACTGCAGTGTTATATGTTTCTATTATTGAATTAGCGATGACCGAGTTTATTTTGGTTGCTCGATCTGATTTAAGGAAAAGTTTTTGAAGTTATTTTATACATCAGGACCTGAGAACAATTGATTCACCCCCCCTCTCTGTTGTTCTAAATCATATTAACAGAGGATACATCAATTGATAAAGTTACCTCTGCTAGTCCAGACAAAGTTACAATTGATATACTAGCTGGTCAAAGTACTATCGACGAACAAGAAAAGTTGTTAATTACACCTACATCTACATCCACTGAGGAGTCAAATAAAGGACATGTAGAACAATCTGCATTAGTTATAGTAATTCCTCATGTGGAGAAAAAGGAACCAGAAAAGAAAGAGATAGAAAAAGAAGTAAACACTCAAGAGCCTAAGGAGCAAGAGGCAATAAAATCTCTTATATAGATGTCGAGTCGTACAACACCTAGAAAGAAGTCACAGAAAAAAGAAGGAGAAATCTCCCACCCCATAGGTGACACTAGATGAAGTTATTGTGATTCCTAAATGGGACACAGATAACTTGACCAATGATCAGATGCAAATTCTACAAGATCTTCTGAAAAAGAAGAGGAAACAGGAAGAAATGAGAAGGGAACATCAGCAAAAGCAAGTATTTCATGAAATAAAAGGTATATTCATTGATGCTTTTGAAATGACTGATGTAAATGACTTTGACCCTATTTTGGAACTGATGAAGGGTGATCCCCTTAATACCACAAACACATAACAGATATAGAGAAACAACAACAATATGCAAGAACAGAAAATTGGCTTCTTATTATCTCCACAAATGTGGAATTAAAAACTTTCAGAATTACAATATGCAAAGCCACATGGGCATTCCCTTACAATATTCTGTAGGACAAAGCCTCAAACTATTACCCAGATCTACTACCCAGAACTATTCTGAACTGCCTAAGACAATAATACAGCCTTCCTTATATAGGCAATTTTCCACCACCTGGGAAGGTTCCAGAATTTTTAGCCAATAAGGTCGACCAAACTTAGAATTATTTTATTTTACATTTTATTACATCATAGTTGGCTCAAGATAACCTTTGAAACCCGAACAGAAATTTTGAAGAAAATTATTTTTCGCCATTTCAGGTGGCCCAACTTCCGAAGACCATAAGTCATCACCCGTTGACCCGCTCGGCTATTAAAACCCCATTTCAAAAATGCCACGAAGTGCTCTACAGGCTTGACCCATGCAAGCACCCATCACCCAAATTTTTGACCTCATCTGGGGCCTCTAAAGCCTTCAAAATTGAGTTCAAAGTTTCTGTACCCTGCTGCCAATACCGAAAATCTTCAATATCTTCCAATATACACTTGGTCTGGCAATGAAACTTTACTGGCAGACTTATATGACCAAAATGAACCCCCAAGAAAGAAATCAGATCATTCTGAGCACATACAAAAATTACCAAAAATAGTAACTTTCCGTAAATAGTAGCTCTGCACAAAATAGCCCTTATTGAAAATAAAAACAAAAATATTTTTGGGTGATGCAAGATTGATCTTACACCCAGGATGCTCCTGCATCAGACACCCAGGGTAATTTGAGAAGTGACCCTGTCACGACTCAGGTGTGCAGAGAAAAACCAAGACGGTTAACCTCCACCCTTGTTAGCCATGATGAATCTTCCACAGGTCATCCTTTCCACTTGACTAGATATTCTTCATACGTCCTGTTCCTTGTGCTTCTACCAACATGACTGTCCAGTATATCCTCGATCTCCTTAGTGTCTGAACTAGTTGCTGGAATACTCCACTGTGCTGCTGTGATCTCATCTTCAACACCTCCTTCATGATACTCTGTCAGATCTGAAATGTTAAACACTGGTGAAATATTTAGCTCAGTAGGCAATTCTACCTCATATGCATTTCCTGAATCATGCTTCTTCAATATCTTACATGGTCCAAACTTTTTCATTTTCAGCTTGTTATATGTACCAACCGAAAATCGCTCCTTCCGCAAATGAACCATGACTTCATCTCCAACTTGAAATTCCTTATACCTCCTTTTCTCATCTGCCTTAGCCTTATACTGTGCATTCATCTTGGTAATATGCTTCCTCACCTCCCCATGGATGTTCTTCAAGTGTTCTGCAAAATTCTCAGCTTCAGCACTACTTATTTCTCCTTTATCTATCTTCCTCAATTCAGATGCATTTCTTGGACTACTTCCATATACAATCTGGAATGGTGATTTACCAGTGCTCCTGTTAACAGAATTATTGTATGCAAATTCTGCCTGTGGTAAAATCAAATCCCATCCTATTGGCTTATCTCCAACCAAACATCTCAGCAAATTTCCCAAACTTCTATTCACCACCTCTGTCTATCCATCAGTCTGTGGATGATGTGATGAACTGAACTTCAAATCTATCTTCAACTTCTTCCATAATGTACGCCAAAAATATCCAACAAACTTAGTGTCCTGATCTGAAACTATGGTCCTTGGCAAACCATGAAGTCTCACTACTTCTCTGAAAAACAATTCTGCTACATGAACAACATCATTAGTCTTCTTGCAGGGAATGAAATGTGCCATCTTCAAAAATTGGTCAATTACTACAAAAATTGAATCATGTCCCCGCTGTGTCCTCGGTAAACCAATAACAAAGTCCATACTGATATCCTCCCAAGGCTTCTCTGGTATAGGTAATGGCTGATACAACCCTGTATTCTGCTTCACTCCTTTCGCCATCTAACATACTCTGCAACTCTGTACAAACTTCTTCACATCTTGCTGCAATTGTGGCCAATAATAATTCTCACCAACCAAAGCAAGGGTTTTATCACGACCAAAATGTCTAGCCAATCCTCCACTATGCTTCTCCTTGATGAGATTCTCCCTCATAGAACTTCGTGGAATGCACAACTGACTCCCTCTGAATAGCATATCATCTTGGATGATAAAATCTAGCCACTTCATCCTGTCTAGAGTAACAGGTTCTGTACAAGCCTTCCAAGCTTCACCAAAATCAGGATCCTCTGGATACAAATTCTTGAGTTCCTTGAACCCAACCACCTCAATCTGCATCTCTGTCAGCAATAGTTGCCTTCTGCTAAGAGCATCTGCAACCCTATTAGACTTTCCACTTTTGTGTTTCAAAACAAATGTATAACTCTGCAAAAACTCAACCCATTTCAAATGCCTTTGATTCAATTTTCCTTGACTATTCAAATATTGCAAAGCTTGATGATCAGTATACAAAACAAACTCCTTAGGAAGCAGATAATGTCTCCACTTCTTTAATGCCTGAACTATAGCATAAAATTCCTGATCATAAACAGAATATTTCCTCTTGGCATCATTTAACTTCTCACTGAAATAAGCAACAGGTTTACCTTCTTGGCTCATAACAGCTCCTATTGCAGTACCACTAGCATCACAATCTACTTGAAACACCTTATTAAAATCTGGAAGTGCTAAAACAGGTTGTTCTGTAACTTTTTGTTTCAACAATTGAAAACTCTTTTCTGCCCCATTAGTCCACTTAAATTCTTTTCTATCCCCTCTCATTGTTTCAGTCAAGGGTCCACAAATACTGCTAAAATTTCTGATAAACTTTCTGTAAAAGCTAGCTAGACCATGAAAAGATCTTACCTTAGTAGCATTCCTTGGAGTAGGCCATTAAAGAATAGCCTGTACCTTCTCTGGGTCCATTTTCAGACCTTCTGCTGAAACTACAAATCCCAAATACACTAACTCTTTCTTCACAAAACTGCACTTCTTCAAATTAATCAACAATTTCTCTTCTCTCAACTTCTCAAATACCATACGAATATGCATCATATGCTCCTCCAATGTCTTACTAAAGATCAAAATATCATCTAGGTAAACAATGACAAACTTACCCAGAAATTCTTTCAGAACCTCGTTCATGAGCCGCATGAAAGTGCTCGGTGCATTGGTTAGCCCAAAAGGTATGACTAACCACTCATATAGTCCTTCTTTTGTCTTGAAGGTAGTCTTCCATTCATCTCCTTCTCTGATCCGAATCTGGTGATATCCACTCTTCAGATCTATCTTTGAGAAATACACAGCTCCACTCAAACAATCCATAATATCATCCATTCATGGCAATGGAAACCTGTACTTGATTGTAATCTTGTTTATTGCCCTAGAATCTGTACACATCCTCCATTCTCCATTCTTCTTTGGTGCTAATACCGCTGGTACAGCACAGGGACTCAGACTCTCTCGAATCAATCCTTTCTGTAACAACTCATGTACTTGTCTGTTCAACTCCTCACTTTCTGCAGGTGTCATTCTGTGTGCTGCCTTATTTGGAAAACTCGCTCCTGGGATCAAGTCCATCTGATGACTGATCTTCCTGACTGGTGGTAATCCATCAGGCAAGTTATCGGATATAATATCCTGAAACTCATTCAACAAATCTGCAACTTCTATAGGAACATCTTCTACTTCCTCTTTACCAGCTTTTGGAATTAAAGAAAAACATACATGCTCATGCCTCATACCATCTAGGAAATTTCTTCCATCAACAAAAGTTATCCTTGCATTACCACATACCTTTTCTTCAGTCTCCTTCAACGGTTTTAGCTTATGTCACACTCCATCCTTTGTCAAGGAATAGGTATTCGCACGACCATCATGTACAACACATCTATCAAACTACCATGGTCTACCCAACAACATATGACATGCATCCATAGATATGATATCACACAATACCTCATCTTGGTATCCGCCAATCTTGAACTTCACCAGGCATTGTTCATTGACCATGACCTTGTGGTTATCCTGTACCCAGGCAATCCGATATGGATGTGGGTGTTTCTGTCTCTTGAGCTTCAACTTTGTCACCATCTCTTCTGACACCAAATTGTCAGTGCTTCCACTATCAATAATCATATCACAATATTTACCTTCGCACTTGCACCTGGTGCGAAACAGGCTCCTTCTTTGCTCAGGTTCATTCTCACCACTCAACAGGACTCTTCTGTTAATCAACGTTTCTCCTCTTTCAGCATCTTCAAAATTTGATGATCTGGCATCTTCATCTACATGTGCAACTCTGGCCTGGCCTTCATTTCTCCTGTCTGTTCTTCCTTGGCGCTGAGGACATTCAAATGCCCTATGACCTTCTTCTCCACAGTGAAAACATGTTCCACGGAAGCCACCTCTTCCAGATCCTTGTCCTCTTCCTCTTCCTCTCTGATCTCTATTATTCTGATCCTGGAAATGATTGGAATTATTTCCTCGCTGATTCTGACTGCTACTGGCCTCATCCTTCTTTTTCGGATCTTCATTTCGGCCACCATATGACCGTCCACCAGATCGTCCACCATGACCTCTTCCATTTTGTCTGCTCTCAAACTTCTTGTTCAGCTTTTCCTCTACTTTTAGGGCAAACTGGTATGCCTCTTCAATACTGTTCATTTGAACCAGATTCAGCTCCTCCTAAATGCTTGGCCTTAACCCATTAAGGTATCGGGCAACTTTCTCCTTATCAGCTTCTGCATGGCCTGTTCTGATGAGAAGTCGGTAGAACTCCTCTGTATACTCCTGAACAGATCTTCCTGCTTGCTTCAAACTCTGCATTTTCTTCAGTAGGTCAAGCTCATAATCAACAGGAATGAACTGTCGCTTCAATTTATCCACCATCCGATCCCATCTTGTGATTTTATCTTTCCCTCTTCTATTTCGCTCTAATTGAATTTCTTGCCACCAGATCTTCGCATGACCTTTCAATCTGGCTTTCGCAAATTTGACCCTATGAGGATCCTCAACATCTTCGTACTCAAAATATTCCTCACATTCATTGATCTAGTCGATCAATTCCTCTGGGTTAAGATTTCCAAAAAATGTAGGAACCTCAATCTTAGGTCTTTTCCCAATCTTGGAAATCGCCCGAAAAAGTCTTTCTTCCTCCTGGTTCACAATTTCAGCTTCTCCTTCTTGATATTCTTCTTCAGCTTCATCCTCGCTTTCATCTCTGACATTAAGATTCATTCCTCTGCGAATCTCTTTTTGCAATGCTCGCACTTATCTCTGCAGCTCTCTAACCTCAGGTGTTACAACACCAGCTCTTCCGCCACGTTCCCTTCGTGGAGGCATTCTCGCGATGCGCGCTGAAACCCTAGCCACGGTCCTCATGCAAACTGCTTCACAGTCGGTGATCTATTTACACACTCAAGAACTCCTGCTCTGATACCACTTGATGAAGGGTGATCCCCTTAATACCACAAACACATAACAGATATAGAGAAACAACAACAATATGCAAGAACAGAAAATTGGCTTCTTATTATCTCCACAAATGTGGAATTACAAACTTTCAGAATTACAATATGCAAAGCCACATGGGCATTCCCTTACAATATTCTGTAGGACAAAGCCTCGAACTATTACCCAGATCTACTACCCAAAACTATTCTGAACTGCCTAAGACAATAATACAGCCTTCCTTATATAGGCAATTTTCCATCGCCTGGGAAGGTTCCAGAATTTTTAGCCAATAAGGCCGACCAAACTTAGAATTATTTTATTTTACATTTTATTACATCATAGTCGACTCAAGATAACCTTTGAAACCCGAACAGAAATTTTGAAGAAAATTATTTTTCGCCATTTCAGGTGGCCCAACTTCCGAAGACCATAAGTCATCACCCGTTGACCCGCTCGGATATTATAACCCATTTCGAAAATGCCACGAAGTGCTCTACAGGCTTGACCCACGCAAGCGCCCGTCACCCAAATTTTTGACCTCATCCAGGGCCTCTAAAGCTTTCAAAACTAAGTTCAAAGTTTTTGTACCCTGCTGCCAATACCGAAAATCTTTAATATCTTCCAATATACACTTGGTCTGGCAATGAAACTTTACTGGTAGACTTATATGACCAAAATGAACCTCCAAGAAAGAAATCAGATCATTTTGAGCACATACAAAAATTACCAAAAATAGTAACTTTCCGTAAATAGTAGCTCTGCACAAAATAGCCCTTATTGAAAATAAAAACAAAAATATTTTTGGGTGATGCAAGATTGCTCTTACACCCAAGATGCTCCTGCATCAGGAACAACTTGTTCATATTGTCAAGAAAGTGATTGATGACAACAACGAGGCCAATGAAAAGTTGTTGCAATGGTTAGAAAGAAAATTTGAGACCAAGGTACTTAATAAGGTCTCCGCAGATATAGAAGTGAAGCAGGTAGAACTTTATACCTTAATATCAAGTTCAGAAGAAGTTGTACTAAATGCACAATCTTTGTACAAGAAATTGTGTGATGTAGAAGTGTTTACCAAGGGCAACTAGGAATTGGTAGATAAGCTATATCTAGACATCTGGTCTACTAGTCACTCATTGAGCTTGGATGCAAGTTCCAGCTCTATACATTACACAATGCTTCTACATACTCAATGGAGGTTAGCCGAGTTGGTGGCTAATGATGGTAAAATAAGGGCCCACTTAGTCTCCATACAAACAATATTAACACCTCATCTGGAGGCCATACAAAGAGAGTTAGCTATGGAAAATGAATTAGTGTAGAAAGATCCCCATCTTTCTATTGCCAAGAGCCTAGTTGACCTAGCTGTCGAGCTAGAGGTAAAGTCTAAGGTTTTTAAGATTGCAGCATCCAGTTGGGACAACGCATTGCATATGGTCATGCAGCTTCAAAAACCTTTTTTGGACAAGTATTTCAAACTCCCTACACCTAAAGAACTTCAAGTGACAAAAACAAGGGGGAAATAGTAGTGACATGACATGTTAAGTCACAAAGAGGGAATAGAATCAGAGAGCATAATCAGACTGAAGAAAGCAGAAATGAATGGTATGACATACTTCATTTTGTAAATGTGTATATGTATTTGAGTGTATGTCAAATAAGGAAGTCTTATATGTACAAATGTAAATATTTTTGTTTTGTAAGACCCATATA